>OZ030011.1:42194747-42274747 GCA_964023405.1 Apodemus agrarius
CCCATCCCTAGCTGAAGAACCATTGGTAATTGATGGCTGCCAGGAGGGGAAGAGTCAGTTTTCTTCAAGGATGTGCTCCGGTAAATGACCTTACCCTAAACCAAGTAGATTCCATGAGTTTAAAAATTAAGAGAGAACTTAGCCATTCTGACTGGTGTGAGGTGGAATCTCAGGGTTGTTTTGATTTGCATTTCCCTGATGACTAATGATGTTGAACATCTTTTAAGGTGTTTCTCGGCCATCTGAATTTCTTCTGGTGAAAATTCTTTGTTTAGCTCTGTGCCCCATTTTTTGATAGGGTTATTTGTTTCTTTGCGGTCTAACTTCTTGAGTTCTTTGTATATATTGGATATTAGCCCTCTGTCGGATGTGGAGTTGGTGAAGATCTTTTCCCACTTTGTTGGTTGCCGTTTTGTCCTTCTGACAGTGTCCTTTGCTTTGCAGAAACTTTGTAATTTTATGAGGCAACAAGTGCTGGCGAGGATGTGGAGAAAGAGGAACACTCCTCCACTGTTGGTGGGATTGCAAAATGGTAAAACCGCTCTGGAAATCAGTTTGGCGGTTCCTCAGAAAATTGGGCATGTCACTTCCAGAGGACCCTGGCATACCACTCCTGGGCATATACCCAGAGGATTCCCCTGCATGCAATAAGGACACATGCTCCACTATGTTTATAGCAGCCTTGTTTATAATAGCCAGAAATTGGAAGGAGCCCAAATATCCCTCAAAGGAGGAATGGATACAGAAAATGTGGTATATTTATACAATGGAATACTACTCAGCAATTAAAAATAATGAATTCATGCAATTTGTAGGTAAATGGTTAGACCTGGAAAATATCATCCTGAGTGAATTAACCGAATCACACAAGAATGCACATGAAATGCAATCACTGATAAGTGGATATTAATGAGCCCAGAAGCCCTAAATACTCAAGACACAAATAGCAAGTCAAATGATTCCCAAGAAGAAGAAAGGAGAGGACCCTGGGCCTGTAAAGATTGCATCCAGTTTAGTAAAGAAACCGAGGGGGGAGGGGGAATGATTGGGGAACAGTTGGGGGGAGAGGAACTATGGGAACTATGGTGGGTGGGAACTGGGAAAGGGGAAAGCCTTCGGAATGTAAACATAGAATATAGAAAATTAAAAAAAATCAGAAAAAAAATTAAAAAAAATAAATAAACTTAAAAAAAAGAAAGAAAATATAAAAGGAAAAAAACATTAAGAGAGAACACATGAAATTGAGAGGAAATGGGGGTGAGGTGGGAAAGGATTGTAGAAGAGGGAATCAGAAGAGGTAGACTTGACCAAAGCATATTATAGGCATGAAGGAAAGTCTCAATCAAAAATTTAAGAAGGAAAAACAAAATGAGGTTTGGTTGTCTTTGAACAAAAGAACATTTGATGCTCCGTCTACAGAGGCCTAAGGCCAAGATAGAAGAACCCCAGTCTCTCCTGTAGAACTGCTGGGCCCTATGGGCCCTACTTTCCATCCTCCCTTCCCCAGAACCTAAGCCCTAGAAGGCCCAGAAGTCTGTGCTCTAAGACTGACCTGAAACTCTGGATCAGACAACTCTGGCCTCCAACACAGACCCAAACGAAAAGGACGGATAAAGCTGGTCACAGGGTACAGTGCATTCTGGATAAGCATCTTCTTGGCTCATCTTCTCTCCACACACAATCCAGAGTTCTGGGGGCGGGGCTTCGCTCATCACTACCCCATCAAGAAAGACCTGCTCTCCTCTAGTTGTCCTTAGAACACGGCTCACTGATGCTTGTTCCTCAACACACTGCTCCACACCATCAGAGCTGGGGTAACAACAAGCCTGCAGTTTACCATCTTTACCACCAGCTCCTTGGATCTGGTCCAAAGGGCTCTTAAGAGGAATGAAGCATGTCCCGGGGGGTAGGGGCATCTGGGAGAAGCCAGGAGACTGTTCTGTATGTGTTCAACTTTCCCAGAGTTTCTATCTTTCCTAATGATTTGAGGTACAAGCAGGAAACTGGGCTTCATTTCCTGCTCTGCTAGTTTTGATAAGAAGAAAGTTGAGAAAAGAAACCCCTCTAACCTTCAGTTAACCTTCTGGGTGGAGCTCCGTTGCCTTTGGGCTCCCCCAAAGGTTCCAGAGAGCCATCACTGGCTCTTAGGGCTCTGACTCCACTTGCTCCTCCTAGGGAGCAGTCATTTAGTCAACAAATTCTTGAGCCTACTGCGTGCTCACCACTGTGCTTAAGGAGAAAGAAGCACAAATCCTCAGTCTCAATTTACATGTTGGTGAGTCAGGACCAACTGATAACTGCACAAATCAGTGGAACACAGTTTCCGACAGTATCTGTGTGCTGAAGAAAGTAAAACAGTGTTCAATAACTGGATCACATGTTTGGGAAAAGATTCTCTTACAGGACAGAGAACATTAAAATTCATGCATGAATGTCAGCTTAATGTGCTACATATAAACAATCTTGGTAAGATCGTGGCTTCCTCTCTACAGCCTCCCAATCAAGCAGAAGAGAAAACATGCACAAATCTAAGAGCCACAGCCTACTTGAGCATATCCTACCTTGAAGAAGGAACGGGGAGAGGATGAGGGAAGACAGTATTGAGGATTAACGCCAGCCATGATGAAGAGTTTGACTTTCATTCCCAAGTAGCATGAGAAGGCATTGACGAGCTTCATCCAGAAGAATAGTATCACTTAATAACATACAGAAACACCCCCCTCCTGCTGCTGATGAAGAATAAGCAGAGACCCAAATAGCACAGGATTGGGGGTGGTCAACGACTATAAACGTTTACTTGAGTAAGAGGAATAAACTTAGGGGATCTCTCACACAACACAGTACAGTAAAATAACGATGGATTGTGTTCTTGAAAATTGCAGAGAATAGCTTCCAAATGTTTGCAAATTAATATATGCTAACTAGCCCAATTTATCCATTTCATGATGTATGCATTTTTCAAAATATATGAAAAACAAATGCAAATTTTGTCAATTAAAATAAAACCTCTTGAATCAACAAATAGGATAATAGGGCTAGCAATTTCAAGTAGAATGATATTATGGTTAATTTTCTCATCACTATGACAAGTGCCTGACATAAACAAGTTAAAAAGATGGAGATAAATCTGTGTAGTAGAGCACTTGCCTAATGTGCTTACGGCAATGGATTTGATCCCTACCACCGAAGGGGATCTTTGTCCTGTACGGGAGTCTTTTCTCAGACACATGATCCAGTTATTGAGTGTTCTGTGGTGCCATTTTACACAGATACTGTCTGAAACTATGTTCCATTGATTTTATTTAAGATCAGTTTCAGCAGTGTCAGTTCATCACAGCAATGAGGGTATCATGGTAGCGAAGGTATGGTGGAGTGAAGTAGCTCACATCATGGTAGCCAGGAAGCAGAGGAAGGGACTTATGGGAAGAGGTCATGGACACACACCTCAAAACTACTTTCTCCACTTAGGCCCCAACTCCTACCTTTCACCACCTTCCAATTCCATGTTAAGAATCCCACAAGGGATTCATTAGCCAAGTCCTTCATAAGCTAACAGTCCTTGGAAACTCCATTACAGACACCCTTTGGAGATATGCTTTATTAATCTCCAATCCAATTACTCACTTGGAGCAAGTTGACAATTAAAATAAATTATCAAGAGAGGCATAAGTGGAGACACAGAATGCATGAAGATGGATTGATTTTTAAAGGTAGATGTAACAGAACTCCTAAAGAAAAAAGTACAAGAGTGATGCAAGGGGGGAGGAGCCAAGAGTAATCTCTAGGCTAAGTCTGAGTGGTGTTATTTTCTGGGATACCAGAGGCAGGAAGAAAGGGAGAGGCTTGCCAAGGAAGAGAATGGTAGGAAATACTCTTGGTATCTACCATCTTCCTGCCTCCATCTCCAGTTGATGAAAGTCCTACAGATCTCTCTACATAAACACCATGATGAATGCAACCACCTCACCAGGGGGACCTCAGAGGTTACATTGACCCACCTCCATCCAGGAGAGGCCAGACATGACCAGGCACTTTATTCTTGCTTAGCTGGTTTTCTCTCTATTCTGAGTCCCCTCTGCCCTTCTCTTTCTCCTGTCCTCAATAAATCTCATGCATGAATCAGAATCCCTGTCTCAGGCACTGGCTGTAACTCAGACAACACTGAAGTCAGGGTGTCAAATAAGCAGTAGGCCAGAAGAGTCTATCATCAAGAGCCAAGGTCACATGTGAGAGTCACCAGAGCTTGCATTTAAAGACAGATTTGGTGAAATCATCTGGGGATGATCCAGGACAGACAGAGACAGAGACACAGAGAGAGACAGAGAGAGACACAGATAGCGAGATATAGAGAGATAGAGACAGAGACCAATAAGGAAAATCCAGTAGTGGTGAGGCAAGCAGTCTCTCTCTTCGTAGGCTATACCAGCTTGTAATTCTCCCATGTAATTCTTCTACCTCAGCTCCTTAGGTGTCTGGGTTTTAGAAACAGCAAGAAGGGATCATTACATGGATAGTTTCGCTACGTGTACTCAAAAGCCTACAACACCTTCTGTGAGCTAGACAGGGAGCTTGAAAGGAGAGTGTATGGTAAAGGTAGCTCAGACTGCCCCTGCCTCATCCAAGAGAGAAAAACAATGGGGATGCACAGGTCCCAAGGTATACTCTGTTGGTGCTCAGTTTCAGATATGCTGGTTCTCATCACTGCTCTGTGTGTATGTGTCTGTCTGTCTGTCCGTCCGTCCATCCGTCTGTCTCTCTCTCTCTCTCTCTCTCTCTCTCTCTCTCTCTCTCTCACACACACACACACACACACACACACACACACACACACATTCTCTCCTGTCTCTCTCTCACACACACACTCACACTCTGTCTCTCTTTCACACACACACACACACACACACACACACACACACACACTCCCTCACCTACGTTGCTGGGAGTTGCGGAATCAAGGTTAAGCCCTTCACTAACCTTACAAACTCTGGGCAGCCCCAGGGCAGGAAGCTGGTATGAGAGAGGGTGGTTGATAGCCTGGATACTCTGAAAACTTCTTGAGCCACCAGGAGGGCCATAGCAAGTATGGGTCTCACTTACAAAACTTCAGTGCCTCGGGAGCCAGGGTATATTAACACAAGTTGCCTTTTGAACAGTAATTGTTAACTGGCTTAAAGAACAGTGGGAGGCAGAGATATGGGAGCTGCCTTACCTCAGCACTCAGGAGGCAGAGACATGAAGGCCATAAGGTTCAGGCCAGCCTGGGATGCTTAGTAAGATTCTATCTCAGAAAGGAAAGAAGAGGGAAAGAAAGAGGAGAAGGAAGAGGGGGAAAGAAATAGAAGAGAAGAGGCAGGGAGGGGAGGGGAGAGAAAGGGAAGGGAAGGGAGAAGGGAGAATAAACAAGGGGAGGGGAGATGAATAGGGGAGACAAGGGGAGGGGGCACAAGGAGAGGGGAGGAGAACAGAATTCAAATTCCACCTCCACCTCTGGCCACAACCTTTCTCTGGCTGGGTCCTCTGCTGCAAGCTCTTTCCTCCCTCTTCATCCCAGACCTTCACCCCAAGAGCATTCTTTATGGCCCAGGAGCACATACATTCTGTGGGGCACGCACTGCCTGTGTGGCCTAGAGCTGTGCCATGATTGTCCTTGTTCCAATGAGTGGCCCCCAAATGTGCTGATCTGTGATTAGTTCCTGAGGCCTGTTTCTATCACCTCCCTGCTAAAGACGTATGAACTGTGCATTATTATATATAGAGGATACAAGGGATCACTTGCATCCGAGGCCCTTGTTCCTAGGCAGGACTTCTGAAGGTCCCCTGATGACCTTCAGCTTGAAAAGTAGTCCCTGCTAGAGGCTCCGGGCTTTGCTCTAATGAGATCTAGTCCACAGCAACAGCTCAGGCAGCCACTAGAAAGAGTGTGTTCACTCCAGGACACGAATGGGTAAACAAATGGAATCTTAAGATCCAGTGTACACAAATTTCAAACCAACTCCAAGGGAGCGGGGATCAGGAGGTACTAATGTTAATGGAATGATTTAGAACAGATGGTTATATTAATTTAATATTAGGCAATCTTTATCTACTATATGTTATCCAATTTTATTGTTGAATAGTTAAGTTTAAGTTTTTGAAGACTCTATTCATGGCAGGTTTACACTGATATTGTTAAAGACAAAAGAATGAATGAACCAGGATCCTTGTATATCCACCCCACTCCCTGCTACAGCTTCAAGCTGTTCAGAGCTGAGGCCCAGCTTCCCATTCACAAGCCAAGTAATCTCGAGCTTGGGTCGAGTACATCCCAGTCCCTTTGCATATTCATGAAATGCGAGCCATCGTAAGTAGGCCGTAATATTAGTTGTGCCTGGTACCTTCTGAGTCTTGGTAAATATTAGTATGGAAGTAATCACTGTGGTTAAAATAAAAAAGCATTATCATTATTTAAAGTACAAAAAAGGTTCAAGGTGCATGTGGAAAGTACAGTGGCTGGAAAGTACAGTGGCCGGCCCCCTGGCAGCACCGGACTGGGGGCAGGAAAAGGAGAGCAGAGGGAGAGGAAAGTGGTGTGAGAGCTGACCAGGAACCTGGGCTTCCTTCTCCATCCCTAGAGAAACACTGGGGATTCTGGGTACCTCTCCATTCCAGAATATGACATTGTAGAGTCCTAGCAGTTCTATGGGTCTCACCTACATGCACAAGACAGACACAGGATTTCCCAGTGGGAAATGCCACCCCCGAGGAAGAAGACTCTACCCTCATCTACAAATCATAACCATGATTCCACGGTTATTGACCCCCATCTTAGGTATGTGTATTGTCCAAGATGATAGCAATACCACAGTGACTTACGTAGTAAAAGAACCAAATCTTGAACCACTGTCTTAATTAAGGTACCTATTACTTCAATGATGTACCATGCCCAAAAGCAAGTTGAGGAGGAAAGGGTTTATCTGGATTACACTTCCATATCACCGCTCATTATCAAATGAAGTCAGGACAGGAACTCAAACAGGGCAGGACCCTGGAGGCCGGAGCTGGTGCAGAGGCCATGGAGGAGCACTACTTACAGGCTTGCTCATCATGACCTGCTCAGCCTGCCTTCTTACAGAACTCAGGTCCACCAACCCAGGGATGGCACCACCCACAACGGGCTGGGCCCTCCCCTATCAATCACTAATTAAGAGAATGCCCTACACGCTTGTCTACAGCCTAATCGTATGGAGACATTTCCTCAACTGAGCATCCCTTCTCTTAGATGACTGTAGCTTGCCAGGCAATGTTGGTGCACGCCTATAATCCCAGCACTTGGGAGGCAAAAGCAGACAGATTTCTGAGTTCACGGCCAGCCTGGTCTACAGAGTGAGTTCCAGGACAGCCAGGGCTATACAGAGAAACCCTGTCTTGAAAAAGCAGACATAAAAGCAGAAAAAAACAACGACTTGAGCTTGTGTCAAACTGATATAAATTATCCAGCACAACCACCTACTCAGTTATCCACAAAAAAGAGAAATGGGAATTTCCTTAGGCATGCAGACTTTGCCTGCTTATGCTCAATGCCCTAAGAGTTACTGGAAACTCCTCACGGTGCTGTCATTCAGAGACAAAGAAGGTGTGTTTCCCAGTGCGGTGGCCAGTGGCTAGCTGGACAGCCGTGAAAGTAGAAGCAACACTAGCAGCAAGTTCTTCTCGTCCTGGGCGCTGCCCCTCGAGTTCCTTCCTTAGCTATGTGGCCCTCCTAACTGTATTGTAGTACATAACAAGTATAATTCTGTTTTTTTATTTATGCACACACTTATATGTGTATAGAGATGGAGAAGTTATATAGATATTCGTGTGGATGCATGCTTGTGTGTTGCAGGGGTATACGTGTGCATGTGGAGACCAAACATCAATGCTGTGTGTCTTTCTTGATCTCTCCTCGCCTTATAGGATCTCTCACGGGACCTGGGAGGCTGGCTGCTCAGGGAGCTCCAGGGTCCCACTTAGCTCTGCTCCCACTGCAGGACTCTGCACTAGGATTGTAGACATTCACTGCCGTCCCCAGCTTTTACATGAATTCTAGAAATCTAAATTCCGGTTCTCGTGCGGGCATATCAGGCGCCTTATTGACAGAGCCAACATCTCCTCAGCCCCGCAAAACGATTATGTTTTGCATACTCCAAAGATGAAGAAACTGAGAAATGGGAGGCCATAGTCACTAGTTGGGGAGGAGAAGGGGGAGAAACGGGAATGGAAGTCAGCCAGTCTGGCCCTAGAGTTCATGGTCAAGTAGGCAGAGGGAAAAGATTTTGAAGAACTATGTACGGTACGGCACAGTACCGTACTGCTGCAGGAATAAAGCCCTGCATACTTGAGAATTGTCTAGAGTATTTCTTAGAATTCTCTCTGCCTCTGCCCCATCCCATCCCTACAAATGCACAAAGATAGTATATGAGCTATATGCTATCTATATATAATACATCTATTATGTAGATAGAGATAGATAGATAGATAGATAGATAGATAGATAGATAGATAGATAGATAGATAGAGATATGTGTGTGCATGTCAAAACATCACACACATGTCGTTAGTTGTTATTTATACCTTAGTAGAAATTGAGGAAAGGAGTGTATCACTACAGACAGGAAGTGAGGGTGATCAAGCTTCACTTTTTGAGGAGAGGGTGGCCTGTCCCCTCCTTTTCTGATGTCTACTGTATTCACCCAACATCTACCATTCACTAAAATGTACCTACTGTGTGCTTAGATGTTATCTTTAGAATCATTCTTAATAGCCCTGTGGAAGACAGTAAAGACTGCCAGTGTGTAGTTTGCTGCTTATTAGGTTTGCTCATGTGGACACATAAAAAAAAACAAAAACAAACAACAACAAAAAAAAAACAACAACAAAACCGATGCCATCTTCAAAAAGAGAGTTAAGGAAAAGAACAAGTCAGAACAGTTAAATTTTTTTTTTTTGGTTTTTTGAGACAGGGTTTCTCTGTGTAGCCCTGGCTGTCCTGGAACTCACTTTGTAGACCAGGCTGGCCTCGAACTCAGAAATCCACCTGCCTCTGCCTCCCAAGTGCTGGGATTAAAGGCGTGCGCCACCACCGCCCCAGTTAAAATATTTTTAAAAACCATTTTTAAATGAACTGATGTATTACAGTCCAGCTGAGATAGTGAAAACTACCAACATGCTATCCTTTGAGCGCAGGTGTTCAGTGCCACACTCAGAAAAGGTCATCTCCCTATGTGTTAATTTAAGTGAGTTCCGAATGCGTCATTCATTGATTGAGAAACTGTGTCTAGTTTTTTAATTTGGGCAACATATATGTGTTCATGTAAAATTCTAGAAACAAGTGGCACTCACTATAACAGCATATGTGCTCTGTAGCCAAGAGCCTGGTGCATGCACTCAGCGACTACTACCAGCAAAGTATCTGGGATTGTTTAAAAACCCAGGAACATTCATCTTTGAAGTCAAAAATATGTTCCTATCCCTCATTGAAATATCAGGGTCAGTTTCACCAAGGAGTGTTCTTTTCTGCACAGAAAGCCAATACTGTTTGCACTGCAAATCAGACCTTGCTCAACTGCAGAAAGACAGAAGACAAGGCTTTTTAAAGAAGGACTGGAAAGAAAGCTCTGTCAGTGAGGAGCTTGCCATACAAGTATAAGAACCTGAGTGAAGGGGCTGGAGAGATGGCCTGGTGGTTAAGAGCACTGGCTGCTCTTCCAGAGGACCTGAATTCAATTCCCAGCACCCACACGGTAGCTCACAACCATCTGTAACTCCAGTTCCATAGGGTCTTATCACACATTTGCTCATACTGACACCTAAAGAACAATATTCTTACCATGTACGCTTGTGTAGACAGGCATGCAAATATAACATGCATACATTTAAAATAAAATATTAATAATGATAATTTTTTAAAGAACTTGACTGAAATATTCAGAACCAGGCAGACTTTGTCAGAGAATCTGTCACTCATCCCTCCCAGGAATCACCCAAGTCACCTCCTCCCTGCTCCCCCAGAAGAAGAAACATGCACCCCTAGACCACGCTGGTGCCACTTGCTCATCTTCCTTTTCCATCATGTCTCTATAAACACAGCAAAGTTGCATGTGGTTTCTCCTTCCAGTCTGCCATTAATTTATCTCATAGACTCACTCTACCAGGGAAGCTAGAGCATCTTCCCAGCCTACAGTCATGACAGTGTGGATGGGGTCCTATCACTCTCTCCCCTCCGAAGAAAAACAGTAAGACTTCTTATGAGCTGGGTCACCTGGATCTCCACCATACATCCCATCAGGTAAGGATGGTAAGAGTCTCTCCTTGTCTTCTTGTCTCTTACAAATTTAGATTAGCAGAAGAAAGCATTTGTATGAGTTCAACTCCTGGTGTAGGCACTTCAGGGTTTCAAGTGTTTAAACAGTCTTCTTTCTTTTCCTCCCACAAATAATCCTAGTTTTCCTATTACCATGTTCTATATGGTGTGTCATAGAGGAATAAAAGAAAGAACACAGGCACCTGTCACTCAAGTCCACTGCATAAGCTATTGAGTTCATGGCCCTCACCAGACCAATGTCTTGCAAATTTTGTGGTAGGTTCCTGTGGCAGTTTGAATGAGAATGACCCCCATGGACTCATATATTTGAACAGTTGATCCTCAGTTGATAGAACTATCCAGGTAGGATTAAAGGTGTGGCCTTGTTGGAGGAGGTATGTCACAGGGCTGAGCTTTAAGGTTTCAAAAGCTTGAACCATTCCCAGTGTGTTCCATGCCGCCTACTTGTAGATCAAGATGTAAACTCTCAGCTACTGCTCCACAGCCACGCCTGCCTGCCTGCCTGCTTCCATACCCACCGTGATGGCCACGGACCCTGACCCTGTGTAACAGCAAGCCCCCAGTAAATGTTTTCTTCTATAAGTTGTATTAGTTAATTTTTGTCACTGGAATAGAAAAGTGACTAGGTTTTGTCAACATGATAGAAAAGTAACTAAGATGGTCCCGCGAAGCCAAAGCTGGATGAAGTTCTCTTTTTGTCCTGTATTATAATTTGAGAACTTGGCTATTTTACACGGGAAGTCACTGTTATAGCCTCTGCCAGCTAAAGATGCAAGGGAGCTGCTCCAGCGGTTAGGCCAATAGGAAAGGAGCCCAAGATGACATGCAGTGTTCTCTGTGTCCCATCATGCCATCTCTCAGGAGAGCTGCTCTCCCTAAGAAATCAGTCTATAGGGTCTTTTATCTCCTATCTGTGTTACATGGTTAGTGCTGGGACCTCCTATCCCAGTGACACCTTCTCAGTGTGACAGATCAGCATTTGTGCAACTAGAACTGTCCCACACTCTAGGAGAGACCAAAGCCGGTTGTCATGAGTGCACTTGCTAGCTGCCACTTTAAGGAGGTGAGGTTGCCTCCTTAAAGTATCTACGTTGGATTGGGGGCTGTACCTTCTGCACCCTCTTTGGGAAATGCCTTTTATGCACAATGGTATTCTAACTCTTGTAAGTTCCTCCAACTGTTTGCATGAAAAGACTTGTTTTGAGCCACTCAGAGAGCTCTTACTGGCACCTGTGCAAAGATCATATTGAAAGGAGGGATACAAAAGGAAGATAAGCTCTCATCTTCGAGATTCCCTTCACAGTAAGTAAATCAATCAGATTTAGAACAAAGTTGAACATTCCTTCAAGCTCACTTTCTCCGCCCTCTTGCATTCCCCCACCAACCCTATAGCACTCTCAGATGCCATGAATTCAAGCCAGTGCTCCGTGCAAATCCCTCACCTCATCTGTAAGGGTCGTCTTGGTTTAGGAGTATCCATTCCTTAGTGACCCACCCATAATGCAGCTACTGTGTTCCTATTTGGGGCTTCTTTGTCCTGCCCCGCCACCCACCATGCTAAGAACCTTGACTTTCTGCTTCTTGGGGCTTGAGTGTGTTATTGGGTCTCTGTGTATATAAGTAGCCAACCAAAGGACTGAGGCCCCCACGTTGGATGGGAATCTGACTATACTCCATTTATGGCTAATAGAAACCAAATGAGGATCTCTCAGAGGCATTGTCTAGAGCTACTCTTCTGGCTGTCCAGGCAGGGTGCATCTTTTTGCTTCCTAGTTGGGGTGCCTCATTTACCTTTTGTTAAAGCCATAAAAAGGCTTATTCCTTTGAGTCTTGGGTCATTCATGAGGGAAATCTTTGGCTTAGAACTTGGAATTCCAAGCATGAAGGGAACTTTTGTAAAATGTCTTCTCTCCTGAATAGCAGCAGAACTATGTGCACAGAAAGAACAGAAGTCATTACAAGAACATTCCAAGATGAACAGCTATAGTTCTAGAATAGAGAAATATTGTGATTTCTATCTTGGTTAGGAATGTGCGCCCTAATATCAAGGAACAAAGTAAAGATAATGCAGTTGGGTAAAAGGATCAGATCCTTGCAATCCTTCCAAGCTGCAAGCAAATTCTTTGGAGAATTAAAAATAACTGCTCTTGTCTCCCAAATTGAGTGTTTAAAGGAATGTCCTTCTAGAAGCAATTCGAAGTCAGCCTCCAGCTTCATCTACTCTTGCCAAGAGGCTTGCAGAAACTGTAAAATAAGAAATGTACACTACCGGGAACAAAGTGTCCTGCACTTCAGAAAAATAAAGAAAATGTGAATAATAAATGCCTTAGGCATCTAGGGATGACACACCCTCAAAATTCTGTGTGAAAGTCTGTATGCCCATGAAACTCAAAATGTATATACCCTGTCTTACCTATAAATGTATTTTATTTGCAAACTTCAGGGAGATAAGAGAGAGAGAGAGAGAGAGAGAGAGAGAGAGAGAGAGAGAGAGAGAAACTCAATCAGAACTATATGTCAAATAACAAACAAAAAAACCTTTAAAGGCCCCATTCTAGTAAAGACCTTTAACTAAGCTATCTTAATTTGCACCATCTGCAAAGCCACAATTTGACTCCAACTATCCTTATAAATGAATGTTTTCTGATGTATTAGTTTTGTGGCTAAAACTTGAAAAGGAAAGCTATAGTTCTTTATGCTTTTCTGTGCATGTATGTTTATGTCTGTGTGCATGTATATAGATGTCTATCCTATTTGATTAAAATCTGCTCTAAAATAATATGCTTAGAATGAATTGAAGAAGAGGAACTAACTCCAACACTTTCCAGGTTCACATGACATGGGAATCTTTGGTAAATCGGGACACTCCCCTGTTGTTAGTGTCTCTGGTGTGAGAGGAACACCTGTGTGTGTGCCTGCAGGGCTCTTGCCCAGGAATGAGCAGATAATGTCACTAATGAGAAAACAGCTCTCATGAGTAATGCAGGCACACAGCTAGGAACAAATAAATCAAATACGATGTAAGTGGGATAAAGGTTCTCAGATGAATGTCTCTATGACAATTATGTTTTATAATACGTTTACTGAAATTTTTGCCAAATCTCTTTGGCACCCACACCCTTAGAGTTTTGTTAAGTTAAATTAATTGAGAGAGAGCCATCGGATATTTACATCATTTCCAAATAGGAGGAAATTCTTAAACATTCAATGCTGAACGGAAAGCTTGGCTTTTCTACTTTTGACTTATTGCAAAGGAACGAAAATCATTAACAAAGAAAAACTGTCCTATGGGAAAGCGTGCATCTCTAGAAATTTTGAAATGTACATATATAAGATGCTAGTATATGAAGGTTTCAAACCACTTCCTATATTTTCACTGAGCATTAGAGTTAGAAAGACTCAAGGTTCCAGTATATAACTAAACTATTAGAATTCAGTATTCCCAATAAAATGAAAAAAAAAATCTTACAGACAGTACATTTTTTTCTTTTCTTTCACTTTTGCCTTTTAGTGATCTGCCTAAAATTTGTATGTGTGTCTTATCAAAATAAATTTCTAACAGGGTGTGATAGCCTATATATACAAGCCAAGCACTTCAGAGGCTCAGTCAGGAGTTACCATAAGTTTGAGACTAGCCTGGGCTACATAGTGAGTTCTAGACTAGCATGGGCTACAGTGTGACCCTCTATCTCAAAAATAATGATGTGATGATGGTGGTGATGGTGCTGTTGATGTTGGTGTGACTGCTGATGAGGTAATGTTAGTAGGGGTGGTGATGGTGGTGATGATTTTCTGTGTTGTACAATATCTTTTGTCAAGTCTCTGATTTTTTTTTAAAAGTCATTTCTACCAACAGACTAAGGTTTTCTTTAATAAATACACAATTCTGTATTTTATTTTGAAGTCCAAAATGATAATTAAGTCACTCTAATTAAATGAAAAATTTTAATGGCATCTAGTTTTAGAAAAACTTTTGCATTTCCAACAGTTTTTCCAAAATCATGTTACGTTCTCTTGATCTAGACCTAATTTGAGGCTCTGCTGAGAAACTCAAATGGTGCATCTCTTCCTATAAGAGAGAATTAGTGAAAAAATGGTCTTACTGGCATGTTAAATTATAAGAGAAGCCATAAAAAAATAAGTGTTATTGTAATTTCTTTAAATTGTATTTCCAAATATGTTGTTGATATGATATCAAAAATTTTAAAACTTGACCTGAGAGTGTCAGGAATCTAACAGATTAGATATATTAAAAGGTTGTAAGTCAAACATCCAAGTGACCCTGTGGGTCAGTGGTTACAGTGAACTATCATCAGCTCTTCAACCATGGCCATTCTGGGGACTTATCCAGGTGTGGGTTTGTGGCCTTTCTGATGTCATTTGTAACTCTCCAGAGACAGCCATGGAAAATGCTCAAAGACACTGGAATGTCAGGTGCTGATGGCTAGGATCATGCCACTGAGCTAAGTAAGAATTTCTAAAACTTTAACAGAAAGCAACTCATAAAATCACTAACCCAACATCAAGAGGAGGGGAAATGACATGGAACAGCACTCACAAAAGGTTGTGACTTTCTGTGGTGCTTCTGCTTGAAGTGTTAACCGTTCTTTTTCTGTTTTGTTCTCCAGGCTTGAAGAAACATTTCCTTTTAAGCTGCATGTGAGTTATGTCAGTGCAGAGGACACTTTTGTAGGCAGAACTGAGACATCTGGTTCCCCTCCTATCTTCCCTTCCCAGGATTGTGGAGCCGTTGGTCTGTGCCCTTGGTTTACAGCAATATATTTATTTGTATGAGTTCAGTATGAGCGTGTTGTTCTAACACTCGGCTGGAAACACTAGCTACATTATTGAGGCTTTGACTAGAATGCCATTTTCTGAAATAGCAAGTATTTCTCAGGGACCACTCCAGATAAGTTTACGGAGTGAAAAGTGCCCCTCTGGTTCCTTAAATACTCAGTTCATCAACTCCGAGTAAGTGGGTAAGGAGTGTTTGTTACTTCCTGGTAGGCCCAGGAAACTAGAATATTTGGGGACTTCAAGAAGAGTGGAGCTATTTAAAAAGTTCTGGGCTTGGCTTCCTAGCCTCGGTGGGGTTTAAAAGTACAAACTGTAATCTTTATTTAAAATTGCAATAGGGCTCAGAAGATACTCCATGGATGGAGTACTTGCATACAAGCATGGAAAACTGAGTTCAAATCCCCGGCACATACATGAAGCCAGACATACACACATCGCTAATCCCAACACTCTCATGATGAGATGGGAGGCAGACAGGAAAATCTCCGAAAGCTAGTTGGCCAGATCACCTGACATATAATAGCATTGAACAAGAGACTCTGACTCAAAGTGGAAAGCAAGGGTTGACGCGTGACGTCATCCTCCAACTTCCTTGTGACTTTGTGTTATTACACAGAGAGACAGCACACAAACACATATGCGTACAATACACAAACACATGCACAAGTATTTTTTAAGTTGCAGCAAAAAGAGTCCTTGAAGCCAATTATCAGTATCGTAGCACTTATGAATTAGACATAGTCAAGCCAGGTTTAATGAACATAAGGTTATTTTTCAAAGACCAGTGTACTGTGATTATCTGTGGTAAAAAATAAATAAGATTGATGATAGAAAAACTGTCAGGGAAAAAATAATTCACCCATGTTAATCTCTCTCTCTCTCTCTCTCTCTCTCTCTCTCTCCCTCCCTCCCTCCCTCTCTCTCCCTCTCTGTCTCTGTCTCTCTCTCTCTTTCTCATGAGTCACATGTAAAAATGAAACTACTAACTCCTTATTTGGGGAGGCTTAATTTACCCTTAAACAGAATAACATCTTTAATTCTTCTAGTTCCCACACGATCCTCCAAACTAGTATTTCCACTTTTCCCCTTCCCTGTGACTTGAAATTACTGAAAATAAAGCTACCCTTTCCTGGACCAATGGAAGCTGAGGCTGGATAGTTCGATATGGGTTTCAGAAAATCATCCCAAATTCTGTGTGGATAAGCGCCATGTCTGCTGATACCCAGACTGCTCGGAAAGTTCACCACAAAAATTTTTCCAACTGCCTCGCCTTCCCTTGTTCCAATTGAAGATGCCGGGAGCTCAGCACCTAGAAATCTCTCAGCTGGCTGCCCTACCAACTGAGAAAGTACAGGTTGCTCCAAACATTAGCTTTTGTTTCCATAGAAATGCCTCTGTGTAAACAGTGTTTGCTTGCACCATGGAGAATTCTACTCTGGATGGAGCCCCACCTGCAGCACCACTTCCTGACGCACACAGCTGCACAGTTGGGCCGACCCACCCCGAAGCCTCTTGACGCTCCGCTTCTAACCTGCTTTCTCTCCACAGATGCCATCTTAATGTCTAATGTGCAGAACTTCCGGGGAGCTTCAGACGTGAAGGACTTTGGGAGAGCTAACCCCAAAGTATATCACTTGGGGTTGCAAACTAAGGCAGTTGGGGAACAGTCAGTCCAGGGAGGGGCTTCCTCTGGACTTCTCTTATCTGTCTGGAAACAGTACCTTTAAACGGAGCATAACTGTCATAAACTTTGCCATATCGGGGAAGATGAAACAAACACGAAAGGCAAGCAGCTGTCACCTACCGCCACCTGTGCTCTGCGGGCCCATTCACCCTTCCCAGGAGTCCTTGCTCTACCGGAAGTTGCCTACAAGCTGCAGTGAGGATAAAGAAGCTTCTATGTTTTCTAGCATTTATTTCACCTAGTATATCTCATGCATGTAATGAATTCATACTTTTTTCCTCCTATGAACCTGCCTACTGTCAGTTTAATCTGTACCCATAAAGAATAGAGAAAAAGTTCTCTCTCCTCTATAGCTCCAAGGGTGTTATCACAATTGGAAAGATGAAACTGTCTTTTAGGAGTTGGGAGAGACAAAATAAGTCTGCTGCAGTGGGAGGAAAAGATGTCAAGGGTTTTTTTTTTCCTTGTTTTAGGTGCTATTAAAAATCCACACAGAGATGCTGAGTGAGAAGTTAAATATGTAAATATGAGTACATTCTGACTAGAGACATAAATTGAGACAATTTTGTATTCAAATTTATTCAAACCACAAAGACAGTAAAGGAGTAGGGCCATGGTTCTCAACTGTGGGGAGCAACCCCTTTGGGGTCCAATGACCCTTTCACAGGGATCACCTAAGACTATCTGCACATCAGATATTTATATTAAGATTCATAACAGTAGCAAAATTACAGTTACAAAGTCACAATGAAAAAAATCCATGACTTGGGGTCACCACAACATGAGGAATTAAAGGGTCACAGCATTAGGAAGGTTGAGAGCCACTGGAGTGGAGAGTTCCAGGGACTGACTCAGAAGAACGTCAACATAATAGATGGGAAACTTTAAGTGCTGGAAGACACAGGAGGGAATCCCAGTGTTTAGAGGAGAGAGTGGTGAGGAGAAGCCAAGAAACAAGGAAGAATCAGGAGACGAAGAGGAATCAGCAAATGAAACTAATGAGGAATATTCAGGAAGGGCAGGGGAGAACCAAGGACGGGATGTGCCTGAAAGTGAGACGTGTACCTCATGAAGGCCCAGGCCTCAACTGTGACTTGCGCTACTGCAGGTCCAGAACACTGAACTCTGGCCCCTGGCCACAGGCATAACCAGCTTAGAGGTCACATGTGACACTAGCAAGCTGTTCCAGGAGGAAAAAAAAAAAAACATGGTGAAGACAAAATTCTGACAGGTTTGTCTGAGGCAAGACAGAAGCAAGAGATTGTGAGAAATGAGTTGGGACAGACATTTGAGAGAGTCACCTGTCAAAGGAATAGAGAAATTAGAAGGCCACAAGAAAGTAACATGGAGAAATTAAAGCAGATTGGTCCAGTAAGGGGTGGGAGGGAGTGCTAACCCAGGCAGTAGGATAGGACAAAGATGATTCTGTGCTGGATCTTGTGCAGAGCACAAAAGATAGCCCCATTTACAAAAGTATAAGGGTATAGGTTGAAGCAACGTCTGGTCACCCACGGTGAGGGGGAAGACTTGGATATGGACTTGGTTGGGTCCAGACATCCAGTAATGGCAGCTTAAAGCAATTCTCTTCTATTTTCTGTGAAAGAGAAAGCAATGCTACACACTAGGAGAGAAAAAGCCAGGCAGGTATGCTTTAAGGTTGAGGGGGAAATGTGTAAATGCATCTTCTGAAACAGCAGAAGTATAAAGTGGTTAGAGAAGTGTAGCACTGGGGTACACAGAAGCAAATTTCTAGTGAGTGCATAAGTGATCAAAGCTGTTCCCAGGAAACATGGATTATTAAAATGTGTCGAGGTCAAGGAGGCCCCAGGAGGCCCCCAAACAACACAGGCTAGAGCCATTGCTCTTGGTTCCCTATGAAAATTTTATGTAAAATCCTATTGCTGAAGGTACACTATATTTTGATTGCAAGACATAGGCAAATCAAATTGGAAATGACTTGGAAATGTTCTCCTGTTGGCTGGCGTTCCTAGTGCCATGCAGTTCAGTGCTATGCAGTTCAGTGAGGAAGGAAGACTCTCAGTGTTCTTACCTAGCAATGAACCCTGCATGTGTGACAAGACCAACCTGCCAGGCAGTGCCGACTGGGGCAATAGTGCCATGAAGGTTATGGAGTCATTCACAGCTTGTGCATTGGATTTGAGATTCTAAGCCTGAACAAAACCCATGGCTGGGGAGGTCCTGGGGGTCAGGGAGCTTTCCCACTGGTGTATGCTAAATAAAAAAAATGTCCTGTGTGAATGTGTGTGTGTCCAAAAGATAGCGCTGATGTCAACCTTTGTCAGAGAAGGTTTTTTGGTTGGTTGGTTGGTTGGTTGGTTGGTTGGGTTGGGTTGGGTTGGGTTGGGGTTGGGTTGGGTTGGGTTGGGTGTTTGGTTTGGTTTGGTTTGGTTTGGTTTGGTTTGGTTTGGTTTGGTTTGGTTTGGTTTGGTTTGGTTTGGTTTGGTTTGCAACAGGCAGTAGGTAATACAGAGACTCATAACCAGTTAAAGTGCTGGGAAGAAGTGACTGCTGACTGTTCAGCTTAGGGTCATCTAGACTAAAAACCCTAAATGTGTCCTCAAGACTCAGGAACCATCATAGAAGGGGGTGGGGTGTGAACCAGAGGATGGGGAGAACTGCGGTGAAACACTGGACATGACAGACACTGCACTCAAGAGCTCTCAGCAGCTGGGCTTATCACCTGCACAAGATTAATCCAAGCAATATGTCAGCATGGATGGAAAAGGGACTCATAAGGTCTCATCGGTAGCTGAGACACTATTGGTAATTAATGGCTGCTGGGGAGGGAATGCATTTTCTTTGGGGGTGTGGCTACTGGTAGGTTGCCCCAGCTCCAGTGAATGGCTCTGCCCATGCACAGGTAGGTGGCATTTATTGAACTCAGTGGGATTTAAAAAAAATGAAGCTGGGAGGGTGGTGTGTTGTGAGGATCTTGGAAGAGTGGGGATGGGTGTGATCACGATGCACTGTATGCATGTATTAATCAGGCTGTTGGGATGTTTTTAAATATTTAATGAAAGCAATTATGAAAACAAAAAATTCCAATGAGAACAGCCAGAGTCATCTCATTAATGAGCATCAGAGCTGAATTCGTGACAAGAATACAGATGGAAAGACCCTCTGACGACTGGGAGCCTCTCAGAGAATAGGCGCTACTTCATCGGGCTGAGGCAGCGCTGCTCAGGTTTAATTCATTGCTTTTGGGGTGTGTGTATATATGTGTGTGTGTGTGTGTGTGTGTGTGTGTGTGTGTGTGTGTGTGTGAGAGAGAGAGAGAGAGAGAGAGAGAGAGACTGTGTCTGTGTGTATGTATGTCAGTGTATGTTTGTGTGAGTGCATTGTGTGTTTATGTATGTGTGTTTGTGCACATGCCTGTGTGAATGCATGTATGAGTGTGCATGTGTGTGTGTGTTTGTGTGTGTGTTCATGTTCACTCTTCTTTGTAATGCCTCCCCTCTTAGAGAAATTTTACAATTATCAGTGAATGGAAGAGATAGTTTGATGACTCCTAGGGTGCCTCTAAGAAGCCAAAGGGCCAGTAAACTCTTCAGGAAGGGCAAATCTAATCCTACTCCCCAGTCTTTGTAGATCTAACACTATGCCCTATAACACATCCACACCATTCTTTCACGTTTTGCCTGTGGCTTCTTTTCCACTAGAGAGGCAGAGGCTAGTCATTCAGCAAATACTCCAACCCAAAAGCCTACATTATTTACAATCTGTTCCTTTACACCAGTGGTTCTCAACTTGTGGATTGTGATAACTTTGGGGATCTCATAAATCAGATATTGTGCATATCAGATAGTTACATTAAATTTATAACAGTTATGAAGTATCAACAAAATAATTCTGTGGTTGGAGATCACCACAACATGAAGAACTGTATTAAAGGGTTTCAGCAGTAGAAAGGTTAAGAATCACTAATTTACAAGAAAGTCTACGGACTGTCCACTTAAGTATCTCCATTCTTTGGAGGCATCCAAATTGAACACACCCAAGGACTTGTTGAAGACAGACCTCTGAGCTCCACTCCCAGACTTTCTGAATCAAGGGGTTTAAGTTTCCAGGTGGTTATGATGTTACTGACTGGGTGACCATACTCTGGGAACCACTGATTGAAGAAAGTGCTAAATATGTCAGTGATGGCTTAGTATGTTCATAGCATCATCAGAGCATTACATTCATGACTCTGGTGAACATGAATTTGCACATCCTAACTCCAGGATTAAGGGCAAACATAGATATGATATACAGATAGATGTAGATATAGATATAGATATAGATATAGATATAGATATAGATATAGATATAGATATAGATATAGATATAATCTAAAAGTAGATCGTGCAGGCAAGAGATGTGCCAAGAAGATTTGGGAACATACAACCCACAGGATCCTTCTGTTCCCAAGAAAAAGTTGCCGAGTTGGCTTATCAACAGTTGTGAAAGGGGAAATTTTTTTTTTGCTTCAGAAGACCATCAGGGATCACACATTTAAATGTTTCTAACCATTGTATCAAGCAAGACTGGTTCATTTAAAAAGATTCTGTCCTAGCAGCTGGGTCAAGATCTTCCCATGACACTCATCCTCCAAGGTTGGCGAGTTTAGCAAATGAAAATACACAATGGCTAGTCAATCAAAATTTCAGATAAGCAATTGATACATTTTGAGCATAAGTATGTTTCATGTATAATCTAGGCTATGTTTACACTAAAAAAAAGAAGAAGAACCGTTATCTATCTGGAACTCTGATTTAACTAGGTGCACTATATTTTATCTAATGCCCCTACTGTAATGCTCTGAACGCAGTCACAGTTTGCTTAGTTAGACCTTTCAAGAAGAGTGCACAGTACACATGCACATAGACATAGATCATGTGGCATGTCTGGGAAAGCCCACCATGTTCCTGAGAAAGCCAAACCTACAGAATTACGATGCCAGAGACTTTGGAATAGCACGGAGCTGTGTGTCTCCACACTAGGTGGCCTTAGGTTTTCGTACAGTTTGCTCACAACTCCTCCTTTATTGTCAAACTGTCCCCAATCAGTGTCTCCACCTGCCAGCTTTTAACCATCTCTCTCCAACTTTCTAAGTTGATGCTCCCAATTTTCACGTGAACTTAAAAGTACTAGGTGTCTTCAAACTGGGTTTTCACTGGAAGCAAACAGGTCTATATATTTCCTAATGAAATGAGTAAAACCCTAGAACTCCCCCTATGCAGAAAGCAGTCAGATGTACTGAATAATGTCTATAAACGACAGCCTGCGCAGGAAGACAGTGAAGAAGGGAAAAGATGCAAGGCTCGGAATTCAGTAAGGTGCTCACCTTGCAAAAACAAGGACACAAGCCGAATTCCTGTGGCTTTCACTTAGAATTCACACATGAAAGATAAAAATAAAGAAAGTTAAAGACAAAACCAACAACAACAAAGAGTTAGGCGTGGCGGTGCCTGTTTATGATCTCAGTGCTGGGAAGGGCGAGACAGGCAGGTCCTGAGGTTCCCTGGCTAGTCAGACTGGCCTGATTGGTACGTTCCAGACCACAGGGAGATCTGTCTCCAAAATATGACACCCTAGGGATGACCCTTCCACATGCACACAACATGTGCACCTGCATAGAGAGAAAGAAAGAGGAGGGGGAGGCAGGGAGAGGGAGAAAGAGGGCTTGCACCTGCACATAGAAGAAGGGGAGTAAATCTCCCCCAACATAAGAAAAAGGACGGGAAGAGTCTCTCTCCTGTTTGGAAAGTAACTGGAGAGAGAAGAAGAAACTGGGTCCCTGGTGATTCTATGGAACCACCTTGCCAGCCCTAAGCTGTCCACATCTGGAATTCTTTATGTGAATTATGTATAATTATGCCTCCTCCACGGTTGGGATCTGTTAATGGCAGCCAGACACCACTCCTAAATGCCACAGGCTCAGGGTATATTAAAATATAAAGAAACACCACAACAAGGAAACCAAAATTGTGGTAAATTTTAAATATACAGACTTGACAGATAAATGTTCTTTCCATATACAAAAATACAATTCAATATAATCTGGTCGGTTGTTTCTTTCAGTCCTGAAAATGGTGACTGCTTACATGGAGACCTCACTTAGAAGCAACATTAAAAACATTTAAATAGAAATTCAAATTAAAACAATAGTGAGATGTCAATATATCTATTATGAACACTGAAAGTTAATATAAATAAATATATTAATCAATAATATCAAATATATCTCAAGGTTTCTATTGCTTTTCATTCTTACCCTTCCCCCTACATTTAATATTGTCACTTAAAAATTTTTATATACAAAATGATAGGAACCAAAAACGGTACAGCTTCTCCAGAAAAGTTTGGCAGTTTCCCATAAAGTTAGACAAACACTAGCCATGTGGTCCAGCAATCTCACTCACTCAAGATGTTGACACAAGAGAAATGAAACTTATCTTCACACGAAAACCTGTTCATTGGGGGCTGGGAAGATGGCTTACTCAGTAGAGTGTTTGCCACACTAGAATGAAGACCTAAATTCAGATCCCTAGCACTCTTGTGAAAAGCCAGGTAGTTGTGCTTCCAATGTCAGGAAGGTCTCTGTGACTTGCTGGCCAGCCACGCTAGTTGAACTGATAAGTTTCTGGTTCAGTGAGAAACCTTGTCTCCAAAAATAGGGTGGGAGAACTAGAAAGGTGGCCCAAGAGCACCGGAATTCATAACCCAAGACCCACATACATGCCAGTATACTTCCAGCCTTGGAAGGTAGAGACAGGTGGTCCTCAGAGTAAGCCAGCTAACAGGACTAGCCATATGGCTGAGCTCCGTTTTTGATTGAAGGACCCTGCCTCAATGAATAAGATGGAAGAGGGTTTCTGACATCAACCATGACCTTCACACACACTCATGCACACATATGAACCCCAAACATGCACTGAGAACAATAGGAGAAAATTGAGGAAAGAATTGAAGGCCTTGAAGGGGTCAGGAACTCCCCTGGAATAGTAACAGGTCAACTAACCTGGACTCTTGGAGGCTCATAGAGACTAATCCACCAACCAAAGAGCACACATGAGCTGGAAAGAGGCCCCAGACACATATGGAGCGGATGCACAGAACAGTCTACATGTGGGAACATACACAATTACACACACACACACACACACACACACACACACACACACGGTGAGTACACACCCATGTTCAAGTGCAAATGCACACACAAAGAGGGGAAAAGAACAAGAGAGCAAGAGAGAGAGAGAGAGAGTCCAAGACTGAGACCTATGCATGGATGTTGCTCATAGATTTATTCAGAATCAACAAAAACTGGAAATGAACCAAATGATCTTCAACTGATAAAATAGGTAAAACAAACTATAACATATTATGCCATGGACTACCACCCAGTGATAGAAAGGTGTGAACCAAGTATCGGGGATGAGGCTCAATGAACAAGCATATACTTTCCACCATATACAAAGCCCCAGGTTCGAGCTCCCATGAGGGAAAGGGTGGGAGCAAATCTGACATGTGCAATAACATGGACAGCCCTCAAATGCGTTTTGATACATAAAAGAAGCCAGACTCCAAAGACAACCTAATCCCACTTACAGGACATTCTTGTAGGACAGGCCAGACTCTAGAGATAGGAGACAGACTGCTGGTCATCAGGTGTTAGGTGAGGACACAGCACCAGGACAAGTAGGGTAGGGAACAGCCATGGAAGTGTTTTGAGTCTGGGAAATGGTAGTTACCACAACCCTATGCGTTTGTTAAAATTCATGCATTATATCTCAGTGGTAAAACACTTTCCAGGCATGCACAAGGCTCTGAGTTTAACTAACCCACAGCACCACAAAGACAAATAACAAGAACGAAATTCCCCACAGCCTTTTCCACCAGAAAGTTTGCCTCATTTCGTATATGTAAATTTTGTATATGTAAATTTTGTATTTTAAAGAGTGGTCCTTTGAAAAACATAGACTTGACTCTTCTAGGCAAACCACCGTGAGCCTGCTCTCAGCATCTCTGTTCCATCTGCTCTGTCCCCACCTCTACCCCCAGCCATTGTCAACGGGCCTCCGAAGCTGAATGAATACAGTGGTAGGCAGAGAGGAGTCTCCATGCAAACCCTGGTCACATTTTAACATCAGCCACTCTTGGCACTCCTGAGACGTAGAACAATAACTATATTGTATGCTGCTTCATACCAGCCACTGCATAAACATTAGCAACAAGTTCCATGGTGACTGCTTATGACTAGCCTTTGCAGCTGCTCAACTCCCAGGACTTGCAGATCTGTCCGGGGTAAATGGAGTCTGGACACTGTTCAATGTGTCAGTCTTAAATCTATAGCTCATAACAAGTCTCCATCCTTGGGAACTCCCTGGCGATAAAATAGTCAACAGACTCATGCCTACAATGTCCCCAGTTACAGGCTTCCTAATAGCTTTCCTTGAGGACCTCCAGGGAACAATGTACCCTAGAGTTTTCAATGGCCAAGGCTGATCCCCGCAAGTCAGGCCATGGAAAAATCCATCTGCTCAGGAGAGGCTCACATTTGTGTTGACAACCCTCTACATAAGCACTGCTTGTGTCCCTTTACCTGATACAACAGCTAGGTCTAGATTATTAAAAATCTAAGACATTGCAATAGGAGTATTTTGGTAACAGGGAAAGAGAGAGGGAGAACGAGAGAGAAGGAGAGAGAGGGGGAGGGAATAGAGAGGGGGAGGGAGGACAGAGATCCTTCAAACATAAATTATTTCAACCACCTTCCATATTACCTAGCATGAAATGAACAGAATTCATCAGAGTTCATCGTGTTGGCAGAAAGTGCCAGAGCAGCTCTGCCAGCTTCAAGCCCTCTTTCCTGGCTGTCAAAAACCCCACCCTAGATGCTCAAACAATCTTTAAAAAAAAAAAAACTGTAGAGAAAGCCATCTTCCTGGCTGCAGGTTGCCACTCACCCATCCATAACCTGAGCCTTGCAGTCAGGAGTAAGTAAAGCCATCTGCCATCAGGAAGGCATGGTGGATTTGTAACTAGACAGCCTTAGATTTGGATCCAGACTCTTCCAAAGGGCCCAAGCACGTTTTCAAGAGTCTCTGAACCTTGGTTTGCTTACTCATAAGTGAGAGTGACTAGGGGCCACTTTTGCAAGCTTGGTGATGGAAATGAGAGTCTGTGGGACATCTAACCCAGAGGCCTTGCTTCCTCAGACACCCATGTCAGCCTTAAATTCCCCTTTTCCCTAATCCCCTCTATCTTAAGCATCCTGTGTGAAGCTGACATCATAAGTTAGCAGGAGTAAGATGGGTGACACCACAGGGACTGCCTGCACCAGGTCAGAAGATGGGTTCAAAGGTGTGGCTGCTAACTTAGCAAAGACTCAGCTGGGTCTCCCCTTGCTCCTGGAGTAGTAACTAAGGCAAGCCAGCCCTAGAGGGTGAGACCCTGTAAACCTTTGATGTCTCATCCCCTCCCCTCACTGATGCCCACATCAGTGAATAACTAATTAAATAGCCGACCAATGAGAAGAGAGCTTTCCTGTGAGTGTTTTAGTGGTTCCTGCCTTCCAGAGAGACCCTGGAAAGTGCCTGGAAACTTTTTACACAACATGAATTAAAATCCAAGATTCTTTTCCAATGTAAAGTAGCTCTTCATAAAAAAAAAAAAAAAAAAAAAAGGAAGTAAGTAGGCAGGGAGGAAGGGAGGGAGGGAGAGAGAGACAGAGAGAGAGAGACAGAGAGACAGAGAGAGAGACAGAGAGACAGAGAGAGAGAGACAGAGAGAGAGACAGAGAGAGCTTCCCATAGTTCCTGTCAGAAACCCTGCTTTCTGGTGCTACATACACTCTGAGCTGCAAGTGCCTCCCTCCTCAGCCAGACTTCCCACCACAAACACCACAGTGGACTTCATAAGAAGCACTGGATATGTCAGCCTGTAAAATCACAGCAAAGGCCATCAGAAGAAATGTATGTGCTTGAAGAAAGTCCCACACAAGGAGAGAGCAACCAGTGCCTGATGCCAGACGCCACATGCTCAGATCATAAGGTAGTCTTTCACACACTAGAGTAACAGAGCCCACAGAGACAGTAAGCGCATGCGTGCAGTGATGCAGGACCACACGGGACACCTTACAGCGAAGGCTACTTGATGGTATTACCAACACATGCTACAACCTGGAAGGCAGACGGTAAGACAGCTCAGCAGCTTCTGAGTTCTTTTGATACAGTTAGAAGCTCGGGCCCCTCCTCTCAGGGAATGCACCCATAGTCCAAAGGGGCAGTGAGACCAACACACAGTGAACACTGTCGCCATAGAGGCTTCGGCAGAGGTGAAAACAAAGCTCTTGCTTAACATAGTAGGCTCTGAGTTCAATCTCCATTAGTAAAAATGGAAGGAAATGAGGAAGAAGGGAGGAAGGGAGGGAGAAAAGGAGGGAAGAGGAAGGAAGGAGAAAGAAAGGAGAAATGGGTCTGGAGAGCAAAAAGGGACATTTCAAAGAAACATATGGGAGAAGAGTTCTTCCAAATAAGTTTCCCAAGCACACACACCAACATGTATACACACATATACATGCATACACACAAATATACACACATATACAAATATACACATACATACAAATATACATACATACATACACACACAAATATATGTGCACATACATATATACACACTATATATTAATATATATACATAATATACACACAAATACACACCCACAAATATACATACATGTACATACACCACACATACACACACAAATATATGTACATGTACACACACATATACATGCATACATACACACATTCACATACAAACACACACATATATACACATACATACATACATACATACATACATGGCACAGACAGATTAACCTAATGCTTAAGTTTAAAAGAAAAGAGAGAAAGAAATTTTAAATAAAACAATAACAACAGGGAAACTCTCCTGTCGCTTCTGACCTCAGTGGACCCTGAGTTTTAACTGTCACTGTAGAGGCTACCACAGTAAGCAAGAATGTCCTCCTCTTCCTGCCTCCAACACTAACAGGAAGAGCTATCGGAGGGATGGACAGGCCAGCTCAGCACCCACATAACCCACAGCTCTGTCAGAGTGAGACACTCATCCAAGACAGACACAGTTTTCAAAGAAGCAGGAGAACCAGAGCAAGCAAAGAGGCTGCTGAGACCCAGGCCCTGGGAGCCCTGCTGTGGGGTCCACCCAGGCCCATCCAGTCTCTCATGCAGGCTTGGTGATAGCTTTATTTTATTGCTTGTGCTTCTTCCCATGACAAATACATGTTTCTTTTAAACGTGCAAAATTAAATTTCCCATCATACTACCTTCCTCTATCAGTGTTCCCACGTGGCTTCTCAGTATTTGTCTGTGTACACTAAGTCTCTACAATATGTGTTGTAACTTAGATTTTTTTTTCCTCCCACACAGGGCCTTTTTATGAACTTATCCATGTCAAAAAGATCACCCAGGAACTATAGAGATGATGGTTCAGTGGTTAAGAACATTTGTTGTTCTTGCAAAGGAAGCAGGTTCAATTCTCAACATCCGTATAGCAGCTCACAGCTGCCCATAACACCAGCTTTAGGGGATCCAGCACCCTTTTCTGACACCAGTGTGCCAGGCACACAAATATGGTACAGAGACATACATGTAAGCAAAACACAGATATACATAAAATAAAAATATTTTTTTTAAAAACCCACAACCTATTTTTAGAGATTTTTGTGCCATAACCCACCTACCTACTTACTGATCGGTCTATGTCGATGTCCCTCCACAACTCACACATTGGAATCCCCCATGCCCAAGGTGACAATATCAGGAAGTAGGGCCTCTGGGATGTGTTTAGATCCCTAGAGCACAGTCTTTGTGAGTAGGATTAGTGTCCTCATTAAAGAGAACTGAGAGAGATCCCCTTCCATCAACTGGGGTCAGTGTAAAAAGGCAAGAAAGGACCTTGCTGGGCACCAAAATTACCTGCTCTTTCAGCTTGGATTTCTCAGCCTCCAGAACTCTGAGAACAAACTTCTGTTGTTGAAAAACTGCCAGGCTGCGGTATTCTGTCATAGCGTCTTTGTGGATCTAAGACACTTAGTCTACTTAAGACTCTTCCTTAGTTCCCTTGTAATTTCCATTTTACTGAATATCAATAACTGAGAGGCACACTGCTCGTTGCATCAAAAACTAGCAGAGTACCCATAAATCCTATGCCCCATCCCTGTTCTCCCCACCACGCGTTAGTTACAAGGTAAAATGGAATGTGATATTCTACTGTTCTGCATGGTTCCAGAGAAAGAACCAGGACAAATGAGGGGAGGCTCAGAAATGTTGAGACTGCCTCTAACAGAAAGAAGAATTACTCTGTGGTTAAGCCAGACAATAGATAATGTGTAAGAATATTATGGAAAGAATTTTATACAACAAAAAGACAATTACCTTGTAGTAAATTTTTTAAAGAGTAAAATTAACTAACTTTTGTTACTAAAAAACTAATACAAGTCCTCGATGACAGCCATTAATTGGACTAGAGAGACAATTAAAGAAGAGGTACAAAGTATTTTCTGCCCAGCCAGATGATCTGAGTTCAATTCCCAGGACCTACATGATGGAGAGAACATACTACCACAAGTTGTCCTCTGACCGCCACATGCACTCTCACACACATACACACACACACCACCACCACCACCACCACCACCACCACCACCACCACACCACACACACACACACACACACACAACACACACACACATACACACACACACACCACACACATACACAATGCAGTGGTGCTTCTTCCTGTTGTTGTCAACCCCACCACCATCACCACCACCACCACCACCATATGCTAAGGGGATTCTGCTTGTTCCTCGTGGAAGCCAGCAGAAGGAAGCTCAGACATGGCTACCAACCTCAGAAACAATTGCCTCTGTTACCCAGGAACTTTCCATCCCTCCTCATCACAATTGATCAAGACCAGAAGTATGACTGGTTTCATGTAAGTTCTCCTACCCTTCAGGATAAACAGCCGTCCTTTCTGTATCTCTAATCTCATTCCTCTGTCATCTCTCCCTGTCATCCTTCAAAGGAAATTCTTTAACCTTCATACCCATTGAATTTCATCATTCCTGTCTCGGGTTTCATGGCCAAACTTGGAAAAAGGGACACTATCTTCTGTTTCTTCCTCTCTCTCCTTCTCGGCAATCTGACTTCAGACCTCACCAATGCCCAGCGAGGTTCCCAGATACTCAACCTCTTAGGGATTGGTTGTCTAGGAATTCTCAAGGCTTCCCTCCACCTCTAATATCTTCCCACATCTTTTGATACATCCTACTCTTCTTTGGTCCCTCTTACCTAGTTCTTTACCATATTGCTTCAAAACTTAGTAACTTAAAACAACAATTTTATAACACTCACGGAGTCTGTAGACCAGGAATTCAAAGCCTCCAGAAGGGATGACTTAGCCCTGTTCCACAGCAACTCCCAGGCTGTGGGTGAGTTCACAGCTAGAGACAGGGCTCTCTGCTGGTGCCCTTATGTGGCTGCTAATGCCTGCACGACTGTTGGCCAGAACACACACACACCCCAGATTCTCCCTATGCCCTGAGGTCTTCAAATCATGAAAGCCTCTCAAGTTTTTCCTCCACTCAAGGCTCTAAAAGCAAATATCCTAGAACCAGAAGCAGCTATATCTTCGCATGTTGCCTAAGTTTCGAGACTTACAGCATCACCCCCACTGGATTGATGAGCTCTCCCTGGTCATGAGAAATATACATAAGACCCTCTCTTCCTAGATGGAAAAGTCAACCCTACACTATGAGGAGGACACATGGGGAGCAGGATATTGTTGACACCACTGAATGGAGTGTGCTGTCATCTGCCATGGTTCTTCTTACACATGAGGGTAGCATGCTTCAAACTCACCACTGCATGACCCTCCTTACACAGTCTCTGGTCAACTTTATCCATGCATATGATTTCAACTCCCATTTATGAATTTGTGGTGGTACATCTGACCTACAATATATGCTAATATATTAATTTCTTAATCAATTTAACGTATCCAAATTCAACACATCCAAAACAACCCTTCCTTGTGCCTCATCAAATCTGCTTCTCATCTTTGATGTGACTCATGACTCCTTTGAATTTCTGAAGTCATCTAAGTGAAGAAGAGAAGAGGCATCGCATCTTCTTCCTGTCTTTCACCCTTCCATACCTAACTGGCCACCACCTGACAATAGTGCATTGTTACTGTTGGTCTTTGCTTTTCCTCTGATGCTGTGCTTATCTCAGCAACATGAACGTATGTCTTCATCATTTTAGACGGACTTCTGTAGTTAATCCATGACTGGGGCTCTCAAACACCCTTACAGCCTGGTCTTTTTAACTCATACCCATATCACTCTCTGCCTCGAGTCCTTTAGGGATGCCCGCTGCCCATAGGATCCAGTGTAGATTGCTTGGTATGCAGATGTGTTGTCACTAAAGACTGGTCAGTTTCCAGTTCCCAGTTTCTGGCCTTCTATCATGTCACAGCAACCCACCAGTACAGTATACTGAACTCTGCACAGTTTCTAGAATAGGTTCTCAGCCTTCCTAGTGCTGTGACCCTCTCATACAGTTCCTCATGTTGTACTAACCCCCCCAACCATAAATAATTTTCATTGCTACCTCATAACTTTAACTTTGCTATTATTATGAATCATAATGTAATTGTGTATGTATGTATGTATGAATGTAAATATATTTTTGAGATAGAGCTTTGTCAAAGGGGTCATGACCCACAGGTTGAGAACCACTGGTCTAGCACATAGTACATTGCTCTTTTATTCTTCCACTGTGTTTTCTGCTTGAAAATTTCTCTCTAACCACTGCCATAGAAATACTACTCCATGTCAAAAATCTGTACCAGGTGAGACTGCTTTGACTATGTTGTCAAAATAGCCTTAACCACTCCTTCCTTGGGTGTTGCTGGGAAAGGATAAGGGAACCCACATGCTGGTCAGTGTCTCCAGCCGCTCCTATGACAAGCACCACGCTGTCACACACATTATCACATGATATCATAACTTGGTTATATTCTATCATTATTAAAATCACCATGATAGCACGTGCCTATTTCAAAGGATCGGCTACCAGCAAAGGTCCTCTTCATCACAGTTAATCCTTTGCAAATCTGAAAGCAAACCAAGACATGATTCTTTGTAGTGCTAAAAGGAAGATGGGGACCAACAAGTTGGCTCAGAGGCTAAAGGTGCCTATCACCAAGACTAATGACCTGAGTTCAATTCCCAGGACCCATGGTATAGAAGGAGAGAACCAGCTCTTGCAAGTTGTCCTCTGTCTTCCACATGTTTGGTACCACTCATGTGTACACACACACACACACACACACACACACACACACACACTACAGAAGAAGAGGAGGGGGGAAACGGAAGAAGAGGAAGAAGAAACAATATACACAAATAAAATAACTTAATACAAATGTTGAAATAGAAAGATGAGATTGGAGTTTTCATGCCATCCTCCTGACTCAGGAGGAACAGCATTGAAAGGACAGGGTTAAATCTGGGCTGCCAACATTGCTTGCCAGACCTTTCCTCTACCTTCTCTAATGAGTTGCTCGCCACAACCCCATCAAGAAATACCACCATTTTTTCTAGGAAGAAGCAAAGGCTTATCCAAGTTAAATGGTCCCAGCTATAAACTCTAGAGCTGTGTAACTTCACTGCCTCTGTCATCTTTGTCAGAAGTGATACTCCACCTCTCTGGGGTAGTGTAGGACACATCAGGCAACTTAGAAGTGAACTCAGTGAGATTGGAGCCTACAAAAAGACCTACCAATGAAACAGAGGAATGCCATGTAGTAAATCCCACAAGTGGCCACTGAAGAAAGAGCTGTTGAAAGGGCTCCAGCAGAAACATGTCCCAGATTGTGACATTGACAACAAAATGAGTTATACTGTCATAAACAAGAAGTGGATTCTACCAACCCCATCCCCAACACACACACACACACACACACACACACACACACACTCAAGACAGCTGGTTTCATTTAAAGGAAAGAGTAAGTCTTCAGAAGCACATTTTGAGGTTCAATGGTCACAACACTGTTGCAAACAACCAAATAGAAAATCAAAGTTATTTACACCAAAAAGGAAGTACATCAGAAACTTACTGATATATAATGAACCACCTCATGATCACTGACTCAAAATAGCAACTCTGATTTCCAGGGCTGACTGGGTGGTACATGCACTGGTCCATCTGTGTGCACCAGTGTAACTGCATTCAGCCAGAGAATCAGTGAAGCCAGAAGTCCAAGATATCTCCTCCAATACTTACGATAGCTGATGTTGGCTGGGGGCTGCAGCTTTCCTCCATAGAACCCTCCCTCTCCAGCTACATTGGCTTTCTTGATTGGCACTTTTTGGATGAGAACAAAGAGAATGAAGGCAGAAACATGAAGGCCTTCGAGGACTGGTCTCCATAAGTGTAATCCACAAGTCAAGTCATGAAAACAGTCAATATTCAGAGATGGAGAAATAATCCTCTCCCTGGTGGTCTAGTGGCTAGGAACCAGAGATGAAGAAATAGATGTCACCTCTTGACAAAGGAGCCCTGAAGGAATTGTGACCATATTTAACTTACACAAGGAAGTCACTGCTCCTTATAATTGGGAGACTCAAAGCAACTTAAGGCATAGCTGAATCCAGGTGCTAACAACGTGTGATTAGAAAACCTCTCTTCTCTTTCAGCTTTGCTTTGCTGTGTTGGTTTTATGCTAGGGAAGGGTATTGCCTCTTTCTCTCAATGACTACAATGCAAAGTCATAGGATTAAATCCACTGGCCCATGTTGTGCCACATGACCATCCTTGACTGAGACACTAATTGACCCAGTCTGAATCATACATTCACTGGAACTGGAAGACAGGATATGTCCACTGAAGCCTTGGGGACTAAAAATGAGGAAAGAAGGGTGTTCCCTGAAGTAAAAAGCTCAGTAGGCCCAATCAACAGATGCTTCTTACAATAGGCCTCTCAGATGGTGATGGGGCAAAAAGCCACCACGGAAAGCCTTCAATTTCCCTCTCCTAATGCATCATACAACTCTGCCCGCTGACGAGTCCCAGTTACCCAGAAGGGTGGCATGTGCGCCACTGAATAACTCATTATGTGTCTGAAAAACAAAGGCACAGAACAAAGCCTTTTGCAACACCCGCTTGCACAACTCTTCAGCCTGGCAAAAGATGTCTTTTCTCAGACATTTGTCAAGTCGCTTCCGTAGACACCCAGCCCCAAACGGGATCATCTGAATGCTTTGTCTTTTAATCGGTGGTTTTCCTGGAGGAGAGCAAACACCACTTCCCCCATGCCTACCACAGCCCCGTCATAGGACAACTCATCCAGTTTAGCGGAGGTGCCTATGCCAAGAGCAAGGGACTACGAGGAAGGTCTGCGCCCGCAGTTAATCAGGTGATTTCCTCGCTGCCACCTCAGATGTCTGTATCCCCAAGAATATCACAGTATAACCTGCAGGAATGTGTCCCTCTGCATGACAACAACAAGCCTGAAAGTATGAGAGAATGAATCCCACGCCCCTCCTAATTATAGCTGTACTTTTGGATCCGAAGCTCTCAGGTCCTGAAACAAAGACTGTCAGTGGAGCAAACAGTCCTAAGCAATCCAACCCATCCATCGCTCTGCCGCCTCCTGGGCTGTTACTGATTCACACTGTAGCTTGTCTTCAGATCTGGACATGCTCCCCCGGCTGCCAGCCAGTGCTCCCTTCAGACACCCAAAGCAGTGGATCTGCTGGTCAAGACCAGAACCTCAACCGTGAACCAAACTAAACCCTTTCCTCTTTGAAAACTAATTAGCCCAAGTATTTTGCAATAGTGGCAGAGATATGGGATCATAATCACAAAAGCCATGGAGAAATCTTCAAAGACCAGAATCCCGAGAACATAAAGCTCTGGAAGATCAAGATTTCAAAAATGTAACTCAGAGTAAAGCCTTTTGAAATTTCTTTTTTGTTCATTTTGAGACAAGTTTTCTTTATGTAGCCTCAGCTGGCTAATGTGCCCAAATTCATAAAATACCATGTAGATAATGGAGATTGATCAAAAATCCCAATCAGTCACCACTATGTACACAGTCACCCAAAAAAAAAAAAAAATCCAACATCTTACAGAATTGTTTTCTACCATGAATACATACAATACAATAAGGATGTCATTCATTGAGGTAGACCCCAGAACTAGACAAGCCTGGGGTCCCCAAAGGCACTGGTTCAAACCCTGCAGGGCCACAGCTGGATCCTAATAATAGCCACGAGACAGAAGAAAGCTGCCCCAGCTCTCAGAGACAAATTCACCTGCTGTATTTGTCTCCTGCCTTGGTCAACTGGATGGTAACAGGATTCTCACTCAGATTCACACACCAGTCTTTCTGGGAAAACCACCATAGGCATAAAATAGGCATACCCAGCATCAACACCAAGTACATTTGAGTTCACTCCACCTAACTCGATGCAGCCAGCTAACCTGCACACAGGGGCAAGTGCGCTGATCCCTGCCCCTGGAATCTGACGCTCTCCCCTCCTGAGCAGCCCCCGCCCCTCTCTCTTCTCTTATCCCCAACAGGAACTGTGGTTTATCTAGATGAAGGCTCCCAAGACTTTGGCATTCAGGATTTCAAGCTTGTTCAAGGTGGTGACTTTCTAGATTTTAGATTTTAAGGGTTTTGATCTTTCGGATGTCACCACTTGGGATTGTGCCCTCCAGGATTATGATCGGCACTACAACTCTTTGTCCACCAGCACACACCCTGGGTATGGGACAAGAAGTTCTTACTTTAAATTTCACTGCAGTGTTAGCAGATGTATGTGTTGGTCTTCCACACAACTAACCACCACTGTGTGGACCTGTGGCTGTCTAGCTGCCCCCTTCGTGCTAGTGAAGGGATAGTTCCAGCCCCAAACAAGGTGTTTCTCTTGCCTCAGACATGAGCATAAGGTCTGGGGATAAAGGACAGACATTATCAGAGGCTCTTCTCCTAGGAGCTTGTCTGGGTGTGTTTAAGCAGCTACTGGAAAGAACAAATAAAATTTTGTTTTGTTTTTGTTTTGTTTTGTTTTCAAAGGGGGTTCCTTTGTGTAATCCTGGGTGCCCTGGAACTTTCTATATACACCAGGCTGATGGCAAACTCAGAGATATGTCTACCTCTGCCTCCTGAATGCTGGGATTAAGCATACACCACCATGCCCAGCCAAGAACAAATGAAATTTGTAGCTTTTGTGTTCTTTCAATCACATTCCCACAGGTTGTAGGTTGCAGGCCTTGCCCAGTAGGTTTTATTCCCTTCTGCAATTTTAGCCTGAAGGATGTAATATACTGCTACTTGCCTAAGAATTGCCTGTGGCATGTTTGAGACATCTGCCCTTTTCAGCAGATCTCTGTGCAAGATTTTGCTAACGACATCCAGCCACAGACAGACATGGCCACAGAGTCTAGGACTGAGCCTCTGAGACTGCAGTCCTACATCTAATCAATAATGGTGAACACGAGGGTGTGGACACCTTCTTCTCTGTGGTTCACCGGTTTGTATAACACAGGAGGAGACTCTGTGGGCATGGCAGATGGCATAAAGCATGCTTCATCCCTTGACCCTTTCCTCATATTGTTAAATTGTAAGTAAACAACATGACACCCAAAGTGAATGTCTCAGAACCATGAAGCTTTCTCTGCCTCAGTTTCCTCTTCCATAAAATGAAGATAATTACGATGCCTTCCTCATAAAGTTGTCACCTGAAATGGCTCAGGCTCTAAAGGGCTTTGAAAAGCATCTGAAACATAGAAGCCAAGCCAGTATGTAAATAAATCAGCTTATTTACATACATGTCATCAGTTTACATACATACATGTTTATGTGTTACTCTGAGGAGTTGGGAGCACTGGTTTACATAAACTCAGTCGGTGTTTGCAGAGTCTGATTCAGATGTCAGTAAACCCCAGTCCTGTGCTTCAACATGGAGAAAATAAGTGGATCACAGTCTCTGGCCCTGGGGAGCACGGAGCTCAGCGTGCTTCTGCTGGCAGGAGGAGCAGCTGCTCTTCCCAGCTCTCTTCCTCAGCTCCTCCTCAGTTCCCTCCATACTGACAACCCCTGCAAAACACAGCCCTGAGCAGCAACTGGGAAGACCTTTCTGAGGTTCATTGCTAATCGCTCTCGCCACTGGGATCAATAAAGTGGGCGTGGTGACCGTGAAAGGAGCTTTAAGGTCTCCACTCAGCCCTAGCAACAAGGAAGAAACTGAATGACCTGAAACCCAGCAACCCTTCTTAGATCTTCCAGAGAAGGGAGGCCTTAGGGTAAACCTCTGGCCCCAAAACTGGAGAGACAGAGAGGCAGGTGAAGGGAATCTCAGTTCACAAAGAAAGGGAGGGAGGGAGAGAGAGAGAGAGAGAGAGAGAGAGAGAGAGAGAGAGAGAGAGAGAGAGAGAGAGAGAGAAACTCCACAGCAGTCATCGTGGTAGGAAAACTTAAACTGTAATGGCCCAATTGTATGGACAGGACCAGAATTTAAAACTGCAGAGACACAGGCTTAAGATGATATTTGCACTTTGGTGGGTTGGTTTGGTTTGGTTTTTGGCTCCAAAAGCCAGACCAGGCTCTCCTAGTGATTCCAGATTTAAAAAAAAAAAAAATCCCATTGCATTTTCAGCAGATAGAGAAGTGACCCTTTGAGACATCTCAGAGCATTAACAAGCCCCTCCCTGAGGAAAAACTTCAAGCATATGCATTGCCCTGGGTTCCAGGGCCAAACAGAAAAGGGAGGGGAGGAAGAGGAACGGGAGAGAGCTGGAGAGATGGCTCAGCTGGTAAAATGCTTTTTTGGGCAAGCATGAGACACCAGGTTCGAATTCCCATAAAAAGTTAGGAAAGATGGTCCAGACCTATAGTGACTGACGGATTTCCAGAGACTGCTGTCCAGCCAGTAAGGAAGCCTGTTTCAGTGAGTCTCTCAAAAAGACAACTGAAGAAGACCCTAGGACAGTGACCTGTGAGCTACACATACACATGAATGTGCGTACACACACACACACACACACACACACACACACACACTGAATTTGTTTTAAGCAAAGATAATAGAACCACAGATAATCTATCTCTGAGGGACAGCAACCAAAAGAAAACAAAATGTTAAAAGGAATTTTCATAAAAATCACTCATGGTTTGGCTTCATCCATCATTTTTATGAATAGTTAACACTTCCTGAGCGCCCAGCCATGACTCCATTTGAGTTCACAATGACCCAATGCAGTAAGTAATGTCTTCCACTTACAGATAAGGAAGGTGGAGCTAAGAGTTCCATTACTCTACCCAAAAGCATACCACTGAGAAATAGCATAGCCGTGACCTAACGGATCTCAGGTCACTTTGGCCTCAACACACTGTTCCAGTGCCTTCCGAGGGACTGGAAAGCAAGCAGCCTTGCCAAGAGAAGAGGCTCAGGCTGCCCTGACGCATGGCCATGAAAGAAGAGGTACGTTCCCTCCTCTGTGCCTGTGCAGATTTAAGGACAGAAGAGCCGCCTGGAATCAGCCCCAGGTGGATGGGGCTGGAAGCCCCGTCCTTTTCTAAGCATCTACCTTGACACACTTCTGAGAAGCTGTGTGTGGTTCTCAGAAGCAGAGAGAGGACAAGAAAGATGACAATAATGAATGGTGTCTGTTCAGTCCCTGACTTTAGGGTTTTCTGGTCATTGCCTGAGAGCCAGGAAGAGCCCCCAGAAGGGAGCCCAGGTACTTCCAGACCCTCCACAAGAAAACAAGGGTTTCCATTCCCAGCCTCAACAAGGACGGTGATTTTTTTTTTAAGCCCTCTCATGAAGCCACGATGCCAAGCCCCAAGCACAGCCCCTGTGGTGTTGTCGTCCAAGATCAGGCTGGGCTGTGTCTGTACCCACCTCCTGGCTATAAACAAGCTCTATGAGACTGACACCAAGATCCACTTTTACTTTATTCAAATTGTGTTGCTGGCCTCTTGCCCTAGCTGCTCCCAACTGAACCCTCCAGTGTTTGCAGAGACACCAGCAACTCTCCCCTCTGAGGGAGGTAAGAGGGTTGAAACCGCCCGTGGACCAAGGTGGCAGAGATGGTGAAGATTCCATGTGTCCTGAGGTTTGGGCCACATGCTCCCACCCCACTGGAAACTGCTGAACTCGCCAAAGGCAACCCAGAAACACAATCTCCCATAAAAATTCAAGCTATTTCCTCCCCTTAGCTGGAACGCATCCACTTTCTAAATGTTCCAGGGCATCTTGGAAAGGAAGAGTTGTGGACAGAGCAATGGGGTGTGGGGATGAGGGTATCAGTCCTGAGTTCTGCCCCTACCTAGCGGAGAGTGTTCAGGGTGGTCCTTAGCCTCATGCCAACAAGAGAAACATGGGTGAGGCTCCTCCGGTTATGGGCTTTTGCGATCATGATTTTATTGCTGCAGGACTTCTGGGATGGTCTTCACACGGCCCACCTATTGCACTCTGAAAGTGTTCAAAGTCTTTGTACATTTCTTTTTTCCTGTTAGGTCTTGAAATGTCTACACTGGGACTAAGCTTGGAGGTCATTTGATTGGTGAAGGAACCGGCTGCACTTTGAGAACAGCCCTTTTGCTGGTTCTTACTACCAATGTCAAATACATTTCTCTCCACCCTCCCCACCCACAGAGCTCTACATTTTACATGTAGAGACCCAACTACACACTGCACTGGTGGTCCCAGCATCCCTTCCCACCCCCTTACCATGACTAGCAGCCATGAGAAACGCTGGACTTGGGATTAAGTCCAGGCTCCAGAGAAGGCAGGGAAGGGAGGGAGAAGAGCTCCAGAGTATTCCATGTCACTCTGGAACCACTGGAGTAAACAAACCTTAAAGCTCTGTGCTAGTCAGCCAGGGCTGCCAGAACAAAAGGCCACAGCTAGGGCCGCCTTAACAACACAAAACTATTTCCCCTCAGCACCAATGCTGGAAGTCCAAGATCAAGGTTGGCTTCCAGACACTTCTCTCCTTTGCTTACAAAGAGTTGCCCACGGGCTGCCCCTTCGTGGGGTTTTTGTGGCACTGGTGTCCATGTGCCATCTACAATTCCTCCTCCTCTGCCTCCTCTGCATCTTCCTCCTCCTCTTCTTCCTCCTCTTCTTCCTCCTCTTCTTCCTCCTCTTCTTCCTTCTCTTCCTCTTCCTCTTCTTCCTCTTCCTCCTTCTCCTCCTCTTCTTCCTCCTCTTCCTCCTCCTCTTCCTCCTCCTCTCCCACCTCCTCTTTTTCTTCCTCCTCCTCCTCTTCCTCCTCTTCCTCTTCTTCCCCTCTTCTTTTTCTTCCTCTTCTTCCTCTTCTTCCTCCTCCTCGTTCTCTTCCTCCTCCTTCTCCTCTTTTTCCACCTTCTCTTCCTTGTGTATCCCAGGCTGGCCTTGAACTTGATGCTGCCAAGGTATCTCAGGTCTTCCATGTGAGTACTAGGATTATAGGCATGGGCCTCACTCCTAAGGGTCCAGTTGCAGCTAGACAAACACTACTCCATCAACTGAGTTATATCCCAGCCACTAACCCCTTCTTGTAAGAACTCCACTCAGATTAGAGGAGGGTCTGTTTAAACAGCCTCAGTTTACCTTAAGTACCTTTTTAAAGGACTTATTTTAGTATAATTAACTTGGCTGAGTTCCTCTGTTCCTCCTTTTTAAAATTTTATTCAGATTCATTTTCCCATACATAAAAATATTATTATATAAATATTCTTCATGGTGTTATGGTAATATGTCAGGTTTCTAAATATAGTATAATATCAAACTATGCAAATTTAAATGAAAAATTAAATTAAAAGGCCCTGTTTCCAAATATACACATTCTGACCCTGGGGGATTGGGCTTCAGTGAATGGTTTTGCAGAAGGAAACAATTCAGCTCATCACACCTCAGTGCCTTCTGTCAGCTCAGCTGTGAATCGCCTTTACTGTCTATACCAGCACACACACACACACACACACACACAAACTGTGGTCTGTTCCTTGGAATATAAATTTTCACAAACCAACCCCAGGTCTCACAAGCTGGTCTAGTCATACCTTGGAGTCCTCCTGGTTTACAACAGAAAATACAACTCACTTCCTCACACTCCCTCAGTTTCTCCCAGAAGTCAGGAGGCTTCCTTTCCTCAGCCAGCCTTGGGACACAGCTGGCAGTTTTGTGGTCATGTACACCCCGCCCATTTAACGCACTAAGAAGGGAGAAACAGCACCAAGCCTCTGCCCCTCCATGACCATGCCAAAGTGACATCAGCAATACAAAAACCAGAAATGCATTTCTGTACAGCCTGTTCCAATATATTTAAAAGACACTAAATGCAGGTCTATCAGTGATGGTGGATGGCACAGGGGTGGCACGGGGTGGCACAGGCATTCCCTGCCTCCTGGTGGAAATGCACACCAACTCCTCAAACACCTAGCTGACCTGTCTGTATCTGCTTAAACCTACAGATCTGCCATTTTACAAGTAACAAAAGAGATAAAGGGGCACATTTAAAACTCGATGGAAAGCTAGGTGTGCTGGCTCACATCTGCAATCCCAGCACAATGGATGCAGAGGCAGGAGGTTCACAGCCAGCAGAGCCCAGCCTGTTGTACACGGCAGAGCCAGGGCTACATAGCAAGACTCTGACTTGAAAGATCAAAAATAGTGAAACAAACCAATGCAGAACACAGTGGGAATGCAGCAAGCCTGAGGTGGAAAACTCTGCCATCCAACAAGCATGCTACAAAGGAAGGAAGGAGCCACACAGGAACCCATAGATCAAAGAAGACTTAAAAGATGGAGCCACTGGTCACATGTGGCTCTAATTCAGATCCCAATTCAAACAAACAGGAAAAAAAATGTTTTGAAATAATTGTGGCGATCTGAATGCTGATTGTTTAGATTGTGCTAATGAACTGTTGATAATCTTTGGTTGTGATATGTATGCTTCTGTGATTAGATTTTGTTAATGATCCTAATCTTTTAAAGGTATGCAATCAGTCTTATATCCCAACAATCCCATATAGGTACGCCTTCCTGTGGGCTTACATAAATAGACAATATTGTAACTTGGATGTGAGTTCATCCCACCCAGCCTAACAACAGAGCACTGTAGAGCTGACCGTTGCCTAGGCGATCAAGTCGGTGACAATATTTCTGAGGATAAAATGCAATGTCAAATTTACTTCAAGATAATCTGAAGAGGGAACTAGGAACCTGATGGCAGGAAAAAGACTGGCCCTGAGATGTTCATATCGCTGGGTGGGATTCCTTGGGAATCCATTACACTACCCTCTTTATGTATACTTAGAGATTTTCTTGATTGGAAAAAAAAAGGTCTCTCTCATGAATGAATAGGACCCCAAACCAAACCTGCATCTAAATTCTTTACCAAATTATTACCAGGACAACCAGCTTACCAAGTCACACTTTTTATATAAATGTTCCCAAATATGAACCTTCCCAGAGTGCTTACAGCTGACATGACATACTTTCTTTTCAAATGCTACTGTGAAATTTTGAAACACAGGCCAGGCACACTCTGTAGGGTTGCCATAAGGAATTTAGTACACGGAAAAATACCAATTAAGTGTAGAGTAAGCATTGATAGATGGACCATGAATAACACAGTGTTTGTTGGCGGTGTAATCCATGTCTTTAAAAACGTATTCATCCTAATTTCTCTGATCTTAATAAAGGACACAAGAGTCCCACAATGATGAACTAGTTACATAAGAACATGAAGTTTTCATAGAGCAAACCACTGTGTGCTATAAAAATGTCCTAACACATATTCATCAGATCTTATAGAAAGACGTATTAATCTCATTAATATTAAAATGTATTTAATTGGGGGTTGGGGATATATGTCACTGGTAAATTGCACATTCAGAATGTATGAGATGCTAAGCTCAATGACCAGTGCTGTAATAATAATAATAATAATAATAATAATAATAACAACTATACTTATGGTAAGAATCAAGAAAAAGTGAGCAGAGAAACCATAAAAGAAAACAAACTAATGTGGAATTTTCTTGTTTCTGTAGACATCCAATTAAATTTTAATTCAGATAAATAATGAATAATTTTTATTTTGGAAATACTTTACTGTCATGGTTTGAATAAGAACCCCCACCCAAACTCATATATTTTAATGCCTAATCAAAAGGGAGTGGCACCATTTGAAAGGATTGAAAGGATTAGGAGGTGTGGCCTTGTTGGAGGAAGTGTGTCACCGGAGGTTTCAAAAGCCCATGGCAGGACAGCTCCATACCCCCATCTCCCTTTCCTTGGGAACAGGATAGGTACTTCTCCAGCACCCCACCTGCCTGCTTGCTGCCACGCTCCCTGCCATGATGATAATGTATTAATGGTTATGATGTCTTGTCACAACAATAGAACAGTGACTCCGACACTTTCATTAAAATGTTACGTTGTTTTCTTCTGAAATTTAAATTTCACTGAACATTTTTAATTCTTACTTGTGAACTTTGAAGTTCCTAAACTAGTTGCCTTAAGTTTGAAAACCCGACTCCTTCATAATCACCCAGGGAGAGCAAGTCAACAGAAGAGCAGACGCCTGGAGCAATCAGGGAGAGACACCAGCGTGGTCGGGGACCTGCCAGAGCTCTAGGGGGGAGCTGAGCTCTCGGGGTCTCAGGCAGGAAGGAGGGAGGGGGCCAGCAGTGGGAAAGGGTTTTACATTTAGATGTGCATTCCTTCTGAAAAGAAGAGGCATGCTCCCTGCCACTTAGCATCCCTTTCATTCGTTCTTGACCCCATCGTGGCCATGGGGAGATGCTCACCTGCCTTGTACATATGAAGACCTGAGTTTGGCTTCCCACGTAAAACCCACGTAAAAGGCAGTCAAAGTAGAGTTGCCGAATCTGGAATCCCAGTGCTCCTACAACAAGGTGAGATGTACACAGTGGTGACCAATAAGAGACCCTGTCTCAAGGACAAAAGGGAAAGCCAGAACCTGAGGCTGTCTTCTGACTTCCACATGTGTACACACCTGTACACACACACACATGCACCCATACATGCACTCTGGACACACACATGCATGCATGCATGCACTCCGGACACACACACACACACACACACACACACGCACACATGCACTCGCACATGCACGCACGCACACACACACACACACACACACACACATGCACAGACAAAATATATTTCTAAGCTATTATTTAAAGAGCAAAACAAACTTTCTTGTGATTGATCTAATGCATTATAATCTTTTATGACCTTTCTTAGGTATTATTGAACATATGCAAAGGGAACTTTAAAACCCATGTGCTTTTCACCCAGTTACAAACAAAACAAAAAAAACATTGCCAACTCCTTGAAAGTCTATGTCCCAGCAATGTATCTCTCTCCTGCCTCACCCTCTCACCCTAGGAAGTCATTAAAATAACCTTTGTAGTATAATCATCCTTAATTTTCTCATACGTTTTCTATGTATACGCCTAAACAATGTGTGGCTTTTCACATACCTTTACCTTAACCACATTCACATATCTAGTAGCCTCGACTATGTATTCTTCAACGTACCTTTGTTCACTCTTTTTTAATAATTAAATTAATTAAATTAATCATTAAATAGTCATGTTTGGTGCTATGTAATAGTCCATTATTTGGACATACCAGGAACTATTTTTCTAGTCTTTTGTTGATAGTCAGTTAGCTTCTTTTTAGCAATGTTATGCCATCTCCAAATGCTATTATGAACCTCCTTGAGCATGTCTCTTCATACAATTTCAGGACATTTTTCTAGGGCGTGGAACAGGAAAGAACTGCAAGGCCGAGACGTGTGTGCAACTTCAACTGTATGTAATTCTACAAAGTGATTGTACTAATTTATATTCCCACCAGTGGCAATAAATAATTTTTATAGTTATGTCCTGCTGAGGTTAATTGAAGCAGAGTGGGTTCAAAGCCTACTCAAACCGAGCAGGAGGCCTGGAGCTAACAGTTCCTCCCCTTAGAAAGCAGGCCTGACTGACGTGGCCAACCATGATGAAGACTGAATCTGCAGGTTAGCCGTGAATCAGCCTCGCCTGGGACTTGCCGCAAGGCATACGAGGGACACAGAAGCTGCTGTGCCACCATGAGCTCACGAGGCGTCTGTCCGGCAGGAGGGGGTAGCCAGCAGCTGCAGTGGGAAGAGAGGCCACAGGTTTGGACTCTCCTGAGGAACGAACACAGATTCTGCAGCATCTAGAGGAGGCTCCAGTAAGCGGCCCGGAGACTCACGCCCACGCCTGTTTTAATTTGTATTATCATACTGTAGGACTGAAAGATGTTATTGTACATAAAACTGTTCTAATGGTTGCTAAACTGCATGGCATATATGGAACATCCCCATGATAACACCACATCCAGCGAAACACAGCCCACCAACTCCTCTGACGGGAGCTGACTTTCTTCTTTTTGCTCAAAGAACCTTTTACTTTTTTATTGTCCAATATATCTTTATAAAAAAAGAAAAGAAACCATCCACATTTATTGAAAATTCCATTATTTAATAAACAGTCACTAAGCACCTGCTCTTAGGCAAGGCAGAGTCCATAAAAAAAATTAAGCAACTTTACCATAAGGGACTCATACTTGAAAAGAGACTGCAGACCCAGGCCGCAGTAACAACCTCATTTACTGTGTGCTTTCCATGGGCCAGGAGCCGTACTAGACCCTTAATGAGTGTAGCAGGCAGAATAAGAATTCTGAGTCAGGGTTTCTATGCCTGCATAAAACACGTTGTAGAGGAAAGGATTTATTCAGCTTACACTTCTACATTGCTTTTCATTACCAAAGGAAGTCAGGACAGGAACTCACACAGGGGCAGGAACTTGGAGGCAGGAGCTGATGCAGAGGCCAGGGGGGGTGCTATTTACTGGATTGCTTCCCCTGGCTTGCTCAGCCTGTTTTCTTATAGAACCCAGGACCACCACCCCAGGGATGGCACCACTCACAATGAGCTGGGCCCTCCTACGTTGATCACTGATTGAGAAAATGCCTTAAAGCTGGATCTCATGGAGGCATTTCCTCAAAGGAGGCTCCTTTCTCTGAGATAATTCCAGCTTGTGTCAAGTTGGCATGCAAAACCAGACAGTTCAAAGCTCCATCCAAGATGCCCATATTCTAATGCTGATACAGCTATGTTATGCGGTTTAAAAAAAAAAATTAAGGTTGATAGTTGGGTGGCCCTGAAATTAGTCTGCAGCATGCAAGGGGACCTGGTACTATCACAAGGTCCTTCCTTAAACTGCAGGAGGCAGCAGATCAGCAAGATGGCCCGGTAAGAAAACTTTGTCCATCGTTGATAACGTCAAAGATGGAAGGATCCATGAACCATAGACTGTGAGTGGCTTCCTAAGGTGAAAGGGGCAAGAAAATGGATTCTTGAGCCAAGCACAGTTGTACATGCCTGCAATTCCGGTACTTGGGGTAAAGATGTAGAGAGCTCAATACTAGCCTTAGATACAAAGGACGTTCATGAAAAGCCTGGGCTACAAGAGACACTGCCTCAAAAACAAACACCACCTCCAGAGCTCATGAAGCACTGAGGAAAGGGGGACAGAAGAAAGTGGGAGTCAGAGGATGGGGTCCAGTGCTAGAGACCTGGGTGTCACACAGCCCCTGCACTCTCTGACCCTCAGCAGTTACTATCACCCACACAAGACTGGGCCCTGCAACATTCTAACATGGAGTGGGAGAAGGAAGGCAGAGCTCTACACTTGCCTGGGGATATAAATACTAAAGCTCTTAGCAGCAATGGGTGGAGAGAGAAGAGAAGGGGAGGGCGTGGCTATGGAAAGTGGGGGAAAAGGAATGATGTCAACAGGAGTGGGGGGGGGCAAGAGAAGGGTAGGATGGTATAAACATATTCTCGATACATTATATACGTGTAAACAAATGTAACATGTGTGATTATTATATGTTAATCAAAAGCCGTTTGGTTCCTCGGGTGTGTTAACCATATTTCAAGTATGTAGTAGCTGCTGTAGATGTGGTTAATATCAGACCCCTGCAGAAAGTCCCATTGGGCAGCACCTGTCACTGCTGTTGAGCAGGTGGGTGGGTCTGTGTTTTCAGAACACTCTGCCCCTCATTCACTTACTTCCTACCTGTACTGCCCCGCCCCCTGCCCTAGGGATTCAAGAACAGATACATAATAACTAGCCCCAGCAATTCTTTTGAACCCTAGGCTCTGTCCTGCAGAGATGCTTATCCAGTCTAAAAGTACCCATTCTCCCAGGATTCGTCAGGCTGTTCAATTCCTGAGCAAGCCAGGATCTGAATTTGATCCTCAGAGTCCAAATTGTAAAATAAAGCTTCTGTGGTAATGGCCTGTAACCCTAGCAACCGGGAGGCAGAGACAGGAGGATCCCTGGGATTCCCTGGCCAACCAGTCAGATCCACTTGACAAGTTCCAGACTAGTGAGAGACCCTGTCTCAAACACAAAGACAAGCCTGTTGTCTTCTGCCTCTAGTTTTATGTGCACATGTGCACACACAACAACAACAACAACAACAACAACAACAACCCTAGGTTTCTCACTGCCAGTACCTTAGGAAAGATCAACCTTGTAAAATCTTTTATTTGGTTGTTTGGTTTGATTTGGATTCTTTTCTTTTCTCTTCCTACTCCACCCCCAAACAGGGTTTCTGTGTAGCCCTGGCTGTCCTGGAACTCACTGTGTAGAGCAGGCTGGCCTCAAACTTAGAGATCTGCCTGCCTCTGCTATTTGAGTGTTGGAGTTTAAAGGCATGCACTTCCATGACCACCACCACCACCACCACCACCACTCCCTGCCTTTCACATCTTTCACACGCAGACTGGTTGTTTATAGGAGGGCAAGGTTGCTCAGAGGCATGAGGTATCTGTCACCTGATGTACAGCCTGGTTAACAGGGAAATCTCCACTGAGATCAGGGCTGCCTTCCCTGCTGAGAGGAGGGTGCCCCCACACTGGCCCTGCAAAAGGAAAGCAGAAACCAACCAAAGAAATATTGAAAAATCCGCCCAGCTCCAGACCTTTAATAAGCTGAGGCAGTGGCCACGGGGAAGATTATTTTGTGATCTAGCAATTGAGTTTGGAATGATGTCAGGGTGAAGGAAAAGCCAATTCGTTGCTAGAATGACCTGTGGGTCTTCGTGGGAATGGCTGGAAACGCTCCTGGAGACCCAATTCTCTCATCCCCCTGGTGACTCACAGCTGTGCAGAGCACGTACTGTGCACAATGCTAACCCTGTTTGGCAGGCTTCACGGCAGCTCCGATCGATTTCTCCTCAGCAACTCAACCCTTGTCCTCTTCCAAACAGCTCAGTGACAAACACAGAAGGAGGGGCCCTTCCACACTGACAGACCTCACCACTGGCAGCCATGCCAGAACTTGGCCGCCTGAACAATAAATCTCTATGTGGTCTGGAGAGAAAGGCCACCCTGTACCTGCGGTACGCAGGGCTCTATACCCACCGGAGCTCCTGGAACGTGGAGAGAAGAGAGGAGGTGGGACCCAAGCCCCAGTCAAAGGAGAAACAGTTCTCCAGCTCCCACGGCACAGAGGCAGCGCGGGAGCCACACCAGCTAGGAGACAGCTTTGCTCCGCTGGACTGAGAGTGTATATGCTTGTGGTTAGGATCTACCATAACCTACATACCAGATGAAGCAGCATGACACCTTCTATAAATTTACACATTACTAAAAATAATTAAACTTTAAAGAAATTCTTTTACTTACACAAAATTATCCTTGGCTAGGCCAATGGCTATCCACATCTGTGCCTGAACTTTGACCTTTGCAGCTAAGAACTGAATCAAAGGTAACACTCATTTCCTAGTGGAATACATTAGATAGGGACGCATCAGGAAGAAGATAGTGAAACGGAAGGAAGGAAGGAGCCCCTGGCCCTGGGAACTCATATTCGGCCTCAGGTGCAAAGAACTGAATTAATATCATAGTTCTTAGTTTATGACGTCCTTTGATTTGCGTGAGACTCATTTTACTTTTTACTTAATCAGTTATTAGAACTTTAATAATGGACAAAAAGCTTGGAGCCACCCTCTCTTATTCTTGCCAAATGTACTGACGTGGACCCTATGGCTTCCCCACCAATCTAACCCTTCCACTCTATGACTCATCCCAAGTCAGCATCCATGTTACTTCCATTTTCTGTTTTAGCTTGTTTTATTATAGATACAGATAAAAGATGTTACCCTGCCTCCTTTGGGATGTTTCTTTTCTTTAATATAATATTGCTTTGCTGAGAGTCATCAATTTTCACCTTTGTGTGTATGGACATGCCCAATGCATATGTGTGTGTGGGGGGGCGATGTGTGTAAATGTGTACGTGTGTGAATATATACATGTGTGTGTTACACTCGGCGGTTAATCCTACTCAAATCGCTCCACCAGCGGCTCGAATTCCTTGCTGCCCACCCCAGTGTTCTGAGTTCCCAAATGGAAGACGTGCACGTGCACACACACACACACACACACACACACACACACAGCCTTATATTTAATATGCCTCAAATAGCTTCATGGGTGGGCCACACCTCCACACAGCTGGTACACTCCCCCCTCCGATATTTCTGGCCACCCGGGACCCTCCTGGGCCACGATCCCCAACCCTTACCTGTTGGCTGTCTCTGTCCTACACTTCTCAGGCCTGGTCTTTCTCCTTCCCAGCATGGTAGTTGGTTCTCCATTCTCCTTCCTCTCCCAGTCCCCTCGCCAGCCCGTGGATCCTCAAGTCCCACCTCTGCCATTGGCCACCAGCAACTTTATTTATCAATCAGAACCAACTGGGGGTAGGGACCCTCAAGTGTCTTATATGCAGATTCTCACATGCAGATTTTCATGCAATTTGGGGGAATCAATTAACATAATACAAGAGTTAGACCCAATCCACAAGTGTGTCCATGAGTGTGAGTGCAGATGCACATATTGAGGTCAGAGGTCAACTTCAATATCAATCCTCATCTTCCACTTCGTTGGGGGCAGGGGGGTGGACAGGGTCTCTTTGTTGTTTCAATACTACAAATGCCTCAGTAGCTGGCTCAAGAGCTTCTAGGGATTCTCCCGTGACTATCTTCTGTCTCTTCATAGACATACTTGAATTATAGATACACAGTGCCAAGCCTGCCTTATTGTGGGTTCTGGGGATTTGAACTCAAGTCCTCATATTTGCATACCAAGCACTTTACCTACTGAGCCATCTGCCATCGTCTTCTGTGGGGCTACTGCTCCTGTGTGGCCCAAGTAGACTGTTTCACGGTGTGAACTGCTCCCAGTTTGCTCCTGTATCCTCCCACTAATGGGCAGCTGGGCTCCTTCCCAGCTTGTGGGAGAAACAGCACAGTGACACACAGTTGCATCCTACCGGACCCGAGTTTCTCCAAGGCACACATGCCCAGGAACAGAATTGCTAGGCTGCACCAAATGTAACTCCTCAACTTCAGAGACAAGATGACAGCCAATCGGCCATGGTGCCTAGCACTTCTTAGAGGCGGGCTCCTTCCCCCCACTCCCAACCCCCTCCGTTTGGTTTCTTTAAGTGTCACATACCAGCTCTACCAAAATGTTTAAATCAAGTTCTCATCCTAACCCTTGAGCAGCATCTCAGGTGAACTTTCCTGCGTGAAAAGAAGGGTTGGACAACAGGAAGAACATCTAAGTAGAGCAAAGACCCTAGTCCAGGCCCTGAGGTAGGATAGTCTGATGAGAGGAAACATCCCAGAAACTGTTTTACTTTTGACAAACAGGAGTTAGAAACAGAGGTTTAGGATAGAGGTAAAGCCAATTGCCCCATCTAAGATGGTCACTCATCCCTCTCACAGTGGCTGCACGTGCAAGGAACAAAAACCTGAAAGCAGAAAGCCCAGCCTGTGAGCCAGTCATTTGAAATGACAATTGGGTGTGGGGGTCCAGACCAGACATCACCATACCGCCGAATGCATATCTGAACCTGCTAGCCGAATGTTTTATAGTCTGACCAGCCCACGGATTGGGTCAGATTCCTAATCTGCTTCAAGGAGCTTGCAGATTTCCTCATTTCTAAGACGGGATCAGGCATGAAGTGTCCAGGGATGACAGTGGCGGAAGGAGATGCTCACTGCAGAAGATCTCAAAAGTTAACAACTGAGCCGGGCGTGGTGGCGCACGCCTGTAATCCCAGCACTTGGGAGGCAGAGGCGGATTTCTGAGTTCGAGTCCAGCCTGGTCTACAGAGTGAGTTCCAGGACAGCCAGGACTACACAGAGAAACCCTGTCTCGAAAAAAAAAAAAAAAAGTTAACAACTGCCAGGAGAGTGATAGTATTGGCGCTGGAGTTGACGTAAGAAGAGAAAGAACAAAGAGAAATTGCCAGGCACCGTGGTAATCTCAGTGCTCTGGAGGCAGTGGTAGACAGATCTCTGTGAACAAGGCCAGCCTGTTCTAAACTGCAAGTTCCAGGCTATCCAGGATTACAGTGAGACCTTGATAAAGGTCAGGTGCAAAGAATATACTTAAAATAATTATGAACTCAGTTTCTGACCCACACCCTTGGCTTTTCCATATTCTCGTATTTCTCACATTTATTTTGTTTTGTTTTTCAAGACAGGTTTCTCGGTGTGGCCCTGGCTGTCCTGGAACTCACTCTGTAGAGCAGGCTGCCCTCGAACTCCTACCTACCTGCCTCTGGAGTGCTGGGATTAAAGGCATGCACCTCTACTGTGCAGCCTCTCTCACATCTCTTAAGTGTTCCCAGCTTCTGGTCTTACTAGAACACCAGTGTTGCTCGGAGAGCATCATTAAACATTCGTTATCTACACCCTTTCTAGTTGTCATTCCACAAACACTGACAGTAAATCTCCACCAGGTGCCTGGGCCTAGACTGAGTTCTGGGGATTCCATGGATGAACAAGATGGGGCTCAGTCTCAGCCTTCATCCCACCCCTACCCTCAAGGGCAGAGAGAAGGTTAAACAAAGGCTGTTCACTTGGCCTGTGCCTCACTCAGACTTCATCCACCCGAGACGGCCACTCCCTCTCCCCCTCTCTCCCCTGAAACATTTTTCAGTAAGTTTTGCAGGGGGAACGAAATGACCGCCTGCTCCATACTTTGAAGAATGCGACTGGCTTCCCAGATAGCTAAGTGGCTGCTCAGACCTCAGAGAATCAGGTGCTTCCTACAGAGCAACCTCCAGTCTGATACCTGATAGCTGGTGGTTTCCAGAGTCAAACAAATGTCAGAAATTTCATGAAGGGAGGCAGGAAGCAGAAAGGGGGCAAGGACTGGGGTCCAAGCCCCAAGGGAGCTCAATTAGTGAGTCAGATAGTTAAAGCGAAAGGGCACGTTCTCGGTTTCCTAGAAAGCCAGCTGGGAAAGATGGCAATCCTTAAGCTTCTGTCACTCAAAAGATTAAGAGAGGAGACCTCGGGTGCCCAAAGGGAATTCTGCCACAAGCCAGATGTTTCTGCTCTGCCTGTGATTCTGCTGCTCTTGACTAGAGCCACATTTCTGGGGCCACCAAGAAGCCACAGAAGAAAGCTGGTATCTTCTGAGACAGGGTTGAAATCCAAGCATAACTCTTCATCAACATAGATACAAAAGATTCCTCTGTGACCTCTCCTGGTGCACTGGGGTTTAGAATTTTCTCATGGAGTCATCTTTCTCTTTAACTGGAAGCACAGAATATAACTCATGCAAACTGCCCAGAGCCATATATATACTATGTGGGATTCAAACAAGACAGTCAGCCCCATGTTTCACTTCCCCACCTCCAAAATGGGTCTACAAAGACTGCCTTTCTTGTTAGTAAGAGATTGTATAGAAGGCCAAGCCCAAATGTTCATAAATAAATGCAACCAGATAACCATGCTCACGAGGGCCGCTTTCTGGCTGGAAAGATGACTCAGTAGTTACAAGCACTCGATGTTCTCTCTTAGAACCCAAATTCAGTTCTGTGAACTCACATGAGGCAGCCTGCAACCCCCAATTCCAGACACCTCTAGCCTCCGAGGGGACCTACATTCACACCCCCATATTCATCTACAGATATATGCACACACATATAACCAAAAATAATAAAATCTTTTTTTAAAAGAGCATTGTTTCTTTAGTGCATTCGTGTGTGTGTGTGTGTGTGTGTGTGTGTGTGTGTGTGTGTGTGTGAGAGAGAGAGAGAGAGAGAGAGAGAGAGAGAGACAGAGACAGAGACAGAGACAGAGAGAGACAGAGAGCATGCTGGGACATAAGCAAGCCTATTTACAGGTACTGCTTATCTTCCATCACTTTTTGTCAAATTAATAAACTGAAGAAGTTGTCAGGAAACTTAGTCAGAGTTTGTTTCCCCTAAAAGTCCGAGCTTTCTCCTAAAAGCTACTTTCTCCAGTTCCAGGAGGTAAGGAAGGAAAGCCATATGGCTTGAGACGTTAGACACGCCCGGCAGCAAGCAAGGCCCCCACCATTTGTCGGAGGGCCTCTCTCCTTTCGACCCTCCTGTGGGCGGGCATCCAGATTGCAGTCGGGGTGCTCTGGTCTGCATCTTTGTCTTGACTGTTCCTAATTATTGGAGGGAACACCGTGGCTCTCTCTTGCCTGACCTCAGAATTTAAGAGCTTCGAGTCCTCATATCAAACCATCAGCTTCATTTAAAAAGGCATCCTCATCTGCATCCATAAAAGTCTGCTCCTGGAGCCCTGACTTGCCCCAGCTTTGGGAATGCTGTCGAGGATTTATGACACACCCTGGATCTAATCTGCCGCCTTTAACTGCTGCTGTTGCACATCTGGTCATAAAAGCACGGGCCGGCCCAACATGGGGACAAACACTTTTCTTTCCTAAGTGGCTGCAAATCTGATCTCCCAGTGATAGGTGGGCTCGGATGTAATCAGCTCAGCACCTGGGTAGTCATTAAGTTAAGTCAGGTTTTGCAAAGCTTTTCCTCCATACACTGCAGCTATAAAGATGATTCCCGTGTAGCAAAGGCCAGGAATAAAGAAGCTGCTTTGGGAACAGGTGGTAATGGGGCTCGCCATCCAGGAAATGGGGCCGGAGGATATCCAGGAAAGAAAGCACAATTTGGTGGAGAAGCCAACTTCGTTTGTTCAGAAGTCAAGTCCTAGCTATTTTCCCAGGGAGATTCTCGCAGGACGAGAGCAGGTAAACTGGTACCCAGAAGGTCCCACTTCTGATCTTACTGACTCTGATCCTTGCCCAGAGATTGCCTCCCTTATGTTTTGCCAAAGGAACCACTAGGTGGTTTAACAAATACATTTTTAAGGCAGTGAAATTCTTTATTAGACCAATAGGAGGGGTCAGGGAGAACAATAATCTAGACCAGAAATGAACACAGGGCTGCTGGTTCCCGTTTTACAATGCCCTGGACAACCTGTCCTGTGCACAGAATTGGCACATTTCATGTGGTTCAGAAACTCCAATCAGATCAAGGTTCAACGGATCCAACCCAGGGGAGCTCTTCGGAACTTCTCCACAGCTCCCCACCCCTGCCGCTCCTCCAGGGCCAGGCCAGCAGGAGGGGGGCATTAAAATTATCTGCTGTGGGTTTTACAAGCAGCGATTGCTTTTTAAAACAACAACAACACAAGGTCCTTGTGTGGCTCGCGGGTAACCTAAAACTCTCTGGGCAGAGTGCCCCCCCCCGCTCCCCCTACACACACACACACACACACACACACACACACACACACATCCTCTGCCTGCCAAGAAAGCCAGCGCGGGGGACTGGTGCAGCGACAACATAGGGAAGCTCTGCTCCAGCCAAGGCCGAGCTCCCACCAGACCTAGGAGGCGCCTCCGGGAGGGAGGAGGGGTGTCTAAGAGAAAAAGCCTCAAGAGAAGTTTGGGAAAGAAAAGCCTTCGGTGACAGGTCGTGGGAGTCAGTGCTGCAAGAAAAGGCGGGGAAGGAGGTGGGCAATCAGCAACTTCTCCAAGAGGCCTGCAAGGGACTGGACAGTAGAGTCGAGGACAAGGTCTGACACCTCCCTTCCCCCTCCTGTAGAAGAGCGGCCAAGCGCAGGTGGGCGCGCGCAGCCGGGAGACGCACTTACCCTAGGGCCGGTGGTGCGGTGGCCGCTGGCCGGCGACAGCTGCACCAACACGAGCAGCAAGTGGGGCGTGAGCAGACGGACGCGCGCGGGCAGCATGGTGCCAGTCGAGCCGGGCAGCCACTAGCGGGCAGCGGGCAGAGGGGGGCTCAGGCTAGCTTCAAAACACTTGGGAAGGTGGGGACCCTTGCGGCAGCTGGGAGTGGCCGAAGAGCCTGCGGCAGGGACTGGCGGAGCCTGCGTCCGGGGGTCACGGTCATGAACGGCGGAGGCCGGGAGCTGGAGCGCGAGCGTGTGCTCTGCGCGTGGCGCCTGCTGCGCTCGGCCTGGCCGCGGCGACAGCAGGTTGGATGCCGGAGCCCGGGCCATGGGAATTCCCGTTATAAACCCCGGGGAGGGGAGGGGCGGGGCCCAGCGGGGCTGACTGACGGGTGGAGAAGCCTGTAGCAGCCGACCCTCCGGCAGGTGGAAGCCAATGGGAGAGAGACGAGAGGAGCAGTTAGTGGTCAGCCCCCACCCCCCACCCCCCAAACTAGGAACTACTTTGGCTTCCCGGCCAGAGTGAGCTCCAGCAGAGGCTGGGATAAAGAGTAACTTTTTCTTAGCAAGTCCTCGCTGGGAACCTCCGAGTGCCCCAGCAGCCTCGGTCCCTCCTGAAAGGTCACCTGGATAGTAAAAGAAGCCTTACAAACGTATCATGCATTAGCTCCTAGACTTGAGTTGTCGCAACAGCTCCGTGAAGCAGGCAGGGAAAACCGTTTTCCAAAAGACCCAAAGCCCTTGAGAAATGTTTCCCGGGAGCCACAACACCAAGGGCAACCTGGGAAGCCACTAGGTGCCACCCACAGCGTGGGCTGTGACCTGCGGGAAGAGGAGTTGGGGGGGGGGGGTATTCATTTCTTTCAAAAAAGAAAAAAAAAATCTCCTCACGGGTGACACCCGAGTTCCACAGCCGCTGCCTGAGAGATTTCTCACGGAGGCAAACGAAGCAGCCTAGGCTGGGGAAGCTTCTGAGGGTCCAGTAAACAACCCCTGTAGCCCTGTGGTCCATGTGACCTGCGGTCAGAACCCGGACATCTTGGCTAATCAGTCTGATCTGAAAGACCACAGGAGCAGCTTCTGGGGGAGGGGAGGGAGGGGGGACGGGAGGAGAATCTAAGGAACCCTGGCCCCATATAGGGAGGAGGAAAGTTATGAATGGAGGAGTGTTCTGTGAGTGCAAAAATCCTAGCGACCTCCAAGGAAGGAGCAATTTCCTGGGCGCCCAACCTGGATTGTATGGTTCGGCTCTAAGCAGGCCTGTCAGGTGCTAGAGCTCTTACCACGGTGGTGCAAGAGGCCAGCCTGAAAATGGTAACAGCTACATTACATCACATCATCACACACACACACACACCTCAACCTAACAAGGGGTCTGCTGCCTCCCCCACAAGAGACCCGTGATTATCTCCAAATGTGGAACACAACTTTGGTGCTTGGTTTCCACCGGTCCGGGGCCCTTCCCTTCGTGGAGAGAGATCCATTTCTCTAACCAGATTGAAATAAAGCCCAGCTTTCACAGCTCCGTGACTGCCCTGAGAGGTCCTGACAAAGACTAGCTCTGCTCCGTACCAGCTTCTCTTCTCCATTATAAGAGCAAGCTTCCCTAGGGGCAGGCACGCAGCCCCCATCTGGCTGCTCGCAGACAGCCTGCACCCTAAGGCCGGCCAGTCTTTCCGAACAAACCAGAATGCACCACTCTCTGCTCAAAGGCCTTCGCACCTCCCCCATCGGCCTCAGACGGGAATGTCCAGGCAAGAATAAAGGGTTCTCCAAACAAAAATGAAGAACATTTCTAAAAGAAGTGTCATTTCCCCTCCCACCTGGACTCAGTGGCTTGATCAGATTTTACAGCAAGAGCCCCCCCACCACCACCACCACCCTTGGGGTGAGATTCCAGGTCTGCCATCTGGTGGCAAAACGTTGAACAAGACCCACTCGGGTCTGTTTTCCCCTCTGTAAAATGGGAGTGAAAAATGGCATCCGTGCCATGTGTGTGTTATTGCCAGGACTAAAGGAGATTAAAGTGAATAAAGCCCTTACGATGGTATATGAAGAAAACAGGCCAGTACTTCATAATACTTTGTGCTCGCGGAGTGAATATTTCAACTTCGCAGGCAGGTCAGCAGGGAATGCATGAGATTGACTTGTCTGATGGCCTCACCTGGTTAGGAGATAACCGAGCCAATTTCTAGACTAGGTTTTTGGTGTCTTATTCGATCTCTGTCACATTGTAGTCTTCCCGCCTCTGTGTCACTGGGAATTTCTCTGGAGACTCATCTTCACCAAGCACCAAGGGGAAAGAGCGGAAGCAGCAACGGTCAGCCCTTCCTGAAACCTCCCTTGTGATAAGGAATACTAAAGATTTAACAAGCTGGACGTGTGACACTTGTCCAGCCCTGAGTGTTCCTGTGGCGCTTAGGCAGTTTTCATGCACCTTCAATGTTTGTCCACAGGGGGCGCAGCAGGTCCTGACCGCCACTTGGCCACATGCAGTCGTGGAGTTGATCCGCTGCCTTCTGGGGTTGGAATTATTGAGAAAGCTGTTGGAGTCAGCAGACATGCTCAGATGGCCCCTGGTATCTGGCAGTAGGAAGCCCCCAGGGGGAAGCATTGCAGTAGTGATTTCCATCCTCAACCCCAAATGCTACTTTCCAGCCAGAAAACTCATTTCCAAACAGTCACTGGTCCAAAAGTCGACATCGTGCTGGCCTTCAACCATGTAGCTTAATTTAAAATACAAGCAACTGCTTTCCAGTTACTTTGCTCGGTGAGTATTTTCTTTCCTGCTGCTTGGCGTGCCGCGCCTGTCATGACTGTGGTCGCCATTCTTATGATACACTTTCTTCTCCCAGCTCCTCCAAAGCCAGAGAAACTCAGAAGCCCCAGAGAACCCCTAGTCCTAAACAGCATTTCTCTATCAGCCAGTCTCTGTCTTGTGATCCAAGGAGGAAAAAAAAAAAAAAGCAAAATTGACAAGTTGTCTTTCCCTGGAGGCCAGCTTTATGACCCCAGAAGAAATCCAGCTAGCCTGGCAGCTGGTCTGTCCAGTTTTAGTCATACTCTCTGCCTCTGTGACTTCTCATTTTAAGAGGATATTTCAGTGGAAGAAAAATAATATTTTATATTATACCTAAGGTCTGGGGGCCTCGGCTCTGCAACACTAGAGGAGTGTGCCAGTTTGAAAAGTCTTTCCCTTTTGTCCTATTCAGAACAGCAACATTCTAGCAAGGGCAATGTTCATTGTTAAAGTGGATCTTTGGAATCACACATTGTCCTACAATTTAACTAAGACGGAGAGCAGATAGGTACCTAGAGACCGTATCTAAAAGCAAAGCTTGCATTGTCTGGGAACTCAAAGAGCAAGGCGGTGTATCCATCAACTAGGCAGCCTGGTCTCCTGAAGCAATAAGTACTGAAGAGGATCCGAAGCTTCTGCAGTGTCACTGAAGTTCAATTTATGATCGCTACACTGTTGCATCTGTAACTGAGCTAGGGTGTCTAAGGTGAGGACTCTGGGTCAAAAGCATTCCAGCTCAGGAGTATGGGATACTGAGACTGAACCTGCAGTTTGGTTAAGGTAGGTTACATATTAATGATACTTTGCAAATGAGGCTTATCCACAAAACTTAGCCTTACCAAGGTTCTTCCTCGAATAGAACAACAAATAATTTAGAAGCTTATCCCTCTCTAATCTAGAGTCTTATCTACATTTAGTCATAATAAACAGCTTCCATCTGGTGGCCCAAGATGGCTGCACAAGTCCTAGCCATCACATTCATTTTCTAGTAGGCAAGAATTAAAAGGGAGAAAGAAGAGTGTGTCCTTGCCAGGAGCTACACTGTATTTTATCTCCTTGACTACAACTCTATAGGCATCCAGGAAAACATGAAGGGTTACTAAGGAGGGAGAACACAGTTGGTGGCAAAGGCTATCAGCATTATGTCAGATGAAAGGTCTTTAGCTCCCTCGTATTAAATAGATATAAATGGCTATTGAGCATTGAATGAATTCCTCTTGGAACCCTGTCCTTTTCATGTAGAAAAGAACTTCAAGAGGTCATTGAGAGTAGATGAGGTCATAGGGGTGGAGTGCACGGGAATGGGATTAGTGCCTTTGAACAGGTCATAGGAGAACTTGCTTCTCCAGGCCGTCTGATCCTCCACCGTGTAAGGCTTTGAAGAGAAGTTGGCACTCTGGCTTCACCAAAGCCCAACCATGCTGGAGTCCTAGCCCACAGAATTGTAAGAAATAAGTGTCTGTTGTTTATAAACACCTTGTCCATGGCACAGCCAAATGCATACAGGGATGGAACCAGCCCAGGAGAAAGAATTGTGTTACAGTCACCAGAGCTGAAAGAAATGTGAAATCCAAAGATCTACGTGCTTTGACATCAGACATGGATTCACAGGATCTGGAGCTTTGCCCTGATGGGTTTCAGTCTCGCTTTGGTCCAGTATTTCCTGAATATTCCTCTATTTGTCCCTTTTGGAATAGCATTGTATTATCTGTGCCCTTGTATGTTAGAAATATGTAATTTGCCTTTGTAATATGATTTTACAGGAAGTTACAGTAAATAGATTGCCTCTAAAAGAGACTTTAGACTTTGGGCTTTTAGCCAACATTGAGACTGTGAAAGACAATGAGGACTTTTTGAGTCGGACTGAGTGCGTTTTGCATTATGATATGGCCTCTGAAGGCCAGGAAGTAAGATGTGGTGGTTTACATCTGAATGGCCCCCACTGGCATGCATGTTTTTGATGCTTGGTGCCCAGTTGGTGGAACTGTTTGGGAAGGATTAGGAGGTGTGCTCTTGTTAGAAGGGTGCATCACTAGCTGGGACCTTTGATGTTTCAAATGCCAAGACAGGTCCAGTCTCTAACACTTTCTGCCTCTTACCTGTGAACCAGATGTAACCTCTCAGATGCTGCTCCAGTGCCATGACAGCTGGCCGTGCTCCCCGCCACAATGGTCATGGACTCACCCTCACAACCGTAAACAAGTCCCAAACCAAACACTTTCTTTCATAAGTTGCTTTGGTCATAGTATCTGGTCACAGCTATAGAAAAGTTACTAAGACAACCTGTACAGGAATTTCCCTCAGCCTGGGATTAAATATTCAATTTAATCCTAATCCATCAGCACTGAGGTAGGCCATTGTACCCCTACTGTGTGACAGGTACCACACCAGGCACTAGGTTTATAATGTGAACCAAGTAGATACCTAACCTCCAGAAGTAGACAGTCTGGTAGAAAGGTAGAAATTAGACAACCAGTTGTGAGCAGCCAAGTCACTAATTGTCAGTTTCTACAGTCCTGCAAAGATGACCATGGCATGGAGAGAGTTTGTTGCAAAAGGGAGAAGGTAACACGTTTTCTGAAGAAGCAGTTATGATCTAAAAACCTCTTGAATTTGAGCTAAAGGGAGCGCTAGAGGACAGAACACACAGCAAATACTACATGCAAAGGCATTGAAGTGGAAGAAGACAAAATCTATGTCTATGAGTGATGAGATAGCTCTAACCCTTTAGCCGCTGGAAGCCCATGAACAATAGTCACCACCACCTACAACCCGGGTCTGACAGTCACTTTCAAGTCCTTTAATGAATGATTTGCAGAAGTAGGGCATAAAAGGATGTTGAGCATCTTAGCTAGGGTTTACATTGCTGTGAAGCGACACCATGACCACAGCAACTCTTATAAAGGAAAACATTTTATTGGGGTTGGCTTACAGTATTTAGTCCATTATTGTCATGGCGGGAAGCATAGCAGCATACAGCCTGACACGGTGCTGGTGACGGGGTCAAGTGTTCTACATTTTGATCTGAAAGCATCGGAATAAGACTGCGTTCCATACTGGGCATAGCTTGAGCGTAGGAGACCTCAAAACCCACCCTTACAATGGCACACTTCCTCCGACAAGGCCGCGCCTACTCCAACAAGGCCACCTCCTAATAGAACCATTCCCTGTGGGCAGAGTGTTCACACACATGAGCCTATGGGCGTCGTTCCTAACCATGCTCTGGAGCAACTTCTTACACCTCAGAGCCCAGAAAAACAGGCTCTTCTTACCTCGACGTTTCTGAGCGTCAGCAATGCGGGGGAATAGCATAGTTGAGATGGTCCAACTCAAGGCCTCTCCAGCTTCAGAGCAGGCCGACCGTGTGATCACAGAGACCCCACATTTGGTTTGGCAGTCCACCATTGCTGTCTTGACATTTTTCTGAAGGAACCTCTATCTTCACTTTGCACTGGACCCCCTAATCACGTAGCCAGCATCAGCTGAAATCAACTTATGAGCCAGGGATACAACCATCTAGGACTGGAGGGCCTGCCCTCGGCTCACTTACATGGCTGTTAGCAGACCTCAGCATCTCCATGCTGCTATCAGGAAACCAGATCCCTCTCCCCACAGGTCTCACTGCAGGAGGGCTGTCTAACCATCTAGAGTCCAAGATGGGATAAAGAGCTAGGATGGAGCCAAGCATTCCTCTAACCTGTCCTTAAAAGTCCATCACTTGTGCCCTGTCCCATCAATTACATTGATCTAAACAAGGGTGCCAACGCCCCAAGGATAGGATCTTGGCAAGCATGTAAGAACTTACGATAGACAGTGTTTTTTTAAAAAGCATCATTAGGAATGATAATGAGGGAGATGACCACCAGTCAGGTACCGTGGGGCACAGGCAGGTGAAACATGCCCAAGGCTATCCCTGCCCAATGCCACACAGCATGGATGAGACATAGAACTCCCAAGACCACTTCTGAGATGACCCCAGACCCTAAGTGCCACTAAGATGAACAAATAAGTGGTGGAGAGATGGAAGAAAAAGAGACATGGGTTGTGGGAACAATGAAGAGAGACAGAACTGGAGACTCAAGGGTAGTGAGGAACAGCCTGATGTGAGCAGCCAGCAATGCCACCTAAGGCCACCTAAGGTCCTGGCCTGTGCTGTCACTCAGGGCCACGTCTGGGTCCATGGCCCCGCAGCAGCAGGAATCTATTATCACAAAGACCAGGCAGACACCCCAGGTCTGGGCTGTTGTCTGGGGCCATGTTGATGTCTGAGTGCTGTGCAGAACTGGCCCCACCCCTCACTGTAGTACAGTTTAAGCTTATTCCCCGGACTAGCTTACAAATAAATGAGACTCAGGCTATGGTTATTTTATTGGACTTTGACAATTACTGGGGTCACCCCTAATCTACTCTTCTAACTGCAGGCCTGGTCACCTCCCCAGTGGTGTACCCCCAGATACTTGCGATTTCTCCTGGCCATGTGTCCTCTCCCCTCATGCCCTTCTCCCCCTCCTTCTTCCCTTCTTCCTCCTCTTCCTCCTTCTCCTCCTCATTCTCCTTCTCTTTCCTCTTTCCTCCTGGTTTCTCCTCCTCCAACCAGATCACTCCAAAACCACCTACCTTTAATCCCTCCAGTAATTGGCTAAATAAAATTAGCCAATTTTATTTAACCAATAGTTTTAAATCGAGGAACAAGGTTTGCCAAACAGAAGCTTTTAAACGTGAGAAGTCAGTAAGCCTAGACCTTCCAGGTATAGAATTTAGCATTACAACACACAGCATTAGACCAAACCTCAGCACCTCACCTGGGCATCATGGGAGAGCTGGCCTGGAAAGCAGGAGAGCAGGAGAGCTGACCCCGTAAACCTCATCCCGGAACTGCAGTAGAGCTGGCCTTCATTACAGGGGCTGTGGGCAAGCCAGACCCAAGGGTGTGAGCATGGAAGAGCTGGCCCTGCCACGTGTCTGCCGTGCAGTGGCATGGACAAGTGAGAGATGTCTTCTGCCTCCGCCACCTCTTGCCATAGGAGAAACGGCCCCAGGGTCATGAGAGCAGGAGAGCTGCCTCTGTCCCTCACCTGCTGCAGCCCTCAGAGCAGCCCCTGCACCTCACTGGGCAGCACAACAGGGCTGGCCCTGCTTGTTGGGGGAACAGAGATTACAGGTGAGCCAGCCCCAAGGGCACAAGTCCTGCCATTTTCTGCTGTACAATGGTGTGGGCGAGAAAAAGAAGCCCTCCCCCTTACCCTCAGTACCTGTGGCAGGCAGGAGAGCTGGCCCCTGGGCGGTGAGCACAGAGCAGCTGTCCCCACCCTTGTCTGGGGGAGGGGAGCCAGGCTCCAGAGCATCAGAGCAGGAGAGCTGGCTCTACCCTCTTGTCAGCTGCAACATGGATGAGCTTGCCTGGACAGCACTGGAGAGCTTGCCCTGGTGGTGTGGGTACAGGAAAGCTGGCCCCATCCCAATATCTATCCCATCAATGAACTGCTGGAGCACATGAAGGGCCCAGTCCTTCAGATCCAAAGCTGCAGGATCTCCATGACACAGGACAACAGCAGGAGTCCTGGTGGGGATCCAGGATTGATTGAGTAGCAGAAGCCAGAGGCCTCAAACCAGACCAGTGACTCATTGCAATGAACATTTGCAAGTAAAGATGTGTGGACAAAGGAATGTACTGTGGAACACACGACAGCTTCTGTGAGATTTGGGGGAGGAGGGCAGGTACAAGGGCAGAGGCTTGGCATGAGGGGAAAGAGAAATGAGTAGGTTTTGGGTGCATGTTGTGAAATTCACAAAGAACCAATTAAAAAATTCTAAGGAGAAAAAACTGGTAATGAGAACTTGGGCATAATAGAACTACATTTTTATAGTAGTTTAGAAGTCATGTGCCTGGAGTAGACAAGCTTTGACTGAAACCATGCATTCATCAAAGGCTGTGCATCTAGACCACTTTGGACTTCAAAAGTGCCTCTTATCAGTTCTAGCATATCATTCCTGCGGCTAGTCAGCACTCATCTATTTGTGTCATCCAAACAAGACGCTGAAAAGCTCAGCTGACTCATACCTGCTGCCATTAAGTGTGTGTGGATACGAGCGCGTGTGTGCCTCTGACTACACCTACCATCATTTTTGAAGCAGGTACCGTGTTGTTCTTCTGATGATGTGTGATGCTCTGTGGCCCGTGAACATCTGGGGATTCACCTCGCTGTCTCCCACGTTGTCGCCGGAGCATTGGGATTGCAGATGTCTTATGATATGACATCTGGATCTAGCATGGGGTCTGGGGTTTCAAGATCAGGTCTTTATGCTTGAGCAGTGAGTGTTTTACCCACTGAGGCATCTTGCCAGCCTGTCTGGGTGTTTTGTTTACACATATATTCTGTGTCTCCTATGCATGCCTGGTGCCTTTGGAGACCGGTAGAAGGTGTTTAATCCCATGGAACTGTGGTTAGAGACAGCCATCAGCTGCAATGTGGGTGTTGAGAATAGACCCCAAGTCCTCTGGAAGAGCAGCCAGTGCTCTTAACCACTGAGCCATCTCTCCGACATCCCTGCCCCCAACTTGTAATCATGTTAAGACAAAAATAGCTGTGTTCTTTGCTCCATAATTGCAAAGCATTTTTCATTTTTACATCTATAAATACGGTTTTCTCTCCAACATCTTCATCTATTTCTTTTAATACATACAACTTCATATCCATTTGTGCATTTACAAATGATTTTGAGCAAATTTTATGCAAAAATCTAAAAAGTTTAACAATACAGTTATTTGTCTTTATTGCAAAATAGGATGGTGACGTTCTTGTGCTAAAACTTTACATCACGGAGCTAAGCCTTGCGGAGTAACAAATGATGACGTCCTCGTATTTCCTTTGTCCTTAAGAACATAACTTCTATTCATTAATTCTTTTGGGGAATCGGGGTTCAAGACAGGGTTTTCTGTGTAGCCTTAGCTATCCTAAAACTTGCTTTGTAAACCAGGCTGGCCTCACACTCACAGAGGTTCGCCTGCCTCTGCCTCCTAAGTGCTGGGATTAAAGGTGTGGGCCACTGCCGTGAAGCTCATTCATTAATTCTTGACTTTGAGAAGAATTCTCTGGGATGTCCTTGTCTCAATGACTTAAAAGCTAGGCTGTCCCCGTGTGTAATCTATTATTTCTTCCTTCATCTATACTCTTGTCTCTTTGAATTAATCTTCTGGTTAATCTAATATTTATGAGTCTCTTCTCTAGAAATTTCCTTCCCCATAACAGGCAGAAAATAAGAAATTCAAATTCTCAACTCTGTTTAATGAAAGCTAAAAGCAGATCTAGCCTTGTTAAATATATGCTTAAAATGACTATAGTATTTTAGGCGATACAGTGAACAACTTGAAAGGTGATAAAAAAAAAAATTCTAAAGATAAAGTACACTGTTGATTTCACGACTCTGTTCCCTTTCTCACTTTAGACTCTTGGCATCATTGGGAATAACTGAGGAGTAAAGAAAAATGATTTCCAAGTGACAACGAAGTAGGTTAAGAATGGGAAGACCACGGTCACTAAGATCCCATCTTGTAAGAGCTTGGATGTCAAAAAGACTCAGTATGTGTTTATCTTCTCATAGCTGTGAGCAAATATCCAAAACCAGCAGTGAGGAAGGAAAGGTCTGTTTCAGCTTGCAGTTGGAGGAGAGACAGTCCATCATAGCAGGGAAAGCCTGGGAGCAGGGGAATGAGGGACACATGGCCAAGAAGCAGAGAGAGATGCGTGCTGGTATTCTGTTTGCTCTCTCCTTGAAATGGTGCTGCCCACATTAGGAGAGGGTATATCCATCCCGGCCAACCCGGTTTAGAAACTCCCTCACGGGCATGCCCAGATGCTTGTCTCCTAGATCATTCCGGAGCCTTCCAAGTTGTCAATCAGCACTAAGCACCAAGAATATAATGATTCAAGCCAGGGTGAGTTTCATTCTCTTTTGAACATAAGTGAAGTTTATCACTGTGTTTTGGAAGACATCTAAGAATAAAAATCAAACAATATTGAAATTAAAAATGTATTAGCTGTCATCTGGAAAGATGGCTTGGTGATTAAGAACATGTACTGCTCTTTCAGAGGACCCAAGCTCAATTCTAAGCACCCACATCAGGCAGCTCACGACCGCCTGCAACTCCAGCCTCACTCCAGCATCATTGGTACTTGCATTTGTCTACACAGACACACACACAGACACCACAGACACACACACACACACACATACACACACACACACACACACACACACAACTTAAAATAATAAAAGTAAATATTCTTCAAGTTAATTACATGTTAAAAGTGCTTTTTTTAAATCTAGCTAAGAGACTAGGGGTGTAGCTCAGCTAGTAGAGAGCTTGCTGGCATTGATAAAGCCTTGGGTTTGACTCCTAGCACCTCATACACTGAGCAAATGGCCAACAATCCCAGAACTTGGATATAGAAATAAGATCAGCAGAAGTTCAAGGATATCCTTGTCTACACAGCACAGTTCAAGGCCAGCCTGGACCTGAAACACTGTCTCAAAGAAAATCCACTGACATTAGATTCAATGAGCTCCAGACACACACGTGGCATACATATGGACAAAAAGCACTGAAACACATAAAACAAAATAAATATTTTTAAGAAATAGTACAGAGGGTCACCAAGACGGCTCAGCTGGTAAAAGGCACCTACCACCAAGCACGATGACCAGAGTTCAATGCCCAGGATCTATATGGCAGAAGGGGGGAACTGACTTCCACAAGTTGTCCTCTTGTGGCACACACACACACACAGACAAAGTTAAATTTTTCAAAAGGAAAACTGGCCACTGGAAAGAGTGACCCTGAGGCTGTGTATGGCCAGTGGCAGGGCTGCGGTAGTTCAGACCTGCTACTCTTAGCTCTGTTTGATGCCAAGGATGCCTATGTGAATGAACCAGGGACGATTTGGAGAGCTGAGTAACCAGGGCACAGGACAGAGGGCAAAACCTACTCTCTGCACAGCCAAATGAGGGCATCTTATCCCTAAAACAGCAACATCAGAAGACTCGCATGCCCCAGCTCTGCCCTCCACCAGCAAGGATTCCCTCGCCGCCTTTCCTGGGATGTCTCCTAGACACTGCTGTCCTCTTCAGGGACCCCCATCCCGACTAAATAATGACCCACCCAGTATTCAGCAAGTGCAGCCTGGGTGGGAGGCACACTCCTGCCTGCTTGGCAAGCAGATCACTCTCAACAGAGAATGACCGTGACGATGGAGCTGAGCTGTCACTGGTGTTCAGCAAGAAATTAATACAAATTTAGTAGTCTCTGCAAGTGTTACTTTGGGGCTCCTACATGTGCTACTTTTATGGACTTTACCAGTTTACCTAGCGAACACTTACCACACATAAAGTACTTTATAAATCTCTTATTTTATTCCTCCAACGACTTCATTATCCCTATATCTTTCCCATATTTCAGATGGGGAAACCAGAGCACAGAGCCTAAGACACTCTCCCATGGTTACGCGGGTCCCAGTGACAGTGTTCTCTTTTTTAATATTTTATGTATTTATTTATTTATTTATTTATTTATTTATTCTATGTATATGACAAGTACACTTTCACTATCTTCAGACACACCAGAAGAGGGATCAGATCCTATTACAGATGGTTGTGAGCCACCATGTGGTTCTGGGAATTGAACTCAGGACCTCTGGAAGAGCAGTCACTTCTCTTAACCGCTGAGCCATCTCTTCAAGCCAACAGTGTTCTTTTCAAACTGAATGTGTCTAAACCCTGTCACTGGCCTGGTTTGAACCAGATAACCAGATGGGCTTTTCTTCAGTCTTCCTAAACTACACTCAAAGTCAACAAAACATGGGCTGGAGAGACGACTCAGCATAAGCACAGCTGCTCTTGCAGAAGACCTAGGTTCAATTTCCTGCACCCACATGACCACTCACGACCATCTGTAGCCCCAATCCCAACTTCTGGTCTCCATGGGTAGTAGCACTAGGCACACATGAATGTAAATTACCCATACCCGTAACTTTAAATAAAGAAAATATTTTTAACAAAAGTCAGTGGAGCAAATGGATAGGGGCATAGTCTTTGGAAAAAGCAGCATTCAAGAGACAACTAGAGTCTAAGACGTAGTGGTAACTAACCACAACCTCCTGTTCCAGCCTATGTGTCACAGACTCCTGCCAGGCTGTACACCCAGCCAAGGACATAGCCTTGCCCTGGGCCAGAACACTCCCACCAGCCACAAGGATGCTGCTCCAGCTCCTGGCTACGCTTCTCACCTTCCAGTCCCCAGCAGCCGGGTTCTTCCTGAAGGCCTTGCGCCTGCGCTCTGGGTACCCGCACACACTGGTCTCTTTCTTGCTCCCAATGTGCTTCCTCTAATGCAGATCCAGGGTAAGGCCTCTAAGGAGCTGACATCTCTCTGGCCAACTGACTGTAAACATCTTATCTCCTACTTTCTGGTTCATTGTCCTCTCTTCACACTCCCAAGGTCAAAGCCTTGCCCAGATACAGTTTCAAGCATTGTAAAGGTCACGTGACAGGGAGGCATAGCATTGCCGAGTGGCCCAACTGAACAGACTATGTTTTAAATTGCTAGAAGGAAATGTAAATTAAAGGGAAATTATCTACCAGTTCTCTAACTTCAGTGAGAATACACCCCTCCATATTTTGTTCTTACACTTGTGCCTTTACGAGATGTCCTGCACAATTAGACATCTGTCCAAAGACAGGAAAAACTTGTGCTTGGATACTGGTATTCCAGGCAGGAAATGGGACCTAACAGTTGAGAGTCCCAGTCTGAGAGTTTGGCAGCCTTAGATCCTGACACCATCTCTGTAAGTTGCTGGCTGAAGCTGGAGGACTCGTTCTACCTCCCAGAGACTCTGTTTGCCTATATGAAAGCAGTAATTAAAAGTATCTTCCGCCGGGCGGTGGTGGCGCACGCCTGTAATCCCAGCACTCTGGGAGGCAGAGGCAGGCGGATTTCTGAGTTCGAGGCCAGCCTGGTCTACCGAGTGAGTTCCAGGACAGCCAGGAGAAACCCTGTCTCGGGGGGGGGGGGAAGTATCTTCCTCGTTTCTTCCTACCAGGTGGGCTCTTACCCAGGGTATGAGGAGGATGCTGGCAAGAGGTAGAGAAAGGGGAAACCCCTGTGCATTGCTGACGGCATGTAAAATAATACAATTGCTAAGAAGAAAAAAAAAAAAACAGTGTGGAAGTACCTCAGAAAAAACAAACAATAAATTACCAAATGACCCAGTAATTCCCCTGCTGGCTATCTACCTAAACAAAATGAAAGCAGGGGCTCATCACAGTCTGTACCGTACAGTGCATAGCAATATTTATTCACAGTAGCCAAAGGGTGGGAATCATTTAAAGAGCCAATGAAGGATGAACGGACAAGCAATGAGTACGCTCCAGCCTTTACAGGGAAGGAGGTACAACACGTGCAACTACATGAATAAGCCTCAGCTCAAAACAATGCATATTCCACAAGTCCACAAACCACAGTAGTGAAATTCATAGACACAGGAAGCGACGTGGTGGCTGCCAGGGCCTGGAGACAGGGGAATGGGTCTCATGGGTCAGAGTTTCAGTTCGAGAAGATGGTGGTGATGTTGCACAACGTAAACTTAATGCCATGGGGCTGCGTCCCTGAAAACAGCTAAGAGAGTGGAATAGAAGTTACGGATTTTCCCACAATAAAAATTATCGATTGGAAGGGATAAATTATTGACATTAGTGAAGCAAATAATGGTGCTCGGAGAGCAACTGGGAGAGGAAGGCCAGGCTGCAGGGGCTCACCCTGTGCCCTCAGCGGGTACCATCCCCACTGCCTCCAGTGGGTTCCTCCTCAGGTGCCTTCAGTCTTCAGAAGGTTGAACCTGAACCCACCCAGGATCTATAAATATATGAACAAGAAGAAAGTGGTCAAGTAGAAAAAAGTCAAAGAATGTGGGGCTGGAGGAGGTAAGAAGACAGAAATGTAGAAGGATTACAGGGATTCAAAGTGCTCCAGAAAGAAAAGAACCTGAAAGAGACAGTGGGGGAAAGGCCAGCCTAAGACTGCAATGAAGGTCCCTTTGAGTGGATGATTAAGCCCGTAGGAAATTAATAAACCAAATCTGGGGGGACGGGGCATCTCCAGAGAGGAGTAAGTAATGACAACAGACCCACCTGAACACGGCCCACGGGCACACAACAGAGCCAGGATGAAATCCAAAACAATAAAAGAGACAGCCAAGATCTCATGTGGAATGTGTGTGTGTGTCTGTCTGTCTGTCTGTCTGTCTATCTGTGTCTCTATGTGTCTCTCTCTCTTTCTCTCTCTCCTTTCCCCCTCTCTCCTCACCCATCCATCAACCCTCCATCCCCTCTCTCCCCATACCCACATCATCATGATATAAGCTCTGCTCTGCTCTGCTCCGCCCCCACCCCTACACACACACACACCCTTCAACTGAAACCATTGACCACATCTCCCTTCAAGTTGGTGCTCTCAGGGATTTGGCCACAGTGGCAATCAAATAACTGACCAAGAAAGAGGGCCAGAGGAGAGTTACAGGTCAGACACAGGTTGCTCTATTCCATCCAAACGTCAGCTTAATAGAAAAGCTAGCAGCAGAGTATGTCATAAATACCCAACTCTTTTATGGCACGAGGTATTCTTGGGCTAGAAACATTTCCTTGTTTATCTGAAATTTAAACCAAACTGAGTCTCCTGTGTTTTTATTTGCTAAATCTGGCCATCCCAGGCCAGAGGCCTGGCTCCCCCTCAGTACTGTGTGCTATCCACAGCACAGTCACAGGTTCTAGAATAACTTGGTATCTGACGATATAGACAGAGGAGAGCTGAGAGACAGGACGGAGTACCCACTGTACAGGTCGATTCCTTTGCTGTAGAAGGCCTAGCAATAGCAGCTTAGGTTCCGGCACAGAAAGGGCAATATAAAGAGGAGAATAGGCCACAGGCCCCAAAGCTGGGACTTTTCCAGATTCTGATAGAAGAGGTGATATCTGAGTCCAGCAGTGGTGGCCACGCCTTTAATTCCAGCACTGGTGTGTGTGTGTGTGTGTGTGTGTGTGTGTGTGTGTCAGAAGTGGAGAGGGGATCTCTATGAGTTCGAGGTCAGTCTACAGAGTGAGTTCCAGGACAGACAGAGGACAGAGAAACCCTATCTCAAAAACCAAAAAGGAGGAAGAGGAGGAAGAAGAGGGGGAGGAGGGGGAGGGGAGGAGGAAGGGGAGGAAAAAAGGAAGAAGAAGAGGGGGTACTGACCCTGGAAGAGTCTGGCCAATAGCCATCCCATCTCCACTTGTGCCCTGTGAGTCTGGTCTCCTGCCCTGGGTCCAGCACCCTGCCCTGCAATGCTGCAGCTATTCTCATAAATACAAATCTTTCTGAATGCAGAATCCTCGAAAATGACTTTATCCACACACAGAACCAGGCACTGTCCTAGGCAGACGATAAGTTCCAAGCCGGCCTAAGCTACACAGCAAGACCACCCCACCCCACCCCCACTCCCCCTAGAAAATATATAATTCTCCCGAGTCTGCCGTACACTGATTGAAACTGGAGTCACTCATTTTGTTTTGAGAAGTGCCAGGGTTGAGACTCCGCTTCCCTTTTCACTGATTCCAGCTGCTGAGGCACACCAGAGCGCCGGACCACACACCAGCAGCCCAGAGCACTGGGCCTGGCAGAGATTAAACCCCAGGCAGTCGGCGGGGGTGGGGGAGGCCCCCTTCCAGGGAACAGACTGCCCAGGGAAGGCTTGTGCAGAAGGGAGAGAGCCATCCATGGGACCCTGACCCTCAGCGTCTCAGGCCCATGGTGCAATCAGCTGGGGGAGGGGCGCCAGACAGGGCCACATGGGAAAGAGCCCCTCCCCAGCAGTGCCAGAAATGAAATGTTCCCCCTTTTCAATCTAAACAAATTCATTGACCACACAACAAACCTAATCCCGGAGGAAGTCCTGAGGGAGAGGAAACAGAAAGGAGGGGTACAGTCTAGGTTTTCACCCCAGGCCCACCTGCTAACCAGAACCCTGGGACAAGCCTAACTTGCGGGCGACTGACTTTTTTTTTTTTTTTTTAAATAATCGGAGGCATTGAGACAAGGCGGCAACACAGGTAAGTTGTGTGCCTGGCCACAGCCTTTGCTCGATTTATCATTATTGGAAAGGAACAGGTTTGTCCTAGGTCTGTCCCCTTGCCCTGTTACTGGGCACCAGAGACCCCATAGCTAGCTTGGGCCAAGACTCCGTGAGTTTCCCAGCACTGAGATGGGTGCACACAGGGACGGCACGTTTGGCTGAAGACGGATCGACACACCTTTCTTTGCCTGGTGACCTTTTCTTTTCTTTTTTTTTTTTTTTCTTTTCTTTTCTTTCTTTCTTTCTCCCTCCCCCGCCCCCAATCAGCCTGAATGCCCAGAGCTCTCCAGCTACTTTTTTTTTTCACCCCAAGCTTCTAATCAAATGGATTATAGACATATGGTACTGGTACCGAGGTCTCTGTTCTCCTGTGTCCTCATGCTGCGGACAGAAGGGCTGGCTTTTCTGAGGCAGCAGTGAGGGACCTTCCTACCAAGCGTCCCACTAATGAATAGAGCGGGGTTTGCCAAGGCAGAGGTCCGTCCATGAAGGAGGCCGGAGGAATGGGACTGGGCCGGGATCACACAGGCCATGTGATCTAGGCGAGGCTTAGAGGCTTTCTGCCTCCCACCACCACCACCCCATAACTATAACCCTCCCCCACTGCTTTCCCCACCCCGTCCATCTCCTCTCCACCCCCAATGCTGTAATGAAAAATTCATGTTCAAAGCTTCACATGAGATCTGATTTTCAACACTTTAATTGTATTAATAGAAGCAGGGAGCGGCGTGAACCCACAGCCCTCCCCCTGCGGCGCCCCTCCCCCACCCTATCTCTTCCTGCCCTCTCTCCAGGCTCTGCTCCCTTCCCGGGGCTCCCTGGCTACATCTCCATTCTCCCTCCCTGCTGTTCCCTGTCTGCCCATTTCTCCCCACAGTCCCTTCCCTCCAGCTCAGACTTAGCACAGCCTCTTCCTAGCTCTGGACACAGTCTAGGCTCTAGGAAAAGTTTCTCTTTCTCCTTTAATTGAAGGAAGAAATGATCTGACTGTGTAAAACATTAGTGAATAGGATAGTTTTAGAAAAACTTTATTTTATTCTATACCAAAATATTCACTGCCTGTTAAGAGATATACAGAATAGCCACTCTGAAAGTCTTTAATAGATACAAATTAAATATTGTTCGTGTACTAGTTATTAGTAATCAGTATGTTTTGGGTTTCGTTGACTTATTGTTACAGACATCATTTCTTTTGTTTTGTATTGTTATGGAGCACAGGCTGGCCTTGAACTTGAGTTCTTCCAGTAAAAGCCCTCACTCTTCAGATGACTAAGACTTAACAGAGGCAATACAGGCCTTGCCAGACAGATACAGCTGACATACAGGGAGCAGGGGGAAACAATACCAACACTGTAAACCTTTTGGGTGCACTATTGTCGGTGCTATGTTACTAGTATAAATAAACAAAAATCTCATTCTGCTAAAAAAAAATCTCTGGGCATATTCCATGAAGAATATGTGGAGACTGTTGGAGGTGGAGGTGTGGCTCGGCTGATAGAGTGCTTGCCCAGCACGCACAAGGTCCTGGGTTCAAGCACTAAATAAACCAGGGGCACTGATGCTTTTAACCTGAGCACCTTGGAGGCTGAGTCAAGTCGCTCCCAGCTTAGCAAATCTGAACCCAGCCCGAGATCATAAAACCCTGGCTGAAAAAAACAAAAAAAAACAAAAACAAAAACAAAAAACCCCAAAGTTTTATTTGATTAACCATGGTGGTGGCTCCAGTGTCCTCTAGATGACACTTCAAGGCAAAACACTGACTTTAGGAGATGAATCATCATTAATGATCGTCACTGTGGTAAATCTGTTCCAAGAAGACTGCAGGATCATTTTGCTGAGCTCGGGAGTACAGTGCCCTGACTTTAAACACAGATAACACACACACACACACACACACACACACACGTACACACATACTCACACTCACTCACACACATACACACCCATCACACATACATACTCACATACACACACTTTATCACACTCACACATACTAACATCACACACTCACAGTCACACACACTCATTAACACACACATATACTCACAATATACATACACATATGCACACATACACACATTCACATACTCATTCACACACAGATGCTCACACACACACACACACACACACACACAGTCATTTTTTGGTTGTTTTCTTTTTCATACCAGGTTGTTTTTGCCTCCAGCCATGGGGAAATGAAAGGTCATAAGAGAAATTAGAAAAATACCAGCTCAACCACTGGTATGATTTGATATTATTTTGCAGTTTCAATATTTTTTTTAAGTTTCCCCCCCCCCAAGAATCATGTCAGGCTTTCCAGTTTGTGAGGACAGGCATTAGGTAAGCCTAAATAAGATACTCATCAAGTCCTGCTGAAAGCAAGGTGGGACGGGGCCAGCCCTCCCGAGCCTCGACTCCTACCCTCCCTCACTGTGCACACCCTGCACTGTCTGGTGTGTGAACTGCATGAGGAGGTGAGGGCCACTGTGATTAATCACTAAGAAGCACTTTTTCTCTGTTGGTCAGCTTCCAATTGACACAGAGTCCTCCTCCTCTGGTCCCCAGCACCCTGAGGACAGCCTGGAGGCTGCCCTCTGGTGATCACTACAAGGGGGGCCCTTTGTCAATAACGTTCTTTGTTTCTCCAATATACTCCTAGACGGAATTTTTCTTGACAATTTACCCCACCTCCTGCTGAGCCAAGGACAAACGGATGCCTTGCACTGTCTGCAAACCGTGAGGGACATCTGGGTGAGCGGCAGTTGGTGCCACTGGACACGGGAGGCGGAGCTTGTGGGACCTTGGCCCTTTGACCTTTGGCCCGTCACTGTTCTCTACTGTTATCTCCCCTACACAAATACTCTCCACACCCAGTAGGTCTCTCCCTCATCAGAGAAGGTGTCCATGTTCTTTCCATGTTCATTCCCATCATCAAGGACCAAGCCACCAATTACTATTATGGAGAGGAGGTCACAAGACAAGACATGGCAATGCCAGGATTTTGAAGTTCTTTAGATCCCTCAAAATCCCACTCTTTTCAGTTCTCCAAAAGCAAAGAATAACTACCATCGTATCATGTGTCCTCACGAGTGCACAGAAGCATGTACACATATCGACAGTCACTGATGTTATTACATACAGAACCGTGTGGACAAATAGCTGCCGTCAGGCAGGACAGATTGACAAGTCAGAGGTCTACACGTGGCCTTCCCAGCCTCCGGGCCCCCTGCCTGAAGCCAGCTCTGCGAGGTGGTGAGAGACTGAAGGTGTGTCCACTCACAGCAATGGAGCAGACCGGAGCAGTACTGGGGCCGTGTACTCCTGACTCATCAGTTCTGCCTCCAAGCCCCATGTTTAGTCTGCCCTTGGAATCTGACTCCTCATCGAGGTGATAATGACCTAAATACCATTTGGGAACCTTCTAGACCAGCTATTCAAGCCAGAGGAAATAAACCTAGTGAAGAATTTGTGGTCCTTCTGTGTCTGCATGACTGTGTGACTGGTGACCGAGTCACATTTCAAATAAAAGAGAGCACAGCAACTCACAAAGCAAGAGCCTTGCCCCCAAAGAGAGACGAGCTGGGAGGGCTGGTTCCAAACAGAAGCCTGCTCTCCCTTCTGCCATCTACCTCTTGCTATCACAGGACACACTCTTAAATAAGGGTGGGTGGAAGGGCCTTGGCATCAAGATAAAGTTAGAACAGTAAAGATAATAACAGAGGAACCTCTCGTCTTGCTCATTGTGCCAAGGCTTGTTCAAAACACTTGTCCAGCATGGTGTCCATTCCCCCAGTAGTCCTAAGAGGTTAAGTCCACGCTGCTCCAGAAGAGCCAGGATTTAACCTCACATCCAGCTGCCTCCAAAGGGTTAGGGTTAGGGTTAGGGTTAGGGTTAGGGTTAGGGTTAGGGTTAGGGTTAGGGTTAGGGTTAGGGTTAGGGTTAGTCTTAACTGCTCACTAGTGGTTCTAGAGACCCAGGCTAGAAACTGGGTCAAGGAGAGCCTTTCTTCCAGCACTTTATATGGGGTAACACAACACAACAATTCTAGTGGCAGGCATTCTCTTCTCGGCCAGTGAGGAGACAGTGTCACCATCTCTTTGTCCGTTGGTTCTTTCAGTAAGCACTCATCAAGTATCTGTGTAATCGAGCACCATTTTAAGTGTTGTGGGCAAAGCAAGGAACAGAAGAAACAAGTTTCAGTTCTCATAAAGCTCAGGGACTGATAAGAGAAAGCAGATGCCTTAGCTTTCTGTTGCTGTGATGAAACACCATGACCAAAAGCAACTTGGGGATGAAAGAATTTATTTTATCTTACACTTCCACATCACCGTCCACCACAGAAGGAAGTCAGAGCAGGAACTCAAAGCCGGAATCTGGAGGCAGGAACTGATGATACAGGCTGGGGGTTGGGGGGGAGTGGGAAGTGCTGCTTTTTACTGGTTTGCTCTGCCCATTTACTCAGCCAACGTTCTTATACATGGTCAGGACTGCCCGCCCAGGAATAGCACCACCAACAGTGGGCTGGGTCGATGATTATACAAGAAAATGCTCCACAGACATGCCCACAAGCTAATCGGATGGTGGCAATTCCTTCAGTTGAAGTTTTCTCTTCACAGGTGGCTCTCCGTTGTGTCAAGTTAACAAAACAACAAACCAGAACCATAGATAACAAAGCAACTCATATACAATGTATCAGGAGTTCCAAGCACCACCAAGAAAAATAAACCAGGTCAAGAAAATAACAATAAAAAGTCATAAGGAGTACATGGTGGGGAGGGGAGGGGCTATTCCAAACTGATAAAGTCGTCAAGAAAGCCCTCTCTGCTTGGTGACATTTGAGCAGAGATCTGAGAGAGTAAAGAGTTGTGATGAAATCTAGTAGGTAGTTCCAGAGTGTGCAGGACAATAGTATACTCATTTTGCCGTGAGGAAATCAGAGGCCAAGATTCAGAAGGTTGTGCTCCACCCTGGCTTCAGAGTATCAGCTTACATGAGCTTCCTTTTTTTTTTAATTAAAGTTTATTTCATGCTGTATATTTTGATTATATTCTCCTCTCCCTCAACTCCTCCCAGATCCTCCCCAATTTCTCTACCCATCCAACTTTATGTTCTTTCTCAAAAAAAGCAGCACAAAAACAAAAATCAAAACAAATAACAATAAAATGAAAAAAATGCCAAAACGAAATGAAACCAAAAGCCCACAAAAAGAATGGAAAAAGCCATATTTTTCCGTTTCCCAAAGGGCATCCTTTACAGATAGCTTCTTGGTTAAGGGCTGAACTCCTTGCCCATTTCCCCGTCTCGATGCTCAGAACCCATCTGACCTGTCCAGGGCTTGTGTGTGCTGCCTCGGGCTCCGTGGGTTCCTACGAGCAGCTGTCCTGATGTGTCTGTAAGGTGCTGTTTCCTTGGACTCACTCATCTTCTCTGACTGTGAGAGTTTTTCTGTCTCTTCTTCCACACAGAGCTTTAAGAACAGAGGGATTTGATGAAGACATTGATTTAGGACTGAGTACTTCAAAGTTTCCCATCCTCTGTACTTTGTCCAACCGAGGTTCTCTGTGTTAATTCCCATCTACTGCAAGAGGACGCTTCTCTGCTGATGGTTGAGGCATCGGAACTATGGGTATGGCGATATTCCATAGCATCTTAATCCTCGTGGTGACTCTGGAAAGTCCACAGTTCTAGGTAGGCCTGGGGATCCAGGCAACCACCAACCTGAGTGGTACTTGATCCAAATAATATACTTATTAATAAGCTCATTACACTCCTACCCTCAAGAAGAAATCAAACTCCAGGTGGTACCTACCAGACGCCCATCTCTCAAATTCTCCAATATTGGGACAAAACTTATCCGCCCAGTGGATTAAGAGGCTCAGGAAGAGCCGTCGAATGAGACATAGGTCTGAGCGGGAGCTGCCAAACCTTCTGTAGAAATGGTCCTGTCAGTGTGCCATTTCCCCTGATGCAGGAAAGGTAAATGAGGGGGTTGTAAATCAGACTGAGAGGAATGGAAGAGCATTAACTCCAGCTGCAACCTGCCTCTCCTGGTAGGGGCTTCTGCCTCTGTGTCAGCAAATATGCAACCAATTAATGTAATTGCAGAGTTATTTACGGTGCCCAGCAAAGGGCAGCTGTACCCTAAAAGACAAAGTCGGAAGCGGCGTCGGGTCGAGGAACAACTCTGAGGTTTTTGGTGTGCAGTTTTGCTAGTTGGGCTTTTTTCACAGGGTCCCTCCCCCCTCTTCCTGCAGATGTTTCAGTAACTTGTGGTGTCCATGTGTCTGGTGGCCAGAGTCCTCCCAGTCAGTTTGCAGGTGTTCCTGCTGGGGGGTGGGGAGTGCGGGGGAGACTAAGGGGGAAAGCTAAAGGTCTTCTGACTTCAAACTGTGACCTGACATCCAAGACTTTTTCAAGGTTCCTCACTCTGACTGCTCCCCTGTCTTAATCCTCCTCCGCTGACCCTTCCCATAATAAACACCACCAAACTCTCACAGAGAGACGCTCTCCCCCCAGCCCCGAGATGCAATTGTTTAGAGCGGCAGCTGTGTTCCCATTCAGCACCTCCTACAAGACAGGTTTTAATTAGAGTTATTGACGGGTTTGAATTGGCACAATTAGGGCCATCATTAATGGGGTCTCCATGTGTTCTTTTGAACAGTTTGGCCCTATTTTTTTGTCCCAGGGAAGGAGGGGGTTGCAGCTAATGAAGTTGGAGAGTGTGAATTATCTCAGCAAAAGGAGGGCAAATGGGAACCACCCAGAGGAGGGAGACTCTCAAAGGGAAGAAAGGAAAGCAGCCACACATGTTGGACACACACACACACATTCTCACACACTTATTTTCATGACTTCCTTTTGTGAAATGGTCCTTTCAAAAGTCATAGCCTCCAAACAAACATTACTGCCCAAGAGAGGTACAGGGGAGCCGTGCACCAAACAGGCCAGGATGTTAGACAGGAGAAGGGCGGGGGTGTGGGATGCATATATACACAGGCTTTTATGTATATGGACAGATTAGAAGAAAAGAGACTGATGAAGACAAACTTCAGTTATCAAAATTTCTAGGAACATGGCAGTAACTCCAGAACTTTGAGGCCAGTCTGGGTTACATGAAACCTTGGAGGATTTTTGTTTTCGTTTGTTGTTTGTTTATTGTTGTTTGTTTGTTTGTTTGTTTTTAAAAGTCTTAGCCAGGCAGTGATGGCACACCCGGTTAAGTGTACTCAGGAGGCAAAGGCAGGCAGATCTCTGTGTTTCTAGACCAGCCTGCTCTACAGAGTGAGTTCTAGGACAGTCAGTGCTACAAAGAGAAACCATGTCTCAAAAATAAAAAAGAAGGAAGGAAGGAAGGAAGGAAGGAAGGAAGGAAGGAAGGAAGGAAGGAAGAAAGAAAGAAAGAAAGAGTCTGCAGTTGTCAAGTCCGTTACATGGCTCTGTGCAGTCTGAGCCACTGACCCTGCTCTAGGGCCCATTAATGCAACTGTCCTCAAGCCCTGGGGAGCAACTCCCTTGGCAAACCTCTATCTCCAAAAATATTTACAATTGATAACAGTAACAAAATTACACTTACAAAGTAACTATTAAAATAATTTTATGGAGCTGCAGAAATGGCTCAGCAGTTAAGAGCACAGCCTGCTCTTCCAGAGGTCTTGAGTTCAAATCCCAGTCATACATAGTGGCTCACAACGATCTGTAATGGGACCCGATGCCCTCTTCCGACATGCAGCTCTACATGCAGATAGAGCACTCATATGTAAAATAAATAAATAAATCTTTAAAAAAAAAAAACGGTATGGTTGGGGGGGTCACCTCAACATGAGTTACTGTAATAAAGGTCTCAGCATTTTGAAGGTTAAGAACTACTTCATTCAAGCATTATTAGCAATGTAGCCATAAAACCATACGGTACCTGAGTTCATAAGACTTGGTTAGGAATTGGGTTGATAGGTTTTCTTATCTACAAAACTGAAAAGTATTGATTAAGAGACTGAATGTG
>OZ030011.1:42277247-42564747 GCA_964023405.1 Apodemus agrarius
CACCCAATTCAAAATTCCTTGCACTCTGAGCACCTTTGGATTCCGTATGAAATTTGGCCTTGTCTAATTCCAACCACCCTTTCTGCCGCATGCTCTGCAAACCACAGGACCGATGCTTAAGAATCCAAGAGGAATGCTATTGTTTCCCAAAAGATTAAATTAATGAGCCCAAAGAAGGCTTGCTTGCCAGCGCGAGCAGCATGTTAGGAGCACTTTAAACAGTGGGTCTCAAAGGGGCAGCTCTCCCGAAGAAGGGAGGGTGGCTTTTGACTATGTCTGAACTCATGTAGGGGGGCGGGGTCACACCTGAAGGGCAGAGGCCAAGGATGCCGTCAAACATCCAGACACACACAGGACAGCCCTCACAAAGAAAGACCCCGCTAAAATGTCAACAGTGCCAAACACCCAGCTTTAAAGTCATACACACCTGGGTTCAAACTCCAGGTGTACAATTTCATCAGGCCTGCAGCCTTTCCAGCCTGGGTTTCCACATCTGTAAAGATGTGTAAACATTGCATTTGGAGTTAAAGCAGTCCCTAGGCTGTGCTGGGGATGGTTTAAAAAAAAAAAAAAAGATTCTGATTTTAAAAATGAATAAAATGAAGCAGGCATATGGCTAGGAGTTCAAGACCAGCTTAGTCTCCCTAGAGACTTTTAGGATACCCAGGACTACATAGACAGACCCTGCCTATAAATAAATAGATAAATAATAAATAAATAAATAAATAAATAAATAAATAAGTCTATTTAAAGGGTGTGACAATTGGATCCTGAAGTGGTCCAGCCGGGAAACTGTATTTGACACCTGAAGCTGTCACTTGCTTTCTTTCCCAGGTGTTTGGAGTTGAAACCCTTAAGAGAACCTCCGGGCCTCTTTGTCTTCCATAGGGCATCTGAGCCTTCTGCAGGGCCAGCTGCGCCGCGCTTGGGTTGCATCTGAGGATCCACGGTCCGAGTGGACGATGGCCTCATTTCCGGTGACAGTGGACTTGAACAGCCTGCCTCTCCTTTGGAACCGCACAGCGGGTCCAATGCCAATTAGCTGAGCCTGAAAAATGAGTGTGCTCTCAGCTCTCCGGGGGGAGGCAGGGTGCCCCCATCCCGGCCTGGGGTTGCTGCCCCGTTCCCCCTATTGTGCCTTCAACAAGAGCGTTTTATTGAAAAGAGCTGAGTGCATCTAATGCAGTTATCCGTGTCCGCCCCATCGAGCCGTGGGCTGGGAGCGAGGCGCGCAGCTGCCGCCGCCTCACACGCTCGCAACAAAGGAGGGCGCCGTGGAGAATTTGCTCCCCTTTGAACGGCTCATCTGGTTTCCATTTCTGAAAGGTTCCCCAATCTTTGCTTCCACCCAGCCCCCACTCCATTGCTGCCCCCCACCCCCCGCGCGCACACCTCGCTTCGCTCCAGCTGTGCCCCTGGGGGAGGGTGCCCCATCACTCCCTCATGCCCTGCGCCATCACTCCCTCATGCCCTGGGAGGCTATGCATCCCCTTGCACGGGCTAGGACCAGCTGGGCAAACACACCTGGCTTACTATTGGCCTGAGTCACCTTCCCAGATCTGAAACTCAGTTTCCCCATCTTTAAAATGCCTTGTTTGCAAGCCACATTGATGGCTTTCAACCCCAAAAGCTTGGAGAGGGGCAGTTTTGTGAAACCTTTGGCAAGTGCATAACAGAATAATTAAAGCAATTTAAATAGCCTTTAATGTCACAGCCCAAAACAAACCATCAGCTCTACAGAGTGTTTTCCCTTAGTTGGCTTCTTTGAGCATAAGAAGTCATGAATAAAATTATCATTGTATAATTGGAGTCATATTGTGTATCTGGTTGTATCTCCTGCCTTTATTTACATCAGGGCGGTTTTTGTATGTTCATAGTCTTTGAAAATGTGATATTTTTAAACATTTGCAAAATCCACCATCATGAGCTTTCCCACAAATAATTTAATCTGCTCCCCTACTTTTGTTTTTTAAGGTTGTTTTCCTTGTTTGCTTAGGCGGTGGTGGCAATTTTCCCCCCAAGACCAACATTTAGAGGGCTATTTTCAAAAATCAAATCCTCAAGTTCGGTTCCCAAATTGACAGCTGGGTCAAAATCTGTTCCCTGACCCCCACTACAAATCAAAGACATGAAGCAGGCACTTGCATGACTTCCTAAGACTGTGACTGAGGGGAAAGGTCATCCTGGCCTCCTCCCCTGCCTGACACCCCCAGGCACCTGCAAGGTGGAAATTCACATGTGAATAATGGCCCCTGTAAAATTATAGCCTTGGGCTAACTATATACATCTGAGTCCTTGGGTACATGGCCCAGTCCATCACACCACCCTCAAAGGGCTGCGGTGAACCTGGAGAACATGAAGAAACTGCACCCGGCGCCTGATGCACACGGTGCCGAGCATGTGGCGGGGTACAATGGCCTTGCTGCCCCACTTACTGATGGTGTGGCCCTGGGCAAGTTTCCCAGCCCCTCTGTGCCTCAATTCGTCCACCTATAACACAGAGGGTTATAAGGATAAATTAAGGAATAACACGACATATACAAACCTCCTGCTGATACTTGCCAAGTCCCCAGCAGAAGCAGCTGTCCTTTTTGTGAGTCTGCCTGGACACCTTTAGAGTGCGATGAGCCTCTTTCATCTCTCAGGACCAGCCCCTTCCAATCCCCTTACGCATACACAGTCTTCCTACCTTGCCCATCAGGGAGCAAGGGGGGATGCTGGGTGCCCGGACCTCCACCTGCAGCACAGCCTTTGCTTCAGGTCTCTGCGTTCTCTCTGACTCAGAGAGGAGGAGCAGTGCAGACATTAACTTGGTGAGTGAGACTCATTATAGTCACCAGACAATAGTAAACACTTCTTAGCCAGCAGATCCCATCCCAGGGATGTAGTCATCTCTTTAAGCATTGGGTATTATGGTATGCATTCGTGATGTGTAAGGGGAGCACATGCCCGGCTGACTTGGTTCTGGAGGTCAGAGGATAATGCTGTGTGGTCACTTTTCTCCTTTCATCTATCCATGGACTCCAGAGATCGAACTCAGGTCACCAGGCTCACACAGCAAGTGCCTTCACCTGGTGAGCCATTTTGTCAGCCCATAATGTCACCTCTTTTATAGCTCAGGGGTGAAGTGGCTTGCCAAGATCACCAGCTTAAGTTTGAGCTGCACATGACCCCCAAGCTTCCTGAAATGGTTGTAGAGCCCAGTAAAATGATCCCTACAGCCTGAGAATCTGTTCCTTCCAGTACAAAAATGTCATCCACCTGCCCGACTTTAGAAAAATGGGAGTGACATACAGTCTTTCACAAGTAATACAACCAAAAACCATCTCTTCTTTTAAGATAGGTTAAGAATCTTCTTGCCCGGCAGTAATGGTGCAAGCCTTTAATTCCAGTGCTCAGGAGACAGAGGCAGGCAGATCTCTGAGTTCCAGGCCAGCCTGGTCTAAAAAGTGAGTTCCAGGACAGAGAAACCCTATCTTGAGGGAAAAAGAAAAGGAAGGAAGGAAGGAATAAAGGAAGGAAGGAAGGAAGGAAGGAAGAAAGGAAGGAAGAAAGGAAGGAAGGAAGGAAGGAAGGAAGAGGAGGAGGAGGAGGAGGAGGAGGAATCTTCTGGTGCTAGGACTTTTTTTTTTTTTTCTTTTTTTAGGCAGGGTTTCTCTGTGTAGCCCTGGCTGTCCTGGAACTCATTCTGTAGACCAGGCTGGCATCAAACTCAGAAATCCGTCTGCCTCTGCCTCCCAAGTGCTGGGATTAAAGGCGTGCGCCACCACCACCCGGGTGAACTCTTACCATAAATTGACAAGAAGAAATTAATTGCTCACATCAGCTGAAAACTCTCACGGTGGGAATACACTATAGGGCACTGTCAAGACCTCCCAGTGCTCACAGATGGCACAGTTTGAGCAGCAGGACAATGTGACATTATGTGTGGTGAGGTGCTTGTATAGCATGCACAAAGCCCTGGGCTCCATCCATCCCCAGCATCCCAAATACTAGACGTAGGTCCACCTGTAATCCCTAGGAGATGGAGATAGGAGGAGCAGGAGCTTGAGGTCCTCCTCAGCTACCCAGGGACTTTGAGGACAGCCTGGGATACATGAGACCCTGTCTTAAAAATAAGACACAGGTGGGGCTAGAGGTTCCACAGTTAAGAGTGCTGGCTGTTCTTCCAGATCACTCAGGAGGTTTGATTCCCAGCACCCACATGGTAGCTCACAACCATGTGTAACTCCTGATTCAAAGGACCTGACTCCCTCTTCTGGCTTCTACAGGCACCGAGCATGCATGTGACGCACAGATACACATACCAGCAAAATACCACAAGTGCAAAGAGAAGGAAAAAGAAAAAACCTATCAATCGAATAATATTGCAAAAGAGAAAACTCTCCCATTCTGAAGCCAAATAAATAGGGAGCTACTGTACCCTCAAGAGGCAGAAACATAACACCCATTGGCTAAAAACAGGGCATGGTGGTTAGGAATGGGATGAACACAGTGGCTCCCTTCCAAAGTACAGTATGAAACAGGCTAGAGGCAAAGTAACATCACAGTGGACCAACCAGGCAGAGCCTCGCTGAGCCATGTGGCAAGACCCACATCACTAACAATAGGCCGTGCTGATGTGACGTGGTCAGGGGATACCTCATTTCTCTTGTCATCTTCCAATAATATTCAGCTTCGGTCCTATTATGAGGGGAAGCACACAAACCTCAACCTCTGGCCATTATTTATCAACAGCATCAAGGTCATCAAAAACAAGGCCCATGGAACTGCCACACCCAAGAGGAACCTGAGGAAGCACAAGGAATTGTTTGTATCCTGAAGGGGTACCAGCCCACCCTGGCACATCAAGTCACAGCAGGACTAAGTGCATTTCTCTCCCACTGAGGCCAGACAAGGCAGCCCAGCTAGGGGAAAGGGATCCAGAGGCAGGCAACAGAGTCAGAGACAGCATCTGCTCCAGTTGTTAGGGGACTCACATGAAGAACAAGCTGTACATCGGCTACATATGTGTAGGGGGCCTGGGTTCAGCCCATGCATGCTCTGTGGTTGATGGTTTAATCTCTGTGAGCTCCATGGGCCTAGGTTAGTCGGCTCTGTCGGTCTTTCTGTGCTGTCCCTGACCCCTCTGCTGCCCTCAATCCTTCCCTTGACTCTTTCACAAGCCTTCTTGAGCTCCACCTAATGTTTGGCTGTGGGCCTCTGCATCTTTTTCCATCGGCTACTAGGCAAAGCCTCTCAGAAGGCAGTTATGCCAGCCTCCTGTCTGCAAGCAGAGCCGAGTATCATCAATAGTGCCAGGGGTTGGCTCTCTCCCATGGGATGAGTCTCAAGTTGGACCAGTCATTGGCTAGTCATTCCTTCAATCTCTGCACCACCTTAATCCATGTACATCTTATAGGCAGGACAGTTTTGGGTCAAAGGCTTTGTGGGTGAGTTGGTGTCCCCCTCCCTCCACTGGAAGTCCTCCTGGCTTAGAAGCAAACACTACATCATTAATTGTGACAATAAACCACAACTAACACAATGTATTGATAACAGGAGAAGCTAGGTATGAAGCTATATAGAAAATATAATCTTTTTTCTCTGTACATTTAAACTATTCTAAAATCTAAAAACTACAAGAAGAAAAAAGGAAGGAAAGAAAGAGGGGGAAGGAAGGAAGAAAGAAAGGAAGGAAGGAAGGAAGGAAGGAAGGAAGGAAGGAAGAGAGAGAGAGAGAGAGAGAGAGAGAAAGGAAGGAAGGAAGGAAGGAAGGAAGGAAGGAAGGAAGGAAGAAAGAAAGAAAGAAAATTAAGAGGCCATACTACTCTTGCAAAGGATTCAAGTTCAGTTCCCGGCACCAACATCAGGCTGTTTTACAACTGCCTGGAACTCCAGCTCCTTGGAGATCAAAGGTCCATGGCTTCCAGGGGTACCTGCACTCACATGCACACCTACTGCAGCGCATGCACAGGAGCAAATGCACACATGTGTACACACACACACACACACACACAATTTAAAATAAATAAATCTCTTTATTTATTAAGAGAAAAGAAAAAAGCTGGATGTTTTTAGTTAACTTAAAACTTAAGTAATATCCTCTTCTTTCTGAGTCTTCCTTTACCCCAAGGCTTATGACAGAGTATGGTGGCCACATATACCACAGGAGCTACCACTGGATCGAGATCTGCTGTCAAAGCAGTCATTTCCCAGAGTCCCTGTACCTCACTCTTTCTGGCTGAGCACATTTTCGGTCACTGGGTCCCAAGGAACTGAGAGTCCCATGTCTGGACTATGTCTGTCATTTGTTGCTGTGAGGCAGAGGATGATTATGGGAGGAAGGGGAAGATGGACACAAAACTTGAGGGTCGTTACCCAAAGCAAGTACGGTGGTCAAAATAACAAATGTCAGACACCAACCTCAATATTTTGGATGTTTTGTCTTCTTTATTTTGAGATAGAGTCACACTGTGTAGCCCTGGCTGGCCTGGAATTTGTTATGTAGACCAGGCTGACTTTAAACTCACAGTGATCTACCTGCCTCTGACTCTGAGTGCTGGGGTCAGTATGTGCCACCACACCTGCCTAGTCACTTAAGCTTTTAACTTTGCTTCACGTGTATGGGCCCTACAGAAGGAACAACAACAACAAAGTAACCTTCCTGTAAAAGAATAAAATAAAAAGGACCCAGGGAAAGGAGAAACACGGGTTTGATAAGCCGTTTAGATGGCCCCTGCGTCTTGTTCAGGAGTTGAGTTTCTTCCCCTTCTGAGCTAGTGTTGAGAAAGAGCAGGAGAGCATGGCTAGGACACCCCCATCACACGGGGCTTTTGGCTGAAAGCAGACATGGTAACCTGACGTGAATTCCATGCCACGCCATGGGCACTCTCGTTCAGGGCACCTCCTGCGTCTGGCAGTAGCCTCTGCCCTTTACAGTTATAACCTTGGGTTCTCGGTCATCATCAGAAAGGTGTCCAGCAGCCACCTCATTATCTTCTGTGCCTCTGACTCTCAGTCTGCATCCTCTGCTGGGAGTGCAGAGGCGGCTCGCACCATCCAGCCCTCAGAGCTTCCAGAGCTCCCAATCCAGAGGTGCAAAACCTCTTCCTTACAAGCCACCACCAGTCAGAGCCATGGCTGAGCCATGGCACAGTGACTGATGTCACCCCTCTGAACGCCACTTCCATTGGCAATCAGAAGTTTGAAACAGGTTTGCCCCACCCCTCTACTGCCTTCGACTCCTGCATTTCCTTGGGGATCAGTTCACTACAGGTTTGTGAGACGGGGTACATTTCCTTTGTCCCCGGAGAGTAACAACAGGACTGAGATGTCAAAAGAAACTAAGAAGCCAACCTAGAGCTTTATGTAAGTGTAGGTTGTGATCTCCAGCACCCACATGATGGCTCACAACCACCCAATGCCCTCTTCTGGCCTCCCTGGGCACCAGGCATACAGGTGGTACACAAATGCGCATGTAAGCAAGACACCCATACACATGCGATAATAAAAATAATAATTTTTAAAAAGAACACAGGAAACAGCATCCACAGTCCCTAGCCTCTGCAGGAAAATGCTCTTTTACAGTCATTATTTTATACTTCAGTCTAGTGGTACTCCTTGTGTGAAAGCTGCCCCAAATACGGCCTTCATTTCACTTCTGTGCATTCTGAGCCTCGGTTTTTATTCATTTATTTCTACGCAGAGAGAGCTTTGCAAAGGAGCTTTGAGCTGCTCACCCTGAGAGATGCTCAATTATCTAGGTTTCTCCAGACTTGTCTCAGCAACCCTCCAACTCCTCAGCATTGATCGCTCTCCCACAGTAAGTGAGGGACCGCAGGGCTCGCTGCCTTCCTCCAGCATATCCGTAGTCCCTTGAGGAAGACCAGTGGAAAGTCCCTTCAGCTCCCACAATCCACTGGTTTTTCTTCACCCACCTGGATCCCAGACCCGGCTCGGTCTCCATGCTCTATGCACCTGATAGCTTCATTTGTCTTTAAGTCTACCTAGCCTTGACTTTTAGCGATCCCGTGACTTGACTAGGATAAGCCAGACACAGATAGCAGAAAACACACACATGCACGTAGAGAGCGAGGAGTTCAAGGGAGCAAGCAGGCGTGGACGGTGTCCCACAGTCCGCCTCCTGGGCTCTCTGGCTCTTCCCTACTGTTCCCAGGAGCTTTCTGCATGCCAAGGTCCAATACCTCAATAGTTCCCCAACTGCTGCCTCTAATCGGGTCTGGACCACAGTGGAGATGCAGCGCGCTGGCTCATGTGAAAACAGCCCAGGCTGGCCCCAGCCGCTCACACCTGCACACTCCATTCTTCCCCGTTTACACATTGTCATCCGCAATTACTGCTTCCTAAGGAACTGCAGGACTGACTGCCCTGCCACCACACAGGGACCCCTTTCGGAGCCCTTGTGTTTGCTAAATTGACCGTGGGGCCCTGTGATTAAATTAAGTATTGTGGCTCTGCCCCTTTGCTCCATCCTTCTCGGCCCAGATTCTGCCTCCTCCTCTCCCTCCCCTTCCTTGGATTCATCTCTCCTTCCACTTCCTGTTCCATTGCTGGGCCCCTCTGCAGCTTCGTAGCAGGAGGTGGCCAAGGGGCAAATGGCCTGGTCCATGGACTGGTAGGAAGGAGGAGACATTTTCTTAAACCGAAGATAAAAGAAACCGCGGGACCCCATGGTGAGAAGACTCTGGAGTAGGGGACAGAGTTGAAACTCTGGCTTAGACAGTGGAAGTGGTACAGGGCCTTGGATAGTTATGGAAATATCAATCTTTAAAATCAGCACGGTACACTGCTTAGGAGCTCAGATGCCCACATCAGATATGCCTGGGCTTGATTCCGGCTCCGCCCCTTTTTTAACTCTGGGATCTCTTTTTTTTTTTTTTTTTTTTTTTTTTTTTTTTTTGGTTTTTCGAGACAGGGTTTCTCTGTGTGGTCCTGGCTGTCCTGGAACTCGCTCTGTAGACCAGGCTGGCCTCGAACTCAGAAATCCGCCTGCCTCTGCCTCCCAAGTGCTGGAATTACAGGCGTGCGCCACCACGCCTGGCTTAACTCTGGGATCTTAATGTACGCTTAACCTTTCTGGGTCTCAGTTTCTCTGAGCCAGACAGGTGGCTCAGAACAGGCAGCAAAGGACCAGGCATCTTCAGGGAACGAGAAACAGGTGTTAAGTCCTTGTAGAGTTCAGCGTGGGCTTGATAATCTAGTAGCCATGGGTCCTCGGAAACTATGTATCTGGAGCCAGCAGAGGGGAAGGAGGGTTTTATGAACCAGATAAACGGCATGGCTACCTCTTGGAGCCATGGTTCTCAAACACCACCTTGAATCAGAAACAACCGGAGTTATCTTCAAAACACAGATGCTCTGGTTCTGAGGCCATCTTAGCTGTCTGCTTTTTAACCGGCTTCTCAAATGGGTCCAATGTACCAGCCTGGAAAACATAGCCAGGTTTAGACGCCACTCTGAGACTTTCCCAGGAGAAGATCTTGACAGTTGTAGTCTAGCAGAAAAACTGTGGAACTTTGGGTCAAAGAAGGCTGAGGATCCAGAGAACAACGGAATAACGAGGAGTCAGATACAACACAGCAGGGAGGGCAGGAGAGTAGCTTCATCTCTGGCCTGCTGACTTGAGGCTCTGAGAGCCTTCCGGGAAGTAGTTGGATATAAGCTGTGGCACTCAGTAGAAAGACCTGAACATAGCTCCACCGCAGAATCGGGATCAGAGAGGTCCGAGAAACCGGCCTGTGCTCACCGGAAACAGTGTTGAAGGGGCATGCAGTACTAGACAATAGAAGAAACGAATTCCAGAGGCAGTAAGAGGAAACATCTTCCTGATGATCTGACCCAATGGGAGATTTGACCGGAAGTGGGCGGGGCGAGAAAAAAAGAAGAGCAGGAGGGGAGGGAACTGAGAGCAGGTAGGTAGGTAGGACAGGCAACTCTACTGGGAAGTCCGAGGAGGGAAGTTAGGAACTGAGCCCCTGTTGCTCTCCATTTTCTTGGGGAGTGGGAAGCCATGGCCCTTGCCAAGGGTGTAGGAAGTGGGGCTGAGCAGAAGGCCACAGCGGGGAACAGCCATCACAGGGAATGGGAGTTTACCAAGGCACATCAAGAGCCTCACGATCTCACTGAACAAGAACCAAGTCAAAATGAACCAAGATTAGGACACTTGCTTTCAAAGAGTGGAAAGACCAGAATCCTCGGGGGATTATTGGCTATAGAGTCCAGGCGGGAAGTGAAGCAGGGAAGAGGTGGTACCCAGGGAGACTGGGGAGGTCAGAAAGTAAGGAAGAGCTATTCATATGCACAGTGACAGGCACAGATCAAAGGAACCCAAGAGCCAAGGGAAAGAGCCCCCAACAGCCCAACCTGTAACAATGTGAATGACAGAATAAAGAGGAATTGTGTTAACTGAAAATGTAAATAGTCGGGATTCTATACGGGTATGAATAAATGATAAAAATAAGGAATACCAATGAGAAAGGAAACAGAAATTCTCCCATGCAGAAGAATATAAAATAATGTATGTAGATGCCCTGTCCTCAAAAGAGAGGACTGTATGCCAGGACCAGTGGTACAAGCATGTACTCTCAGTTACTTAGGAGGGGAAACTGAGTCAGGAAAGTCACACATTTAAGGCCTGCCTGCCTGAGAGAGAACATTCAAGGCCAAACGGAACAACTTTTGACAACCTATCTCAAAAATTAAAAGTAGAAGAAAGGCATCAATGTAACTCGGGGATAGAGTGGCTGAGTATTTGCCTAGGATGTACAAAGCCCTGGATCAATCTCTGGTGTTCTCAAACACACACACACACACACACACACACACACACACAGAGAGAGATACAGACACATACATACACACATATACACACATACACACACACATACACACACATACACACACACACACACACACACACACACACACATGTACATGGGGCGAGGGTAGTTGGTGTCCTGCTTTGCTTTCTATTGTTGTGATAAACATTATGACCAAAAGCAATCAGGGGAGGAAAGGGTTTATTTCAGCTTACAGTTTCACAGCACACAGTCGGTCATGGAAGGAAGTCAGGGCAGGAATTAAAACATAGACCACTAAGGAATGCTACTTACTGGCTTGCCCCCACTGTGTCTTGATCAGCTGGCTTTCCTGAATACACAAGGACTCCATGCCTAGGGATGATGTCACTACAGTGGGCTGGGCCCTCCAAGATTAATCATCAGTCAAGCCAGCTCCTCACAGACGTAACTGTGAGCCAATATGGTCAAGGAAACTCTTTGCCTGTGGCTCCCCACTTCCCAGGGGACTCTAGGTTGTGGCAAGTTGATGACAAAACAAAACAAAACAAAACTAACTAACCAGTACAGTTGGACTATCTGAGCAGAAAGACTATAATACTCACAAAAGAAAGAAAATCAGACCTGTTAACAGCAGTGATTTATACCAAAACACACAAGACCATGTGAGCTATAGATTTTATGCCCTCAGCTAAATTGATCTTCAAGTTGAAAGGCCACAGAGAAACCTTTAATAATGTTCAAGAACTCAGAAATGTTTGCTACAATCCCTTCCTACAGAATATACTAGAAAGTTAGTTTCAGAAAATAAATATAACTGGCAAGCTAGCTACATAAATACTGGTAGTAAACATTAAGCATAATTCAACTATAAACTTTAGAAAAAATGATGGCACTGGAGAGATGGCTCAGCAGTTAAGAGCACTGACTGCTCTGGCAGAGGTCCTGAGTTCAGTTCCCAGCTCCCCCACCACAGTTCACAAGCATTTGTAACTCCAGTTACAGGTGACCTGACGCCCTCTTCTGGTTTCTGAGGGCACTGCAAGCATGTGGTACATAAGCAAGCAGGCAAATGCTCTTACAAATAAGATAAAAATGAATTTGTTCTCTTTTAAAAAATAAATAAATAAAGACCAAATGATGGTTACAAGTCATAGAGGAGGCTGGAGAGATGGCTCAGTGGTTAAGAACACTGGCTGCTCTTGCAGAGGTTCTGAGTCCTAGCTCTGTCAACACAAGACAAGGCAATAATAACTCATTCAAGCGCAGTAAGCACTCACACACACAGGATGAGATCTCCAAATACCACTCCCATAAAAGTAATTCTGATGCACAAAATGTATAAAAAATATGACATATTTAATGGTACTAGATAATTAAAAAAAACCTTTCAAAAACTACTAAGACTGTCCCCAAAGACTCAGGTGTCAAAACCACTCACAAGAAACAGACCTTATGTACTTTCCAATATGCTTGGTATAAGGTAGTCAGTCCTGAGAGAGAAGTGTGTGTGTGTGTGTGTGTGTGTGTGTGTGTGTATTTGTAAAAAGTGGGGGAAGGGACAGAGAGAGAGAGAGACAGAGAGACAGAGAGACAGAGACAGAGAGACAGAGAAAGACAGAGAGAGATCTCAAATGGGCCTGACTATAAACAGCATAGAAGACATAGAGACATGTCAAGCAATGAGATGAAATCAGCAAAAAGCTGGGAAAGAAATAGCTTATTCAAGAACACAGAGAGGAGCCTGGCAGTGGTGGCTCAGACCTTTAATCCCAGCACTTGGGAGGCAGAGGCAGGCAGATTTCTGAGTTCAAGGCCAGCTTAGTCTACAGAATGAGTTCCAGGACAGCCAGGGCTATACAGAGAACCCTGTCTTGGGAAGAAAAAAAAAGAATAGAGAGAGGAACAGAGAAAAATATAGACAGAGAGACTATAGAGAAATAGTTGTTAAAAGCCATGTTAACCAATCACAGGATACAGACATTTCTTTGTGTGTGTGTGTGTGTGTGTGTGTGTGTGTGTGGTTTTTCGAGACAGGGTTTCTCTGTATAGCTCTGGGTGTCCTGGAACTCACTCTGTAGACCAGCCTGGCCTCGAACTCAGAGATCCACCTGCCTCTGCCTCCCAAGTGCTGGGATTACAGGCTTGTGCCACCACCACCCGGCTGATAGACATTTCTGAACCTTGATCCCAATAAACTTGGAAAATACTCCAAGATAGTTAACAAGATGTATGTGCTCAGGGCTGATGACAACTGGGAATTATCAACTTCTTGGGTGTAAAATTAGTGTTGGGCACTTTGCTTGCAGGATATAAGAGAAATCAAGGTGGAGTCAACCTGAAAAATTCCCCCTGCTGTCCAGTAAGGTTCCATGAAGGCCACTAGGAAAGGAAGTTACTAATAGAATCAATGAGGCCTCCTCCACAGAAAGGAAGTCATGTCTGGCAAATCTGGTCAAGACCCACAGCTCAGGACTGCACAGGCCACAGGGAGAGCTACTGTTATTTGCTTGCCTTGTAAATATTTAGGATTGGGCTGAGAGAAGGCTCAGCAATTGAAAACACTGGATACCCTTCTAGAGGATATGTTTTTTGATTTCCAGCACACATATGGTGTCTCAGAAGCCTATGCAATCCTAGTCCCAGGGGATCCACCACCCTCTTCTTGCTTCCTCCAGGACAAGGCATGCATATGGGGCACAGACACACATGCAGGCAAAACACTCATACACATAAAAGTAAATCAAAATGTAGTGGGGGTATACCCTTAGATTAGTGAGAGTCTCAGTATTAGTCAGAGAAGCCTCTTCTGCAGCAAAGAGTAGATCATGTAAACTCACACCTAGTTAAAGTACTGAGAATGGGTAGATGAAAGTGCCTAACCCTAAATGGGGCAGCTAATGCAATACACCCATTGCTCGGGGGGGTGAGGGGTGGGGGGGAGGACAGAAAGAATGCAGAAGCCGAAGGACAATGAGCAGTGCTGTGACACTGAGTCCTGGATGTAACATGGCTACTGCACTCAGAACCTCACAGCAGCTACATTTACCTGTGCAAGACCAAGCAACAAGAGCAGCCAGCATTCCAGAAAGCTGAAGAACTGAATACTAAGAACTTAAAAAAAAACAATTTTAAAATAGAAGAAGACAGAAAAGTGTGAGGAGCACATGACGGGAGGAGGGTGTCCAGGGGGGAGTGGGAAGGGGGAGTTCAGTGGATATGATCAATGTGTACATCTATGAAACTGTCATAGGTAGATAGATGATTGATAGATAGATAGATAGATAGATAGATAGATAGATACATAGACATAGAAAGACATAGATAGAAAATACATATAGATAGATAGATAGATAGATAGATAGATAGATAGATAGATAGATAGATAGACTGACAGACATAGACAGACAGATAATACAGATAGATACATACATACATAGATAGATACATAGATACATAGATACATAGATAGACAGACAGACAGACAGGTGATGCTGGAGCGGTGGCTCTGCAGTTAAGAGCACTTGCTGCTCTTACAGATGACCTGGGTTCAGTTCTCAGTACCTACATCGCAGCTTTCAGCCAACGGTAACTCCAGTTCCAGCGGATCTAACAGCTTCTTGCCTCCACAGGCATCATGCAAGCACTCTCGGTGCACATAACATGCATGCAAGCAAACATAAAATTTGAAAAAATAAAAATTTTTAAATGAATAAACAAAAGACAGATTTTTTAAAATGGCGATGAGTTTTTTCAGGTCTTTAACTTGTAGAAGTGCATAATAGAGTATTTGCAGATGATAAGACTCAGCGTTGCCTGCTAATAAGGGGCCAGGAAGGGTAAGTGGCATGTCGAGGGAACAAAGCTGAATATCGGTGGCACTTGAAGCTGCACAGTGGGCAGGGTCTAATTCATCGTTTTTCTGGTGTGTGTGTGTGTGTGTGTGTGTGTGTGTGTGTGTGTGTTTTATTAATCATTCCATTCGTTTACATCTCAAATGATATCCCACTTCCCGGTTACCCCTCCACCAACTCCCCATCCCGCATGGTCCCTCCTCCCTCCCCTTTGCCTGTATGAGAGTGCTCTCCCACCCACCAACACTCTCCCACCCACCGCTCCAGCATCCCCCTTCTCTGGGGCATCAAAGCTCCCCGGGACCGAAGGCCTCCTCTCCCATTGCTGTGAGGTCAGGCCAGCCTGTACCTGGAGCCATGGATCCCTCCAGGTGCCCTCCTTGGCTGGTGGTCTAGACTCTGGGAGGGCAGAGTGGTCATGCCAGCTTATGTTGTTCAGTTTTCGTGTATGTTTTAACTTTCCATTTGAATTTTTAAAAACCACACAAAGTGCGGGTAGGAGGAATATTGATCTGCGAACGCCTCTGAAGAGCATGCTTCCCCTATCAGGGGTAGCTATCAATCTATTCCAGTTAAAGCATGGTGTTCCCAGCATCTGCCTATGGGCTTGCACAGAGGCAGAACTCTATAACACATAAAGGTGAGGCATCACGTCCACCCAAGAGCTCAGCATCCAGACCCTGGGTTCCATCTTCACCTTTCTAGACTCTTCTTCCCATGTTGCAGGTTCTGTTGCTTGATTTAACTTAAATTCTTCTTTGTACTACAAGCACATGTGTGCGTATGCACATACCTGGTAAGATGCAGAAGGTAGAGGAAGGCAGTAGGGTGTCCTCTATCACTCTCAACATACTTCTTTGAGGTGGGGTCTCCTCCTGAATCTAGGGTTCATGGTTTCTCGGCTGTGCTGGAAGCCAGCCAGTCCCAGCAGTCCTCCCACCTCGGGAGCTGGGGTTATAAGTATTTGTGTGGACATCTGCTTACTACACGGGTGCTGGATCTTAATTTTGTCCTCCAGAGCAAGCACCCTTAACAACTGAGCAGTCTCTCCAGACCTGGCTCTGGTTTCTATGAATTTTACCACTGGTGTTTGCATTGACCCACAATAGAGTAGGAATTTGCATAAATTGTTAAATACTGAAGTTAATTAATACAGTAAGCATCCCTAAAATTTCCATTTCAATGGTCAATAAAGAAAACACACAGTTCCTGCTAGGGGTTAGCTCAGTGGCTACACCCCTTTCCAGGCCCTTTTCCCCTCACTCCTACCTCTCTGCCTTCTCCAGCCTCAGGAGCGTGGCGGCCATCGCTGGCCGCATGTATCTCTGCACTAGCCGCGCGGAAGCACCGAAGAGCCTTGGCAGCAAGACCCAGCTTGTGACTGGACAGATGAGGTCCTGGGGACGGTTCAGTGTGAATTGCTGCAACTATTTCCAAGCAGCTGAGGATGCAGGTAAAGAGATGTCTATGACCTGAAGAAGCCTCAGGCTCACTTTACTACACTGCGAACTCCCACCCACCCAACCTCCAGAGCTTTCCACGCAAGTCCCGGGGCATGTGTCCCAAAGGGACAGGAAAGAAAGAGGAAGGGAACACCCAGCTTCATCCTGGAAATAGGAAGAGTGGGTGCAAGGAAGGAAAGTTACAACACGGGTGAGACCCTAGTGAGAGTCTCCGTGACTTAGAAGACAAAAAGAATCCATCCATAGTGCTGCAGGACGATGGAGCCTACAGCAGTGGCTCTCAATCTGTGGGCCTGGACCCCTCTGGGTCACAGATCAGACATTTGTATTATGATTCATAACAATAGCAAAGTTACAGTTATGACGTGACAACAAAGTGATTCTATGGCTGGGGGTCACCACACGTTGAGGACTGTATAAAAGGGTCTCAGCATTAGGAAGGTGGGGACCACCGGCCCACACACTCACCTTAACAGAGAGCTGTTCCGACTACTTATCAACAACACCAAGGCTGAGAAATCTTGTGAGAGGCAGGTGAACGTGGAAGCCAGTCAAGTGGGGCTTCAAACGGACTCTGTCTTGTTCTGGAACCAACTATGTATTGCTCTCCATGCCAGTTTTCATATTTGTAAGATTGGACTAATAGTAATTATTTCACACGGTTGTTGTGAGAAATAAAAAGAACCCAATATGTTAAAGTTCCTAGCACCCAGTCGGTCCTCAGTAAATGAAAGGGGTCCTTAAATGAGAACAGAAGAAATCTATATTCTTAAAGGGATAGGTAAAAGAGTCCCGGAGCACAGAAGAAAGTACTTGAATTATACAATTCAGGACTACTCTGGATAATGAGCACAGAGTAGACAGGAAACTCTGAAAGTTGCTTAACCACACTGCATTTATTTGTTAAAGTTGAGTTGTACTTATATCAAAGGTTTCAATTCTCTGCCAATGTTTTTCCTCTCAAAACATCACCCTACCCCTTAGCACCTGTGCACACCATTTACTGAACCTAGAGAAATCCACCCACGGAGACATGCCGCCATCTGGTGGCGGAATTGGTAAAGGCAGCTAAGATTTTTATTCACTGGTGTGTGACATGTGCCCGGTGCATGTTTAACAACATCCCTGGTAGAGCCACAGGGAACATAAAGACAGAGCAATCCACACTCCTCCCAGAACCACATGGAGACAAAGTTTCCAGAAACTGACAACACCTTGGGTCTTCCTCAGTTAGGTTCAGTTCATGTTTAGCTAGAGGACAGAACTCTCTCTTAAGAGAGATTAAGGTGTTTAGTCTGGTTTGCCTTAGATGTTTCATTGATTTTTTTGTTATTGTTGTGTGGTTTCTCTTGCTTTTTCTTTTCTTTTCTTTTTTGGATGGTTTTTAGAAAAGCAGTTCTTGAACTTACTGTGTTCCTGGGGTCATACATGTGCATGACCCAGCGCCACAGGACTGGGGCAGTATTTTAAAAAGAGTAAGTTATTATTATCAGGTGGTAGCAGCATGTGCCTCTAATCCCAGCACTCTGGAGGGAGAGGCAGGCAGATCTCTTGAGTTTGAGACCAGCCTGGTCTACAGAGCGAGTTCCAGGATAACTAGGCCTACACAGAGAAATTCTGTCTCAAAAAACAAAATAAGGAAATAGATAAAAATAGTAAGTAGTTGAGAAAGGAGCTAAAACCATCCAGTGGAAAAAAGATAGGCTTTCCAACAAATGGTGCTGGTTCAGTTGGCAGTTAGCATACAGAAAAATGCAAATCGATCCATTCTTATCTCCCTGTACAAAGCTCAAGTTCAAGTGGATCAAGGACCTCCACATAAAACCAGACACACTGAAATTAATAGAAAAGAAACTGGGGAAGAGCCTCGAGCACATGGGCACAGGGGAAATTTTCCTGAACAGAACACCAATAGCTTATGCTTTATGATCAAGAATTGACAAATGGGACCTCATAAAATTACAAAGTTTTGTAAAGCAAAAGACACTGTCAATAGGACAAAATGGCAACCAAAAAATTGGGGAAAGATTTTACCAATCCTACATCTGACAGAGGGCTAATATCCAATATATACAAAGAACTCAAGAAGTTAGACTCCAGAGAAACAAATAACCCTATTAAAAAATTGGGTACAAGCTGGGCATGGTGGCGCACGCCTGTAATCCCAGCACTTGGGAGGCAGAGGCAGGTGGATTTCTGAGTTCGAAGTCAGCCTGGTCTACAGAGTGAGTTCCAGGACAGCCAGGGCTATACAGAAAAACCCTGTCTCGAAAAAGCCCCCAAAAAATGGGGTACAGAGCTAAACAAAGAATTCTCAACTGAGGAATAATAAATGGCTGAGAAGCACCTAAAGAAATGTTCAACATCCTTAGTCATCAAGGAAATGCAAAGCAAAACAACCCTGAGATCCTACCTCACACCAGTCAGAATGGCTATGATCAAAAACTCATGTGACAGCAGGCCCTGGCAAGGATGTGGAGAAAGAGGAGCTCTCCTCCACTGCTGGTAGGATTGCAAGCTGGTACAACCACTTTGGAAATCAATTTGGAATGCCTCAGAAAATTGGACATAGTACTTACTACCAGAGGACCCAGCTATACCATTCCTGGGTGTATACTCAGAAGATTCTCCAACATGTAATAAGGACACATGCTCCACTATGTTCATAGCAGCCTTATTTATAATAGCCAGAAGCTGGAAAGAACAGAAGCTGGAAAGAACCCAGATGTCCCTCAACAGAGGAATAGATACAGAAAATGTGGTACATTTACACAATGGACTACTACTCAGCTATTAAAAACAATGAATTCATGAAATTCTTAGACAAATGGATAGAACTAGAAAATATCATCCTGAGTGATGTAGTCCAATCACAAAAGAACACACATGGTATGCACTCACTGAGAAGTGGATATTAGCCCAGAAGCTTGGAATATCCAAGATACAATTCACAGACCAAGTGAAGCTCAAGAAGAAGGAAGACCAAAGTGTGGATACTTTGGTCCTTCTTAGAAGGGGAAATAAAATATCCATGGGAGGAGATTCAGAGACAAAGTGTGGAGCAGAGACTGAAGGAAAGACCATTCAGAGACTGCCCCACCTAGGGATCCATCCCATATACAGTTACCAAACCCAGACACTATTGTGGATGGCAACAAGTGCTTGCTGACAGGAGCCTGATATAGCTGTCTCCTGAGAGGCTCTGCCAGTACTTGACAAATACAGAGGTGGGTGCTCTCAGCCAACCATTGGACTGAGCACAAGGTCTCCATTAGAAGAGCCAGAGAAAGGACCCAAGGAGCTGAAGGGGTTTGCAACCCCGTAGGAGGAACAACAATATGAACCAACCAGTACCCCCAGAGCTCCCAGGGACTAAACCACCAACCAAAGAACACACATGGAGGGACCCATGGCTTCAGCTGCATATGTAGCAGAGGATGGCCTTGTTGGACATTAAAGTGAGAAAAGGCCCTTGGTCCTGAGAAGGCTCATGCCCCAATATAGGAGTATACCAGGACAGGGAATTGGAGTGGGTGGGTTGGTGAGCAGGGGGAGTGGGGAAGGGATAGGGTGTTTTTGGAGGGAAAACCAGGAAAGGGGACATTTGAAATGTAAATAAAGAAAATATCAAATAAAAAGTTTAAGGAGAGAGAGAGAGAGAGAGAGAGAGAGAGAGAGAGAGAGAATGTATATCACCCATGCTCCCTAAACAGAGATCCAGACATGTTCCATATAAAGCTTTAGCCATTTTCACATATGCAGAGGATACCACTTACAGGCATTGAGCTGGAAAACAGCATCTGTATTGCTCTCCTTATCTTCCCACTGAAAATGTGAAACAACTTTTTAACAATGTAATAAAAAATAACTACCATTTCATCGTGTATTCAATATTGTTAAAATGTCAATAGGCTATTTTATTTTCTTATTTGTGTGCTGCCTTTGACATTCAATGTGCATTTTACAGTGTATAACAGTGTAACAGATGTATAAATGTGTAAACATTATGACAGCAATCTGGGAACTTCCATGTTGAATGACAAGGCATAGTCCAAACACCCTGCATCCCTCCTGGACTAATGAGACCATCCTGCTTCAACTCCATCTCCTTAAAGGATTTGACTTTTCTCTTTTTCCTCCTCCTCCTTTTCCTTCTTTTCCTCCTCCTCCCCCTCCTCCTCCTCCTCCTCCTCCTCCTCCTCCTCCTCCTCATCATCATCATCATCATCATCATCATGATTTTGTTCTGCTTTTTTTTCTCTTAAAAAATCTTATTGACCTTTTGGATAAAATTGGTTTTCCAGGAGTGAAAGTCCCAGCATACTTCCGCTGGAACCAGTGCATGGCTTCCTCTTTGCTAATCTAGTTTGTCCTTTGCCTATGTGCAATGATGAAATCTGTGGTGCCTTTCCCAGCACCACAAAGAAGTCCAAGATGGACCCCAATGCTCAGGTCATATTTGATGCCCAGATCAATGTCTTCCTGTATTCCAAGACAAAAGTTTACAGCATCAGAGAAGCTATTTTTCAATAAGTCTTACTCCCATACCTCAGATCTTTCTCTGGGGTTTCTTCTGCCTTGGCTCCACAGGCTGTGCTGTGAACTACAATCTTCTTTTCTCCAGATGCCAAAGGATGCACAAGTATCTAGCTTGGGAAAACTCAAGTGCCTGGCCTATGACCATCTCCACCACCTCGGCTGTCCAGGACAGTCTCTTCTTGCCCCCACAGAGGTATGGATGAAGCACTTGCTGATATGAAATTCGTACGAGGGCTCTCCTTCCCACCTTGATCCTGTCCCATAATGGAGCACTTAAGTTCCTGGAGAAGTTTGAACATATTTCCATCATTAAAAATCTTCAGCGATGATATTGCCTGCAGCTTCCCGCCCAGCTGGCGGTGGGGAAGCCGGAGGGTCACCCAGCGTCCCAGGTGCTCAGAACCATCCGGCGGCGGCGGCAGAACCAGGTACCCGACACAGCCCGAGCTTAAGACCTTCGGGGACTCAGGCCTGGAGTGGGAATTGGGCACAGAATAGCGGGTGCACTCTGCACTCGCGCGCGGGGCGGACCCCGAGCTCCCTGCAGGCAGCTGCCATATTGCCTGCAGCTTCCCGCCCAGCTGGCGGTGGGGAAGCCGGAGGGTCACCCAGCGTCCCAGGTGCTCAGAACCATCCGGCGGCGGCGGCAGAACCAGGTACCCGACACAGCCCGAGCTTAAGACCTTCGGGGACTCAGGCCTGGAGTGGGAATTGGGCACAGAATAGCGGGTGCACTCTGCACTCGCGCGCGCGGGACGGACCCCGAGCTCCCTGCAGGCAGCTGCCATATTGCCTGCAGCTTCCCGTCCAGCTGGTGGTGAGGAAGCCAGAGTCAGCCAGTGTGCCAGGTACCCAGACCCAGCCGGAGGCCGAACCAGCCTCCCATCCAGCCAGTGGCAGGGAAGCTGGAAACCGGACCCAGCCAGCTTCCCAGCAGCTTGGGACCAGCAGGCGGAACCAGATAACTGAGATATCCCAACTTTAAGACCCCTGGGGAAACAGGATATCAGACAGCAAACCCTGAGCAGGAGCAGTGCAGAGCAGCCGCCCAACAGGCGGAACCAAATACCTGGGATATCCTGAGGTTAAGACCTCGGGGGACTCAGGCCACCTGTCAGCAATCTGTGAGCAAGAGCCCCGCAGGACAGTGATTCAGGTATCCCAGTCACTGGGAAATAGCCTTACAACCCCACAGGAGGGTCAAGCACCAGCTAGTATCTACAGGACCAACTAACACCAGAGTTAACCAGATGGCAAAAGGCAAACGTAAGATCGCTACTAACAAAAATCAAGGCAATATGGCGGCATCCGAACCCAGTTCCCCAACAGCAATAAATATTGGATACCCCGAAACACCAGAAAAACAAGACTCAGATCTAAAATCACTGGTCAGGATGCTGATAGAGGAACACTTAGATAAATCTCTTAAAGTAATACATGAGAAAATAGATCAAAAGCTAGAAGCCATTGCAAGACAAACACAATTAAATCCCAGATATCTCAACACACCAGAAAAACAAGACTCAGATCTAAAATCACTGGTAAAGATGCAGATTGAGGATCACTTAGATAAATTTCTTAAAGTAATAGAGGAGAAAATAGATCAAAAACTAGAAGCCCATACAAGGCAGACACAAAAATCACTTAAAGAAATCCAGGAGAATATAGAGCAAAAAGTGAATCCCAATAAGGGGGAGAAACAAAAATCACCCAAAGAAATACAAGAGAACATGGGTCAACGAGTAGAAGTCATAAAGGAGGAAACACAAAAATCCCTTAAAGAATTACAGGAAAACACAAACAAGCAACTGAAAGATCTGAGCAAAACCATACAAAATCTAAAAACAGAAGTAGAAACAACTAAGCAATCGCAAAGGGAGACAATGTTGGAAATAGAAAACCTTGGGAAGAAATCAGGAGTCATAGATGCAAATATCAACAATAGAATACAAGAGATAGAAGACAGAATCTCAGATGCTGAAGATACCATAGGAACCATGGATTCAACAATTAAAGAAAATGCAAAATGCAAAAAGCTGGTAACCCAAAACATTCAGGAAATCCAGGACACAATGAGAAGACCAAACCTAAGGATTATAGGGATAGATGAGAATGAAGATCTACAACTTAAAGGGCCAGCAAATATCTTCTACAAAATTATGGAAGAAAATTTCCCCAACCTAAAGAGAGAGATGCCCATGAATATACAAGAAGCCTATAGAACCCCAAATAGACTGGACCAGAACAGAAATACTTCCCGTCACATAATAGTCAAAACCCCAAATGTACTAAACAAAGAAAGAATATTAAAGGCAGTAAGAGAAAAAGGACAAGTAACATATAAAGGAAGACCTATCAGAATTACACCAGACTTCTCACCTGAGACCATGAAAGCTAGAAGATCCTGGGCAGACCTTATGCAGACCCTAAGAGAACACAAACTTCAGCCAAGACTACTATACCCAGCGAAACTCTCAATTGCCATAGATGGGGAAACCAAGATATTCCACGACAAAACCAAATTTGCAAGATACTTATCTACAAACCCAGCCCTACAAAGGATAATAGGGGAAAAATACCAACACAAGGGGGGAAACAACACCCCAGAAGAAACAAGATAGAAACCCCATCTCATCCAACCCAAAAGAAGAGAACCACTCAAATACAAATAATAATAACAATTCCCAAAATGTCAGGAAGTAATAATTACTATTCCTTAATATCTCTTAATATCAATGGACTCAATTCCCCAATCAAAAGACACAGACTAACAGACTGGATACGGAAACAGGACCCTACATTTTGCTGCATACAGGAAACACATCTCAGTGTCAAAGACAAACACCTCCTTAGAGTAAAAGGCTGGAAGACAGTTCTACAAGCAAATGGTCCCAGGAAACAAGCTGGAGTAGCCATTCTAATATCAGATAAAATCGACTTTCAACCTAAAGTCATCAAAAGAGACACAGAAGGTCACTTCCTGCTTGTCAAAGGGAAAATCCACCAAGAAGAATTCTCAATACTGAACATCTATGCACCAAATGCAAGGGCACCCTCATTCGTAAAAGAAACTTTACTAAAGCTTAAAGCACACATCGCACCTAACACAATGATTGTAGGTGACTTCAACACTCCACTCTCCTCAATGGACCGATCAGGAAAGCAGAAACTAAACAGGGACACAGTGAAACTAATTGAAGCTTTGGACCAATTGGATTTAACAGATATATATAGAACATTCCATCCTAAAACAAAAGAGTATACCTTTTTCTCAGCACCGCACGGTACCTTCTCAAAAATTGATCATATAATTGGTCACAAGACAGACCTCAACAAATACAAGAAGACCGAACTAATCCCATGTCTCCTATCGGATCACTATGGAGTAAAAGTGGTCTTCAATAGCAAGAAGAACTACAGAAAGCCCACATACACATGGAAACTGAACAATACTCTACTCAATGACACCCTGGTCAAGGAAGAAATAAAGAAAGAAATCAAAGACTTTTTAGACTTCAATGAAAATGAAGGTACGACCTACCCAAATCTCTGGGATACAATGAAAGCAGTGCTAAGAGGAAAACTCATAGCCCTGAGTGCCTCCAAAAAGAAACTGGAAAGAGCATACACTAGCAACTTAACAGCACACCTGAAGGCGCTGGAACAAAAAGAAGCTAACTCACCCAGGAGGAGTAGAAGAGAGGAAATCATCAAACTAAGGGCTGAAATCAATCAAGCAGAAACAAAGAGAACCATACAAAGAATCAACAAAACCAAGAGCTGGTTCTTCGAGAAAATCAACAAGATAGATAAGCCCTTAGCTAGACTAACCAAAGGGCACAGAGATAGTATCCAAATTAACAAAATTAAAAATGAAAAGGGGGATATAACAACAGAAACAGAGGAAATTCAAAAGATCATCAGATCCTACTACAAAGGCCTATACTCAAAACAACTGGAGAATCTGGAGGAAATGGACAATTTCCTAGACAGATACCAAATACCAAAATTAAATCAGCATCAAGTAGACCAGCTAAACAGTCCCATAACCCTTAAAGAAATAGAAGGGGTTATAGAAAGCCTCCCAACCAAAAAAAGTACGGGACCAGATGGTTTTAGTGCAGAATTCTACCAGACCTTCAAAGAAGACTTAACACCAATACTCTTCAAACTATTCCACAAAATAGAGACAGAAGGGACACTGCCCAACTCATTCTTCGAAACCACAATTACGCTGATACCTAAACCACAAAAAGATCCAACAAAGAAAGAGAACTACAGGCCAATTTCTCTTATGAATATAGATGCAAAAATACTAAATAAAATCCTTGCCAACCGAATCCAAGAGCATATCAAAACGATCATTCACCATGATCAAGTAGGCTTCATTCCAGGAATGCAGGGATGGTTCAATATACGGAAATCCATCAATGTAATCCACTACATAAACAAACTAAAAGAAAAAAACCACATGGTCATCTCATTAGATGCTGAAAAAGCATTTGACAAAATTCAGCATCCTTTCATGCTAAAAGTCTTGGAAAGAGCAGGAATTCAAGGCCCATATCTAAACATAGTAAAAGCAATCTACAGCAAACCAGTAGCCAACATCAAAATAAATGGAGAGAAACTTGAAGCAATTCCACTAAAATCAGGGACTAGACAAGGCTGTCCTCTCTCTCCATATCTTTTCAATATAGTACTTGAAGTTCTAGCGAGAGCAATCAGACAACATAAGGAAGTCAAAGGGATACAAATTGGAAAGGAAGAAGTCAAAGTATCATTATTTGCAGATGATATGATAGTCTACTTAAGCGATCCAAAAAACTCCACCAGAGAACTTCTACAGCTGATAAACAACTTCAGCAACGTGGCTGGTTATAAAATTAACTCAAGCAAATCAGTAGCCTTCTTGTACTCAAAGGACAAGCAGGCTGAGAAAGAAGTTAGGGAAATAACACCCTTCACAATAGCCACAAACCACATAAAGTACCTTGGCGTAACTCTAACCAAACAAGTGAAAGATCTGTATGACAGGAACTTCAAGTCCCTGAAGAAAGAAATCGAAGAAGACCTCAGGAGATGGAAAAATATTTCTTGCTCCTGGATTGGCAGGATCAATATAGTAAAAATGGCCATCTTGCCAAAAGCAATCTACAGATTCAATGCAATCCCCATCAAAATCCCAAATCAATTCTTCATAGATCTAGAAAGAGCAATTCTCAAATTCATCTGGAGCAACAAAAAACCCAGGATAGCTAAAACTATTCTCAACAATAAAAGGACTTCTGGGGGAATCAATATCCCTGACCTCAAGCAGTACTACAGAGCAATTGTGTTAAAAACTGCATGGTATTGGTACAGCAACAGGCAGGTAGATCAATGGAATAGGATTGAAGACCCAGAAATTAACCCACAGACTTATGGTCACTTGATCTTTGATAAAGGAGCCACAACCATCCGGTGGAAAAAAGATAGCCTTTTCAACAAATGGTGCTGGTTCAACTGGAGGTCAACATGCAGAAGAATGCGAATTGACCCACTCTTATCTCCTTGTACTAAGATCAACTCCAAGTGGATCAAGGACCTCCACATAAAACCAGACACACTGAAACTATTAGAAAAGAAACTTGGGAAGACCCTGGAGGACTTGGGCACAGGGGAAAAGTTCCTGAACAGAACACCAATAGCTTATGCTCTAAGATCAAGAATCGACAAATGGGACCTCATAAAATTACAAAGTTTCTGCAAAGCAAAGGACACTGTCAGAAGGACAAAACGGCAACCAACAAAGTGGGAAAAGATCTTCACCAACCCCACATCCGACAGAGGGCTAATATCCAATATATACAAAGAACTCAAGAAGTTAGACCGCAAAGAACCAAATAACCCTATCAAAAAATGGGGCACAGAGCTAAACAAAGAATTCTCACCAGAAGAAATTCGGATGGCCGAGAAACACCTTAAAAGATGTTCAACATCATTAGTCATCAGGGAAATGCAAATCAAAACAACCCTGAGATTCCACCTCACACCAGTCAGAATGGCTAAGATTAAAAACTCAAGAGACAACAAGTGCTGGCGAGGATGTGGAGAAAGAGGAACACTCCTCCACTGTTGGTGGGATTGCAAAATGGTAAAACCGCTCTGGAAATCAGTTTGGCGGTTCCTCAGAAAATTGGGCATGTTACTTCCAGAGGACCCTGGCATACCACTCCTGGGCATATACCCAGAGGATTCCCCTGCATGCAATAAGGACACATGCTCCACTATGTTTATAGCAGCCTTGTTTATAATAGCCAGAAATTGGAAGCAGCCCAAATATCCCTCAAAGGAGGAATGGATACAGAAAATGTGGTATATTTATACAATGGAATACTACACAGCAATTAAAAATAATGAATTCATGCAATTTGTAGGTAAATGGTTAGACCTGGAAAATATCATCCTGAGTGAATTAACCCAATCACAAAAGAATGCACCTGAAATGCAATCACTGATAAGTGGATATTAATGAGCCCAGAAGCCCTAAATACTCAAGACACAAATAGCAAGTCAAATGATTCCCAAGAAGAAGAAAGGAGAGGACCCTGGGCCTGTAAAGATTGCTTCCAGTTTAGTAAAGAAACCGAGGGGGGAGGGGGAATTATTGGGGAACAGATGGGGGGGAGAGGAACTATGGGAACTATGGTGGGTGGGAACTGGGAAAGGGGAAAGCCTTTGGAATGTAAACATAGAATATAGAAAATAAAATTAAAAAAAAAAATCTTCAGCGATTCTCATGAGTCTGAGAGTAGAATCTAGTCTCTTCTCCACCTCCTTCCCAGTCACTTATCCCTCTGCCGTCAGCTTCTTCAAAGCCTCTTTACTGTCCTCAAGCCAGGCAACGAACCCCAGCCCAGACCCTCCACACTAACTCTTTCCTCTTTCCAGAATAGTCCTCTGATCTCAGTTGGCCCAGACTTTGCTTATTTTCATCACAGCCAGGAAGTCCCTTTGGAGCCAGCCAAGAGGATGCCCTGGAGGCTACAGGAGGGACCTCTTGGTCCACACACACCACCCTGGGTTGACCACCGATGGTCTGAAATATCAGGCAATGTTCCAAGGCCTTACTTGAGGAGAAGAACAAGTCCTCTACACTCAGTTCCCAGATTTATCCAGGTAACTGTCCCCAATCTAAGTAAGAAGGTGGGGACTGAGGTAGAAAGGGACTTTGTTTCCCTCCATTGCTTTTCTTTCTGTCCCCTGACCAGCTGTTGTTCTGAAACCATTGTTTAGACCTTGTAGTCTTTTCTTCTCTTTTGTTTTGATTGTGGCAGGGTTTCATTCTCTAATCCTGGCTGGCCTCCAACCTACTGTGTAAACCAAGCTAGCTTTGAACTTGAGATAATCCAGCTGCCTCTATGCCCTCAACCAAACCCTTTGACTAAGAAAAGTCTTTTGTGTTGTTTTCATTTGGGGACTGGTTGGTTGGTTGGTTGGTTAGTTGGTTGATTGTTTTTGGTTTTTCCAGACACAGTTTCTCCATATAGCCCTGGCTGTCCTGGAACTCACTCTGTAGACTAGTATGTCTTTGAATTCACAAAAATCTGCCTGCCTCTGCCTCCCATGTGCTGAGATTAAAGACATACACCAGCCTTCTGGTTTCTACCTGCGGCTGGAGATAATCCTCTGCCACAGGGCTCCTTACCCAGGTGACACAGGGAGATAACTAGCCTCCTGGGAGTGTGGACAGGCCTGGGAGCACAGGTAGGACCATCCCTGCTGTTCAGAGGAACCCACCCAAAACCCTGAGAACACAAGAACCCAGAGGCAGTCTGGGACAGGAGTCTTCCTATTTCCATCTGTGCCCAGAGCTGATCCTGGGCCACAGAACTACATACACAAATACACCCACAAGACAGCTGCTCTCCCAGAAGTGCCTACACACCTGCATACACAGGTAAGGCCATCATTTCTCTTAAAATTTCTGACCCAAGATAGACCTGCTCAGAGCCATCAGGACACAGGAACCAAAGATCAGCTGGGGACAGGATCCTTCTGGTATCTGTCTGCACTTCTGAGCTGACCCTATACCACAGCTCTCCATACCTAAATTCTTCCCATAGATAACTGATCTCCCAGGATCTGATACACAGTCTTGCAGGATGGATAAGCCACAGTCAGAGACAGCAAGACCAGCTAACACCAGAGATAACCAGATGTTGAAGGGAAAATGCAAGAACATTCCAACAGAAACCAAGTCGACATGGCATCATCCAAACCCAGTTCTCCCACAACAGCAAGTCCTGCTTACCCCAACACACCATAAAAGCAAGATTTGGATTTAAGATCACATTTCATGATTCTGATAGAGGACTTCAAGAAGGACATAAATAACTCTCCTAAAGAAATACAAGAGAATATGAGCCAACAGGTAGAAGCCCTTAAAAAGGAAACACAAAAATCCCTTAAAGAATTACAGGAAAACAAAAACAATCAAGTGAAGGAACTGAACAAAACCATACAGGATCTAAAAATGGAAGTAGAAACAATAAATCACAAAGGGAGACAACTCTGGAAATAGAAAACCTTGGGGAAAAAAAACAGGAGTCATAGATGCAAACATCAACAACAGAATACAAGAGATAGAAGAAAGAATCTCAGGTGCTGAAGGTACCATAGAAAGCATTGACTCAAGAGTCAAATAAGCCAGGCAGTGGTGGTGCACACCTGTAACCCCAGCACTTGGGAGGCAGAGGCAGGCAGATTTCCGAGTTCGAGGCCAGCCTGGTCTACAAAGTGAGTTCCAGGACAGCCAGGGCTACACAGAGAAACCCTGTCTCGGAAAAGCCAATACATACATACATACATACATACATACATACCAGTCAAAGAAAATGCAAAATGCATAAAGCTTGTAACCCAAAATATCCAGGAAATCCAGGACACAACCTAAAGATTTGAGAAGACCAAACCTAAGGATTATAAGTATAGAAGAGAGCAAAGATTTACAACTTAAAGGGTCAGTAAATATCCTCAACAAAATTATAGAAAAAACTTCCCTAAACTAAATAAAGAGATACCCAAGAACATACAAGAAGCCTACAGAACTCCAAATAGATTGGGCCAGAAAAGAAATTCCTGCCGGGCGTGGTGGCGCATGCCTATAATCCCAGCACTTGGGCGGCAGAGGCAGGTGGATTTCTGAGTTCGAGGCCAGCCTGGTCTACAGAGTGAGTTCCAGGACAGCCAGTGCTACACAGAGAAACCCTGTCTCAAAAAAAACCTAAAAAAAAAAAAAAGAAGAAGAAGAAGAAGAAGAAATTCCTCCCAGCACATAATAATCAAAATGCCAAATGCACTAAACAAAGAAAGAAAATTAAAAGCAATAAGGGGGAAAGGTCAAGTAACATATAAAGGCAGACCTATCAAAATTACACCAGACTTCTCACCAGAGATGATGCAAGCTAGAAGATCCTGGGAAGATCTCATACAGACCCTAAGAGAACACAAATGCCAACCCAGACTAGTACCCAGAAAAACTCTCAATTACCATAGATGGAGAAACCAAGATATTCCATGACAAAACCAAATTTATACAATATCTGTCCACAAACCCAGTCCTACAAAGGATAACAGATGGAAAACACCAACACAAGGAGGGAAACTACACCCTAGAAAAAGCAAGAAAGTAATCTTCTTTCAACAAAGCCAAAAGAAGATAGCCGCACAAACATAAAAATAACATAAAGCCGGGCGGTGGTGGCACACGCCTTTAATCCCAGCACTTGGGAGGCAGAGGCAGGCGGATTTCTGAGTTCGAGGCCAGCCTGGTCTACAGAGTGAGTTCCAGGACAGCCAGGGCTACACAGAGAAACCCTGTCTCAAAAAAAAAAAAAAAAAAAAGAAACAAAACAAAACAAAAACCATAAAAAATAACAGGAAGCAACAATCACTATTCCTTAATATCTCTTAACATCAATGGACTCAATTTCCCAATAAAAAGACATAGAATAACAGACTGGATACATAAACAGGACCCAGCATTTTGCTGCATACAGGAAACACACCTCAGTGTCAAAGACAAACACTACCCCAGAGTAAAATGCTAGAAAACAATTTTCCAAGCAAATGGTCCCAGGAAACAAGCTGGAGTAGCCATTCTAATATCAGATGAAAATGACTTTCAACCAAAAGTCATCAAAAAAGATAAGGGAGGATACTTCATACTCATCAAAGGAAAAATCTACCAAGAAGAACTCTCAATTCTGAACATCTATGCTCCAAATGCAAGGGCACCAACAGTCATAAAAGAAGCTTTACTAAAGCTCAAATACATATTGCACCTCACACAATAGTAGTGGGAGGCTTCAACACCCCACTCTCATCACAAACTAAACAGAGAAACAGTGAAACTAACAGAAGTTATTGGCCAAATGGATTTAACAGATATCTATAGAACATTTTGTCCTAAATCAAAAGAATATACCTTCTTCTCAGCACCTCATAGTACCTTCTCCAAAACTGACCATATAATCGGTCACAAAACAGACTTTAACAGATATAAGAAGATTGAAATAATCCCATGCCTCCTATCAGATCACTATGGATTAAGGCTGGTCTTCAATAGCAACCAAAACAACAGAAAGCCCACATGTACATGGAAGCTGGACAATGCTCTACTCAATGATAACTTGGTCAAGGAAGAAATAAGGAAAGAAATTAAAGACTTTTTAAAATTTAATGGAAATGAAGGCACAACATACCCAAACTTATGAGACACAATGAAAGCAATGCTAAGAGGAAAACTCATAGCTCTGAGTGCTTCCAAAAAGAAACTGGAGAGAGCATACACTAGCAGCTTAACAGCATACCTGAAAGTTCTAGAACAAAAAGAAGCTTATACACCCAAAAGGAGTAGACAGCAGGAAATAATCAAACTCAGGGCTGAAATCAACCAAGTAGAAACAAAAAGAATTATACAAAGAATCAACAAAACTAGAAGCTGATTCCTTGAGAAAATCAACAAGATAGATAAACTCTTAGCCAGACTAACCAGAGGGCACAGAGACAGTATCCAAGTTAACAAAATCAGAAATGAAAAAGGAGGTATAACAACAGAAACTGAGGAAATTCAAAAATCATCAGATCCTACTACAAAAGCCTATACTCAACACGACTGGAAATTCTGGATGAAATAGACAATTTTCTACACAGATACCAAATACCAAAGTTAAATCAGGATCAGACAAACCATCTAAACAGTCTCATATCCCCTAAAGAAATAGAAGCAGTCATTGAAAGTCTCCCACCCAAAAAAAAAAAAAAAAAAAAAAAAAAAAAGCACAGGACCAGATGGTTTTAGTGTAGAATTCTATCAGATCTTCAAAGAAGGCCTAATACCAGTACTCTTCAAACTCTTCCACAAAATATAAACAGAAGGAACACTACCCAACTCATTCTATGAAGCCACAATTTTGCTGATACCAAAACCACACAAAGATCCAACAAAGAAAGAAAACTTCAGACCAATTTCCCTTACAAATATCGATGCAAAAAATACTCAATAAAAGTCTTGCCAGCCAAATCCAAGAACACATCAAAATGACCCATTCACCATGACCAAGGGATGCAGGGATGATTCAATATATGGAAATCCATCCATGGAATCCACTACATAAACAAACTCAAAGAAAAAAACCACATGGTCATTTTATTAGATGCTGAAAAAGCATTTGAGAAAATGTGGCATCCCTTCATGTTAAAGGTCTTTGAAAAATCAGGACTTCAAGGCCCATACCTAAACATAGTAAAAGCAATATATAGCAACCAACATCAAATATATATATATATATATATATATATATATATACACATACATATATACATATATATGTATATATATATGTATGTATATATATGTATGTATATATATGGCTATATATATGGTTTTATACATATATATATATGTATATATATATAGCCAACATCAAACTAAATAGAGAGAAACTTGAAGCAATCCCACTAAAATCAGGGACTAGACGAGGCTGCCCTCTCTTTCCATATAGTACTTGAAGATCTAGCTAGAGCAATTGGACAACAAAAGGAGGCCAAAAGGATAAAATTAGAAAGTAAGAATTCAAACTATCACTATTTGCAGATGATATGATATACTTAAGTGACTCCAAAAACTCCACCAGAGAAACCCTACAGCTGATAAACAACTTCAGCAAAGTGGTAGGATATAAAATTAACTCAAAGGATAAACAGGTTGAGAAAGAAATTAGGAAAATGACACCCTTCACAATAGTCACAAGCAATATTAAGTATCTTGGTGTGACTCTAACCAAACAAGTGAAAGATCTGTATAACAAGAACTTCGTCTCTGAAAAAAGAAATTGAAGAAGACCTCAGAAGATGGAAAGATCTCCCATGTTCATGGATTGGCAGGATTAATACAGTAAAAATGACCATCTTGCCAAAAGCAATAAAATATACAGATGTAATGCAATCCCCATCAAAATTCCAACTAAATTCTTCATAGAGGTAAGAAAGAGCATTTCTCAAACCTATCTGGAATAACAAAAAACCCAGGATAGCTAAAACTATTCTCAACAATAAAAGAACTTCTGGGGGAATCAGCATTCCAGACCTCTAGCAGTACTACAGAGCAGTAGTGATAAAAGGCTACATGGTATTGGTACAGTGACAGGCAGGAAGATCAATGGAATAGAACTGAAGACCCAGAAATGAACCGACACACCTTTGATCTTTGACAAAGGAGCTAAAAACATCCAGTGAAAAAAAAGATAGGCCGGGCGGTGGTGGCACACGCCTTTAATCCCAGCACTTGGGAGGCAGAGGCAGGTAGATTTCTGAGTTCGAGGCCAGCCTGGTCTACAAAGTGAGTTCCAGGACAGCCCGAACTACACAGAGAAACCATGTCTCAAAAAACAAAAACAAAAACAAAAACAAAAAAAAAAGATAGCCTTTTAAAAAAATGGTGCTGGTTCAGTTGGCAGTTAGCATGCAGAAGAATGCAAATCAATCCATTCTTATCTCTCTGTACAAAGCTAAAGTCCAAGTGGATCAAGGACCTCCACATAAAACCAGACATACTGAAATTAATAGAAAAGAAAGTGGGGAAGAGCCTTGAGCACATGGGCACAGGGGAGATTTTCCTGAACAGAACACCAATAACTTATGTGCTAAGATCAAGAATTGACAAATGGGACCTCATAAAGTTACATTTTTGTAAAGGCAAAAGATACTGTCAATAGGGCAAAATGGCAACCAAAAAAAAAATTGGGAAAAGATTTTTGCCAATCCTATATCTGACAGAGGGCTAATATCCAATATATACAAAGAACTCAAGAAGTTAGACTCCAGAGAACCAAATAACCCTATTACAAAATGGGGTACAGAGCTAAACAAAGAATTCTCAACTGAGAAATACCGAATGGCTGAGAAGCACCTAAAGAAACGTTCAACATCCTTAGTCATCAGGGAAATGCAAATCAAAACAACCCTGAGATTCCACCTCACACCAGTCAGAATGGCTAAGATCAAAAAACTCAGGTGACAGCAGGGCGGTGGTGGCGCATGCCTGTAATCCCAGCATTCTGGGAGGCAGAGGCAGGCGGATTTCTGAGTTCGAGGCCAACTTGGTCTACAGAGTGAGTTCCAGGACAGCCAGGGCTATACAGAGAAACCCTGTCTCAAAAAAAAAAAATCCAAAACAAACAAACAAAAAAACTCAGGTGACAGTAAGTGCTGGCAAGGATGTGGAGAAAGAGGAACTCTCCTCCACTGCTGGTAGGATTGCAAGCTGGTACAACCACTCTGGAAATCAGTTTGGCAGTTCCTCAGAAAATTGGACATACTACTTACTACCAGAGGACCCAGCTATATCACTCCTGGGTGTATACCCAGAAGATTCTCCAACATGTAATAAGGACACATGCTCCATTATGTTCATAGCAGCCTTATTTATAATAGCCAGAAGCTGGAAAGAACAGAAGCTGGAAAGAACCCAGATGTCCCTCAACAGAGGAATAGATAAAGAAAATGTGGTACATTTACACAATGGAATACTACTCAGCTATTAAAAACAATGAATTCATGAAATTCTTAGGCAAATGAATGGAACTAGAAAATATCATCCTCCAAAAAAAAGAAAGAAAGAAAGAAAGAAAGAAAGAAAGAAAGAAAGAGAAAAAAAAGCCGGGTGTGGTGGCGCATGCCTGTAATCCCAGCACTTGGGAGGCAGAGGCAGGTGGATTTCTGAGTTCGAGGCCAGCCTGGTCTACAGAGTGAGTTCCAAGAGAGCCGGGACTACACAGAGAAACCCTGTCTCGAAAAACCAAAAAAAAAAAGAGAGATAGAAAGAAAAAATATCATCCTGAGTGATGTAATCCAATCACAAAAGAACACACATGGTATGCATTCACTGAGAAGTGGATATTAGCCCAGAAGCTTGGAATACCCAAAATACAATTCACAGACCAAGTGAAGCTCAAGAAGAAGGAAGACCAAAGTGTGGATACTTTGGTCCTTCTTAGAAGGGGAAATAAAATTCCCATGGGAGGAAATCAGAGACAAAGTGTGGAGCAGAGACTGAAGGAAAGACCATTCAAAGACTGCCCCACCACTGGGCGTGGTGGCGCACGCCTGTAATTCCAGCACTTGGGAGGCAGAGGCAGGCGGATTTCTAGTTCGAGGCCAGCCTGGTATACAGAGTGAGTTCCAGGACAGCCAGCGGTACACAGAGAAACCCTTCCTCAAAAAAAAAAAAAAAAAAAAAAAAAAAAAAAACAGAGACTGCCCCACCTAGGGATCCATCCCATATACAGTTACCAAACCCAGACACTATTGTGGATGCCAGCAAGTGCTTGCTGACAGGAGCCTGATATAGCTGTCTCCTGAGAGGTTCTGCCAGTACCTGACAAATACAGAGGTGGGTGCTCTCAGCCAACCATTGGACTGAGCACAAGGTCTCCATTGGAGGAGCTAGAGAAAGGACCCAAGGAGCTGAAGGAGCTTGCAGCCCCATAGGAGGAACAACAATATGAATCAACCAGTACCCCCAGAGCTCCCAGGGACTAAACCACCAACCAAAGAGTACACATGGAGGAACCCATGGATCCAGTTGCATATGTAGCAGAGGATGACCTTGTTGGACATCAAAGGGAGGAGAAGCTCTTGGTCCTGAGAAGGCTCGATGCCCCACTATAGAGGAATGCTAGGACAGGGAAGCAGAAGTGGGTGGGTTGGTGAGCAGAGGTGGGGTGGAGATGAGATAGGGTGTTTTCGGAGGGCAAACTAGGAAAGGGGATAACATTTGAAATTTAAATAAAGAAAATATCTAATAAAATGTTTAAAGAAAAAAAAAGATATACACCACCACACCTGGCTCATTTTTGTTTTTTAAGACAAGGTCTCAAGTAGCCCAGAGTAGATTGAAGTTACTATATAGTTTGTACAGAAGAGCATATTCTGAGCCTCCTGCCAAGGCTGGGAGCTGTGAGGCTCCAGCCTTCTGACCTAGACACATGGTCAGATGCAAATAAACACCACGACGCGGCAGGATGACACGTAGGGACATAGGGTCATGCATGCTGTCTGTCTGTACAAAGCTGCTGCTCACATCCAGATCGTCTGTGCATCTGCTTACGGTGCTTTAAATCCTCTCCGCTTTTTTGATTAAATACCAAGTCTCATCTGCAGTATCTTAGAGGCTCTGCACAGAGTCTCAATGCTCCTACAAGCCCAAACCAGAACCACCAAACTCAGACAGGCTCTGGGTGGCAAGATTTTTTTTTTTTTCCGATTCACAGTGTTTACCTTTTGCCACTTCTAAAATGAGTCCTTGTAACTAACTCACCTCGGTTTATGTTGTAAGCCAGGGGAGAAAATCAATGTTGGAGAGGACTTCTGACCCTCCGGGTCTTGCTGCTGTCTCACCCACCCCCATGAACTCTGCTCCTGCCAGACCACAAAGTGTTTGCTTAAATTTGCAAGAGGGTCAAGGCACTTTGGGGTGAAGCTCTCCTCCACAGCACCAGCCTCAGAAATAGCACCTGAGGACAAACCTGGTACTCCCAGTGCTCCTGCCTCTGTCTCCCAAATGCTAAGGTTACAGGCATGCACCACCACCCCAGCTTAGACAGATTTGAAATCTCTCCATTTGGACCTGATGGTACATGGTAAACTCCAGCACTCGGCATCCTCCAGGCTGAATGGTGGGGCACCGAGCATAGTGTGCCTATAATCACAGCTGGAGTGATTCCAGAATAACCAAAAGAACTTTCTCAGTGAATACATTAAAACATTCTTTCCAGCCCGGGCACGGTGGTGCATACCTTTAGCCCCATCACTCAGGAGGCAGAGCTAGGTGGATCTCTGATTTCAAGGCCAGCCTGGTCTACAAAGCAAGTTCCAGGACAGCCACAAGCTACACGGAGAAATACTATCTCAAAAAAAAAGGAACAGAAAAAGAAAAAAAAAACTAAAGAGGCCCGCCCACAGAGTGACCTGCCCCCAGTGGGCGCCACTACAGTGTGGTGGCGAGATGGGGAAGAAAGAGAAGCGAATGGTTTGAGAGCTATGAAGAGAGGCGGAACTAGAGAGTGAATGTGGAGAGGAGTAGCCTGTTGTGAGTAGCCTGCCATGCCACCTGAGGCCATGGTGAAGGTGTGGTCCATGCTGCTATTGAAGGCCATGTCTGGGTCCATGACCATGCAGAAGCAGGAGTCCATGGCCCATATTACCATCAAAGGCTATACACACATCTCTGGTCTGGGCTGCTGCCTGGGACCATGTTGATGTTCAAGGGCTGTGCAAGAGCTGGTCTCGCCCCTTATTGCCTCAAGTACTCAGAAAGCTGGCCCTGTACCTCACCTGGAGAGCACAGTAAAGCCGACCTTGGAGGCCAGGGCTCCGGTTAACAGACCTCAACCATCATCTGTTTTGTGGTGGTGTGGACAAGGAAGAGATGCCTTCCCCTCCTCGCTCCTAGAGGCAGGTCCGGGAGCTGGTCCTGCCCCTTGCTCACTTCGGCATTGGGTAAGCTAGCCAGGATGGTGCTAGAGAGCTCACTCTAGTGGTATGGGTGTGAGAGAGCTAGTGAGCTAGCCAACTCAGTTACCACCCAGCCCAGATCCAGAACTTTGAGTTGGCCCACCCCAACATCTACCCTATCAATGAACAGCTAGAGATCATGAAGGGGCCAATCCTGCAGATCCAAAGCTGCAGGATCTCTATGGCACAGGGCAACAACAGGATATCCAGGAGGAGAGGAGTCCCAGTGAGGATCCAGTATTGATAGAGTAGCAGAAGCCAGATGCCTCAAACCAAACTGATGACTTGGCAGTGAACATCTACAAGTAGAGGTATATGGACAGAAGGGCCTACTGTGTGACACACTGTGACACTGCAGCTTCCATAGTGAGATGGGCTGTTGTTGTTGTTGTTATTGTTTGGGGGGAGAGGTTGTAAGAGCAGAGGGACAAGGGATGGGAAGATGATTGGATGTGAAATTCACAAAGAAGAAAAGAACCCAGAAACTTCCTTCCCAAATAGGGAGACGAGATGCTGGGAGGTTTTACAAAGGAAAGGCATGTGCCTAGGTTCAAGCAACACTAATTAGTTAATTAAATAGTTAATTAATTTAATTAAAGCCACAGAGCAGCCCCATGCATAGGAAAAAGGACATTGACACATGGCACAGAGTACTGACCGGTATCAAAGGGCTGGTAGTCATCAAATTAGACAGCACTGGTTACCTCCTCCTACCACCCTACCTCTTCAGCATCTGCCAAACCCGGCAGCTTTCAGAGACAGACTGTGTTCTTTACGATCAATATCACTGTGACCACCACCCAAACTGGCAACGGCCCAGCTTTCTGGATCTAGATTCTGGGTTTTGTGCATATATTTAATGGGATGGAGTTCAAAAGTGCCTTCGGAATCAGAGCAGCATGTCCAGCCACAGGAAGCACAAGGACGAGCTAGCCGTCTTAGAGTGGGGGACAGGATCAGTGCTACAAGATGTGTGGGACCCCTTGATTCAGTCCCCAGTTATGCCCCTCAAATTTCGAAGCCCCCTCTGTGGCTGCCTTTCAGAGCGGTACACACTGGCTTTCGAATGACCAGTCCTTGCTGAGTTTATAGAAAGCTCCTTGCCTGTCATCCTAGTCACGCATTAGTGCCCTGCACCCTGTCCTTCTGTGCATAGCGTCCTGTCCTTCTGTGCATAGCGCCCTGTCCTTCTGGGCATAGCGCCCTGTCCTTCTGGGCATAGCGCCCTGTCCTTCTGTGCATAGTGCCCTGTCCTTCTGTGCATAGCGTCCTGTCCTTCTGTGCATAGCGCCCTGTCCTTCTGGGCATAGCGCCCTGTCCTTCTGTGCATAGCGTCCTGTCCTTCTGTGCATAGCGCCCTGTCCTTCTGGGCATAGCGCCCTGTCCTTCTGTGCATAGCGCCCTGTCCTTCTGTGCATAGCGCCCTGTCCTTCTGTGCATAGCGCCCTGTCCTTCTGACAGGTGTATAACTAAGGCGGGTGCATGGAGTCCCAGGAAGCCTCTGTGCTCAGCCCTGCTCTCTGGCCACCTTTGCCCAGCTAGTCTCACCTGTTCTCTCAGACTGGAAGATGACTCTGGAGTGTGAGTCCTGCAGAAACACTCACCTCAGTTTGACTTGCTCCCACACGCCCCAGGCCTGAGAGTGTCATCTCCATGATCTTCCACTTTTCTAGATAGTTCTAGGCTTGAATTTCTCCCTTATGTGGAAACAAGTAAGGTTACCTTCCTGCTCTGAAAGTGCTGAATCAAACGTGGTCTGAAATCTAAACATTTTCTGGTGCTCCTCTGACAACAAACTACACTCCAAACCTGTGTGTCGATTCATAGTCTCCATTTACCCCACTGGGTGACTCACAGCAGGGACAACCATATCCAGGCATGGTGACACCTAGAAGGCCAGGGCAGAAAAATCACAAGTTCTGGGCCAGCCTGAGCTACATAGCAAGGTCCTTTCTCAAAAAATAAATATGGGTGGGAGGGTGGAGGAATACCCTCATGGAAGCAGGGGGAGAGGGGATAGGAAGAGGGAGTTTCCGGGAGAGGGGAAAACCAGGTAAGGGGATAACACTTGAAATGTAAATAAATTAAAATTAAAAAGAAAAAAATTATTATTATTATTACTATTTTGGTTTCTCTGTGTAGCTCTGGCTGTCCTGGAACTCACTCTGTAGACCAGGCTGGCCTCGAACTCAGAAATCCGCCTGCCTCTGCCTCCCAAGTGCTGGGATTAAAGGCGTGCACCACCACCGCCCGGTGAAAAAAAAAATTTAATTAAAAAAATAGTAAATAAATAATCAATCTATAGAGTTGACTGTTGCCCCCAAAGAGATGTGACATGATATATCACCTTTTTTGCTTTGGGAAATTATGGGACCTGGAGACAAGACTCAGGTGCTGAGAATATGTATGTACTATACTAAGAAGGTTCAGTTCCCAACACCCACATGGCAGCTCACAAGTACCTGTAATTCCCATTCCAGGTGATACAACAGCCTTGTATCTGCACACACATAGTGCACCTAAAGTCATACAAGCAAGCACACACACACTTAAAAGTTAAAAATATGTAACTCTTTCTAGAGCAATTTTTAAAATATAGCACATTGACACGACCCACTCCCCGGCATTGGGGAGAGACACCTTGTTGGTGGTGTTCTTACATCCTTTGTCCATCCTGGCTTGGTGGACAAAGCTGACTTATGCCTAGGACTCATAAAAATCAAATCAAATCAAATCCAGGCAGCACAACACAGGAAGAGAAGGACAGAGAGAGACCTGTGGACTGCCATGCCACCCACAGACCTGCCCATGGCACAGGTGAGTCATAGACACCTACCTGCCAGTCCCTGCAGTGGGAGTCACCACATCCTCAAGAATGTGATGGTTACATTTGCACCAGGGAGCTGGGAGACTCCACAGCCTTCTGTGCACAGCCCGCCAGGAGAGAGAGCTCTCCCAGCAGCGCTTTCACTTCTGAGCTCAAAGGTGAGATCTCCACTTTCTCTCTGGAGGGGACCCAGCTAAGAGCACACAGGGCCTAAGATCAGTGGAGCAACTGAGATGGAAGTCTTCCTGGCGCCATTTTCACCAGGGAGCTGGGAGACTCCACAGTCTTCTGTGCATAATCCGCCAAGAGAAAGCGCTCTCCCAGCAGTGCTTTCACTTTCGAGCTCAGAGGAGTAAGGACACAGGTCCACAGGAGAAATAAACTCCAGCCAGAGACAATAATACCAACTAGCACCAGAGATAACCAGATGGTGAAAGGCAAGCACAAGAACCCTACCAACAGAAACCAAGTCCACATGGCAACATCAGAACCCAGTTCTCCCACCACAGCAAGTCCCAGATTCTACAACACACTGGAAAAGCAAGAGTCAGATTTAAAATCATATCTCATGATGCTGATAGAGGGCTTCAAGAAAGACTTAAATAACTCCCTTAAAGAAATACGGGAGAACATCGATCAACAGGTAAAAACCCTTAAAGAGGAAACACAAAAATCCCATAAAGAAATAAAGGAGATCATGGGTCAACATGCAGAAGCCCTTAAAGAAGAAACACAAAAATCCCTTAAAGAATTACAGGAAAACACAAACAAACAAGTGAAGAACTGAACAAAACCATCTAGGATCTAAAAGTGGAAGTAGAAACAATAAAGAAATCACAAAGGGAGACATTTCTGGAGATAGAAAACCTTGGAAAGAATTCAGGAGTCATAGATGCAAGCATCAACAACAGAATACAAGAGATAGAACAAAGAACCTCAGGTGCTGAATATACCATAGAAAACATTGACTCAACAGTCAAAGAAAATGCAAAATGCATAAAGCTGGTAATCCAAAACATCCAGGAACTCCAGGACACAATGAGAAGACCAAACCTAAGGATTATAGGTAGAGATGAGAGTGAGGATTTAGATCTTAAAGGCCCAGTAAATATCTTCAACAAAATTATAGAAGAAAACTTCCCAGCCAGGGAGTGGTGGCGCACACCTTTAATCCCAGCACTTGGGAGGCAGAGGCAGGTGGATTTCTGAGTTCGAGGCCAGCCTGGTCTACAGAGTGAGTTCCAGGACAGCCAGAGCTACACAGAGAAACCCTGTCTCGAGAGAAAAAAAAAAAAAAAAAAACTTCCCTAACCTAGAGAAAGAGATGCCCATGAACATACAAGAAGCCTTCAGAACTCCAAACAGACTGGACCAGAACAGAAAGTCTTCCCGGCACATAATAATCAAAATGCCAAATTCACTAAACAAAGAAAGAGTATTAAAAGCAATAAGGGAAAAAGGGCAAGTAACTTATAAAGGCAGACCTATCAGAATCACACCAGACTTCTCACCAGAGACAATGAAAGCTAGAAGATCCTGGGCAGACCTCATACAGACCCTAAGAGAACACAAATGCCAGCCCAGGCTACGATACCCAGCAAAACTCTCAATCATCATAGATGGAGAAACCAAGATATTCCATGATAAAACCAAATTTACACAATATCTGTGCACAAATCCAGCCTTACAAAGGATAATTGATGGAAAATGCCAACACAAGGAGGGAAACTATACCCTAGAAAAAGCAAGAAAGTAATCTTGTTCCAACAAACCCAAAAGAAGATACCCATACAAACATAAAAATAACATAAGGCCAGGTGGTGGTGGCACACGCCTTTAATCCCAGCACTTGGGAGGCAGAGGCAGGCGGATTTCTGAGTTCGAGGCCAACCTGGTCTACAGAGTGAGTTCCAGGATAGCCAGGGCTACACAGAGAAGCCCTGTCTCGAAAAAAAACAAAAAACCAACAAAAAAAATAACATAAAAAAAAACAGGAAGCAACAATCACTATTCTCTAATATCTCTTAACAACAATGGACTCAACTCCCCAATAAAAAGACATAGACTAATGAAATATTTCTCATGTAAATCTTCAATTTTATCAGAAAATGTTTGTAATTTCCCTTTTAATTAATTTAGTAATATTTTTATGTCTACCATTTTATCTGCATTATTTTTCATGATAATCTTCAATTTTAATCTTTCTATATACTTCCTCTATTTTATCAGAAATGTTTTCAATGTAAATCTTTGATTTTATCACAAATGTTTCTAATTCCACCTTCAATTAATTCAGAAAGTTTTTATATCTACCATTTTTATGTAAAATTTTCCATGAAATAGTCAATTTTAATGTTTGTCTATTTATTTCTTGAATTTTACCAGAAATATTTTCCATGTAAATCTTCAATGTTATCTGAAAATGTTTATAATTCCACCTTCAATCAACTTAGAATTATCTTTATGCCTATCATTTTACCTATATAATTTCCATGATAATCTTTAATTTTAACATGTTTTTCTATACGTTTCTTCAATTTTATTAGAAATATTTTCCATGTAAATCCTCAAGTTTATCAGAAAATGTTTATAATTCCACTTTCAATCAACTTAGGAATACTTTCATATCTAACATTATTATATCTATATAAAATTTTCCATGATAATCTTCAATTCTAACATGTTTTTCTACATTTTTCTACAAATTTATCAGAAATATTTTCCACATAAATCTTCAATTCTATCATAAAATGTTTCTATCCCATATTTCAATTAATTTAGCAATGTTTTACATGTCTACCACTTTACTCTTTAATTTTTCATGAAAATTGTCAATTTTAACGTGTTTATCTGAAATATTTTCCATGTAAATCTTTAATTTTATCATAAAGTGTTTTGACTTCCCTTTTCAATAAATAAAAAAATAATAAAAAAAAAGAATGTGATGGTCAGACAGGAAAGAAAGAGAAGCGGGGCGGCTTGAGTGTTGTGAAGACAGATGGAACTGGAGACTGGAGGGTGGAGAGGAGGAGCCTGTTGTGAGTGGCCAGCCCCACCCCCTGGGACCTTCCTGAGTTCTCAGCCTGAACTGCCACTGAAGGCCATGTCTGAGTCCATGGCAGTACAGTGCCAGGAGCTGGTGTTGATATCTGAAGCTCATATTACCACTAGAGAACATGAGGACGTCCCTGGTCGAGGCAACTGCAGGGGACCATGTGGATGTCCAAGGGCTGTGCATACCTGGCCCCATCCCTCATTAGATGTGGTTCTCAGGAGAGCTGTCCCTATCTCTCCTCATGCCATCTCTCAGGAGAGCAAGCCCCGTCCCTCACCCAGGCAGCGCAGTGTAACTAGCTAGTACTGGCACAGTGGAGTTCGGTGAAGGGGTTGGGTGAGCCAGCCCCAAAGGTGTGAGTATGGGAGAGCTGACCATACCACTTGTGGGGTGGCATGAACATAGACATGATAGCCCCTTGCCCCTTGCCACCTCCAGCAGTCAGGAAAGTTGCCACAGGGTCATAAGCTCGGGAGAGCTAGTCCTACACCTCACCAGCTGTAACTCTGGAAAGCCAGCCCTGTACCTCACCTGGACAGCAGAGCAGAGCTGACTCTGCTATTCATCTGCCATGAAGTAGTGGGGGGTCCAGGGGTGATACCCTCCCCACTCTCACCCCTCACTACCTGCGGCAGTTGAAAGAACTGGTCCTGGGGTCGTGAGAGCAGGTGAACTGGCCCTGATCCTTGCTGGTTGCAGAACTCGGGAGAGCAGGCCCTGCAACTCACCTGGGCAGCACAGAGCTGGCCCTAGTAGAGCGGGCACAGGCAAGCTAACCCAAGGGTGATAACATCAGAGAGCTGGCCCCACCATTCATCTGCCGTGAGGTGGTCTTGGGGTTGAGAAGTATACCTTCTGAGCCTCGCCATCTGAGGCAGTTGTGAAAGCTGACCCAGGGTCATGAGAGCTGGTGAGCTGGCCCCACCCCTCACTGGCTGCTGCACTCTGGAGAGTGGGCCCTGTACCTTGCCTAGGCAGAACAGTAGGGCTTACTCTGGTTGAGAGTGTAGGTGAGCAAGCCCCAAGGGTGAGAGTATGGGAGAACTGGCCTCATCACTCATCTGGCGTGAGATGATACAGGTTCAGGGGTGATATCCTCCAGCCTTTGCCACTTGCAGTAGCCAGGAGAGCTAACCCTGGGGTCGTGAGAGTGGAAGAGCTAGCCTGTCTTGTCACTGGCTGTAGTAGCACTTGGGAGCATGGGTTCTGCACTTTACCTGGGCACCATAGTGGAGCTGGCCCTGGCATGGGTGAGCCATCCCCAAGAGCGTGAGACCAGAAGAGCTGGCCCGGCCCCTCACAGGCTGAAGCACTTGGGAGAGTGGACCCCCAACTTTGACTGGTTCTGGAGGCTGCATGAGAGCAGTGGAGCTGACCCTGTCACCTGCCGATGGCAGCATTAGATAGCCTAGCTGGTGCAGTGCTAAAGAGCTCATCCTGGTCACAGAGAAAGCTGGTGGGCCGACTCGTTCAACTACTGTACTGTCCTGGTTTTGTGTATCAACTTGACATAGACTAGAGTTATCACGGTAAAAGGAGCTTCCCTTGAGGAAATGCCTCCATGAGATCTAGTTGTAAGGCATTTTCTCAATTAGTGATCAAGAGGGGAGAGCTGAGCTCACTGTGGGTGGGCCCATCCCCGGGCTGGTAGATAAGAAAGCAGGCTGAGAAAGCCAGGGGAAGCAAGCCAGTAAGTATCGAGCACGCACACACACACACACACACACACACACACACACACATTTTATATTCTCTCTAGATGGGCATAAGAGTAGATTTAACTCATGTGTGAACATATCTATTGCTAGGACAGAAACCTTAGCCTTAATTATGTCACATTAATATCACATTACTCCTTCTGTTTTTGTAACTTTGAAGCAGCTAACATTATGTAGTCTATTGTCTTTGTTTCTATAAGTACTTCTCAAATTTCAGTAGAGTTTTTCTGATTGCTGTTTTTTAGGAGTTTGGTTGGTTGCCTGGCTGATTGCTTGCTTTATGATAGTAGGTGTCTTAGGTAGGGTTACTATTGCTGCAATGAAAACACATGACCAAAGCCGGGCGTGGTCGCGCACGCCTGTAATTCCAGCACTTGGGAGGCAGAGGTAGGTGGATTTCTGAGTTCGAGGCCAGCCTGGTCTACAGAGTGAGTTCCAGGACAGCCAGGGATACACAGAGAAACCCTATCTCGAAAACCAAAAAGAGAGAGAGAGAGAGAGAGAGAGAGAGAGAGAGAGAGAGATGCCTTACAGCTGGATCCTATGGGGGCATTTTCTCAGTTGAGGTTCCCTCCTTTCAGATGACTCTAACTTGTGTCAAGTTGACATAAAACTAGTCAGCACATTAGGGATGACATTGAAAACCTCATGCACATTGACAAATATCCTGCTATTGAACTCTGCACCTCCAGCTCTAGGCATCTTGTAAATTTTGTTCTACTTGCTACTTTTCTATTTAAATTAATATCTCTAATTTCCTACAATTGAGCAGCACAGTTCCTCACAGTGAACAATGAAAACTTCAGTACATTTTGTCTTCTCTGTTTCCTTTCCTCCTTCATCCCATGTTAGTCAATATCTTCCTCACAGTTAAACATGCTTGTTCTTGGGGTAGCTCCATGGTAGGGCACATGTGTAAGAACTTGCTCTCTCTGGAGAATGGGAAGTCTGAGACCCTGACAGATTTGGTATCTGGGTGTACCGGCTGGTTTTGTGTATCAACTTGACACAGGCTGGAGTTATCACAGAGAAAGGAGCTTCAGTTGAGGAAATGCCTCCATGAGACCCAGCTGTGGGGCATTTTCTCAATTAGTGATCAAGGGGGAGGGCCCCTGGTGGGTGATACCATCCCTGGGCTGGTAATCTTGGGTTCTATAAGAGAGCAGGCTGAGCAAGCCAGGAGAAGTAAGCCATGGCCTCTGCATCAGCTCCTGCTTCCTGACTTGCTTGAGTTCCAGTCCTGACCTCCTTTGGTGATGAACAGCTATGTGGAAGATGGAGACTGAATAAACCCTTTCCTCCCCAACTTGCTTCTTGGTCATGATGTTTGTGCAGGAATAGAAACCCTGACTAAGACACTGGGGAAGGGTGTTCACATCGTGGGGGACACAAGACCATCCAGTGGGGTTCAGCTGTAAGGCCACAAATCCCATCCATGAAGAAATCACTTTAAACCTTAAAGTCAACTTCTTTTAACACTGGTTTCCCTTTCCCTTTCCCTCAAATCTGGGGTAGACTCAAATACCTTTAAAGGAAGAATTATTTCTTTTAGATCACAGTTTCCAAGTTTATTCTTTCATGACAACCAGAACCACTTGCTGAAGATCAACTTTGGCACCACAGGGGATACTGAGGCAAGCAGCCGGTGGGGTCAGTACTACTAGCAGCTGATAGGGGTTGGTACAGATACTGATGGGGCTGCTGCCCAGGGAAGCCAGCAATTAGAGAAATTACTCTACACTTTCCCCTGAGGGAACAAAGCTTAATTTACTGTGGCTGGCACTCCATGTGGCCAACAAAAACTCTGAACTCTTTTAACTCCTTGGAGGCCAGCGATAAAGAAAAGAGAGAAAATTCACACACACACACACACACACACACACACACACACACACACAGAGTTGGTGGATAGAGAAAGCTCCAACACACACCCACACAAGCTTTATACATACGCATACATACAGATTTGATGGATAGAACAGAGTTTTAACACATTCCCACACAAACTTTACACACACACACACACACACACACACACACACACACACACGAGTTGATGGCTGGGAGGAACAGTATTCCAACAACTTTATTCTTTCTCCCATGGCTTATATATCCCAGCCAAATATTCCAAGCAGTAAAATTACAATGTGATTACACTCTAGTTTTCTTCTAGTGAATGACTATGAAAAACAGTGTGTTCCCCAACACCCTCACAAGAAGTAACATTATGTTATACAGGTAAAGAAAACAAATTATTCCCAAGAACCCACAAACATTCTTAACTAAGCTGTTATAGATTAACAAAGTACAAGAAGCAAGGTAATTTTCTCAGCCTGTTTCTCTTTTTCCAAGGCAGCAATTTGCAGTTACAAGGAAAGATTAATTAGTGTATTATTTATCTTTAAAAGCAATCTTACAAGAATCTTAAAAGAATCATAAGTCTAAACTTTTAAATAAAATCAGCCATATCTACTTTAAATCCTCAGAATGCACACTCATCAGCAGTTCTCTTTTTATTCATAGCTTCAAAGCTTTATTATAGAAAAGTAGGAATAGAAAAGGAGATAGAGAAGTAAAGAAAGAAGAGAGAGAGAGATGAGAGCTGGCCATGACCATATGGAAAGAGGGCGAAAAGGGGGAGAGAGGGGAAACAGGACGAGCGCAAGGGCAAGAGAGAAAAGCAAGAGAGACGGCAGTTCTTATTAAATCATATCAGGAAGCCGAGGGCAAAAATGGGCATAAGAAACCAAGCATCGCCCAGCAGTGGGGGCCGAGCCTTTAATCCCAGTACTTGGGATTAAAGGCAGAGGCAGCCAGATTTCTGAGTTTGAGGTCAGGATGGTCTACAGAGTGAGTTCCAGGACAGCCAGGGCTACACAGAGAAACCCTGTCTCGAAAAGGACACTAATCGTCAGCAGTCCTGCCTTAGTGAGAGTCACATCAGCCAGTGTTCTTTTTTTTGTTTTTGTTTTTTGTTTTTTTTTTGTTTTCGAGACAGGGTTTCTCTGTGTAGTCCTAGCTGTCCTGGAACTCTGTAGACCAGGCTGGCCTCGAACTCAGAAATCCGCCTGCCTCTGCCTCCCAAGTGCTGGGATTACTGGCGTGCGCCACCACGCCCAGCTGTTGCGACCTGGCCATAAAATGCCCCTAGCTTAACTAATAAGATGTGCCTTTCTGAACTTCAAATTGTTCACTAAGATTTTCTACATCAGAGCTAGTAGCAAAAACATCTTAATTTAGCTTCACTAACAATTTTATTTTTCCAAATGCTTTCTAAGAGTGGTGGTTATTGCCGGGTGTGGTGGTGCACGCCTGTAATCCCAGCACTTGGGAGGCAGAGGCAGGCGGATTTCTGAGTTCGAGGCCAGCCTGGTCTACAGAGTGAGTTCCAGGACAGCCAGGGCTACACAGAGAAACCCTGTCTCGAAAAACCAAAACAAGAAAAAAAAAAAAAAAGAGTGTTGGTTATTGCTGACAATCTATATCTTTAAATTCTTCCGAAGGATGGTGATTGAATCATTCACTAATCTCCTTCAGCAGCAATGCGTGAAAGAGATTAAGCACTATTATTGTGAGTATACAGAGATACTTCCCAGTGAAGAGCTGGAAACCCCCTTGGAGTTTTCATACATTTATTAGATTAAGAGGAAAGTGAGGGCGGCAAGCAGAGCAGAACTCCATAACAACATGAAGTCCTCAGGACACCTGGTCCTCAGGGTGGCACCTCCAAGAAGGAGCACCCATTGTGGCTGGGTTCACACCAACCAATAGACCCCAGTCCATGAGTTCTAAAGTCATTTGTCATTCTTCCTGTATGGCCCTCGGCAACCACTCAAATCATGGTGGCCAGAAAACAGAGAGAAATGCCTGCATGTGTTGGCTTTTTCCAAAGAGAGAAAGCAGCCTCCTTCAAGATACCCCCAGTGCTCAGAGTGGCTAGCTGTGGGTCTCCCTTTCCTCAGGGGTCATTGGCCACAGGCCCATGAGGGCAGCGGGAGCAGATGCAGGGAGCAGGATTTGGACAGCTGTGAGTATGATGGAAGGACTTCCAGGAGGAGTCAGTTTCAGTGAGACAGCTTGTGGTGGTTTGAATTTGCTTGGCCAAGGGAGAGGCACCATTAGGAGGTGTGGCCTTGTTGGAGGAAGTGTGTCATAGTGGGCACGGGCTTTAAGACACTCATCCTAGCTACCTGGAAGCCAGTCTTCTCTTAATGGCCTTCATGTGAAGAGATAGAATGCTCAGCTCCTCCTGCACCATGCCTGCCTGCATGCTGCCATGCTCCCGCCTTGATGATGATGGACTGAACCTCTGAACCTGAAGGCCAGACCCAATTAAATACTGTCCTTATAAGAGTTGCCTTGGTCATGGTGTCTGTTCACAGCAGTAAAACCCTAAGACACAGCTCAACTGTATTGTTTCAGGGGTAGGGTATACAAGGGCTCTTAGGGTTACAATATGACAGGAGGGCTGATTGGTGCCTAGTTATCACATAGCAGGAAGAGCTCAGCAGGACTTGGGTGCTGAAATCATGCAGTGCTTGCAGGAAGCTCTGTAAAGCGTCATCCTCCAGATAATGTCAGGTGTCTTCCCGGAGACACTCTCCAGATGAGGTCAGTGGGAAAAGGGAAAGCCCCTCTGAGAACGGGAGTCCTCCATTTTGCATCAAGTTTGGAGAGCTATCCAGACACGGTGGACTGCTACCTTAATAACATGGTCTTCCAACAATTAGCATCAACAGATACTGCCCAGGCCTCTGCCTGCCCTTCCCTTGAGCCTAGTCCACTTCAAACATCAGAAGAACATCCACCTCAGAGACTCTCCGAGGGAAAGGATGTCACCCTGGGGCCAGCATACATGCTCTGCATCACACAACTCTGTGGAGCCGCTGCCTCGTGCGTGCGTGTGGAGTTGGCGTGTATGGACTACTTTTGAATCCTCATCTGTACATTGTTCCAGAGGCTGCCAATGCCATTGTTGAAGTCTCCTACTTTTTCTTTTCTTTTTTTTGGGGGGGTGGGTGGGGGGTTATTGCTATGGGTGTCTGTGGAAGCCAGAAGAGGACATCAGATCCCTTGAAACTGGAGTTACAGATAGTTTAATCCTAACATGGATTCTGGAAACCAAATCTACAAGAGCAAGTGTGTGAAGCAGCTCTTGTTTTCAAGTAATTAACACTACGCCAAAAAAAAAGCTGTCACTACCCCAACCCACAGTAATCACTCTGCGTGTGGTGTGGCTCATGCCTATAATCCCTGCTTGGGAAAGGATGAGGCAGGAGCATCATCGGTTCAAGTCAGGGTGGGCTACGTGGTAAGACCTTATCTCAAAGCCAAAATAAAAAGATTAAGCATTATCACAGATTTCAGCAGTTGGGGACCTGCAAGGCTATGTATGGGTTCAGCAGCCAAGAGGAAACTGTACACCTGGCAGATCCACTTCGTCTCACAGCGGAGGTGGTGGAGGAGTGCGGCTGAGCATGGCCACACCTGCCTCTCCAAGGCTGCCGATGCTGCATGCCTCCCACCCGGTTTCCATCATGAGACCCACAGGCCCAACACACAAAACAGAGCCATAGGGAGCTCGCAGTAAGAAAAGACCGCTCATCTGAAATGCCCAAGATTAACCTGCACCCCACCTGCCCAAAGACCTGGTAACTTCCTAGACTGCTAGAAGTCATCGTTCTCGGAAAATAACAAATGCCTCACTGGAAAGCGGTTTATGGTCTTTACAACGAATAGATTAATCTTTAGAACTGCTACACATGTATCTTGGGGCGCTCAGCTATAACACTTCAGGAACTGGTTCTGACCAAAGTCCATTTCTTGGTCAGTATTTAATCTTTAATAAAGCTTGCTTTAAATAGAGCCCAAAATCGTGGAATTAATTTTTTATCTGGTGAATCTGAAGACTAACACAACCGCACCTCCTCCTCTAAATTTAGTTTCTCAAGCCATGGATACCTCAGGCACCAGCTAGTTAGTCTCCACAGCTGGAATCTCCCGTGAGCTGTGCTTTGGATACCCTCCAGGCTTCCAAGAGCCCATCGCACCCCAGAAAGTTCCCCCCACTCCCCGGGAGATGAGTAAGTCTTTCAGGGATTCATGATGCCCACCACCACCACCAACCCCAACCCCTGCAGGACACATATGGTTCAGATATGGGCACAAAACAAGGCCTCAGATGAGGAAGGTCATGGACACATCCTCTCCTGAAGACAGCAACACCACATCCCCCATCCTGCCCCATGGCCCTCTGGCCTTTGCCACTTATATGAGGAAAGCAAAGGCAGAAACAGTCTTTTTCCTCTTGGGAACAAATGGTGACTCACTGGGCATAGGGAAGGCACCTTTTTCCAGGAAACCCCCTGAGGCCTCAGAGACTGAGCTAGAAGCAGGAACTAAAGGGAAAGGTAGACCTCTTTTGTTGCTGGTCCTGGGTGGGTCTCAGACACACTAGAGAAGCATGCTCAGCAGAGGAAAGAATCAACCCTGTCCTGGGTATGAGTGCCACCCAGCAGGCACAGAGGTCAGGAAGCTTGAGCAAGGTAGGGGATCTGGAGAGATAAGGTTATGGGCTGTCTTATAACCACAGCCGCGGTTCTGCTGGTTGCATCATCTTTTATTTGCCCATAGCTACATTTTGTCCAGAAACTCTGTCCTGAAAGTGGACTGAAGAAAACATCCAGCAAGCACTGGGCAAGGAAAAGCAGCAGCAGCAGAGAACTAGGTGCTGTTCTGTTCGCCAGGCCGGAGGATGGAGGTGCACAATGTATCAGCCCCCTTCAATTTCTCCCTGCCTCCTGGCTTTGGCCACCGGGCCACAGACAAGGCGCTTAGCATCATCATGGTAATTATGTTGCTATTTGTCATGCTCTCGCTGGGCTGCACCATGGAGTTCAGCAAGATCAAGGCTCACTTCTGGAAGCCCAAAGGGGTGATCATTGCCATGGTGGCCCAGTATGGCATCATGCCCCTCAGTGCTTTCCTTCTGGGCAAGATCTTTCATCTGCGTGACATCGAAGCTCTGGCCATTCTCATCTGTGGCTGCTCTCCTGGGGGGAACTTGTCTAACCTCTTCAGCCTGGCTGTGAAGGGGGACATGAACCTCAGGTAAGACCAAGGGTTAGGAGGGAACGGTGTGGGATGGGTTGCTGTGGAGATGTCATGATCTGGGCATCCGAGGTATCTGCTAAGACCCTCTACCCAGTTGTCAGATGTGGTGAGATTGTCATCCAAAGAAACCTCATGTGGAATTGAGGTCCCAGCGATTGCCCAGATTAGGCTGGGCTCCACTCAGTCTAGCAAGCAGGGAGAAGACAGGAACCAGTGAGGTCTCACTTCTGAAGAGCCAGACTCCTGAGGCTTAGTATGATATCTGCCCTTCACACAGCTGTGGACTGTGGTAGTGAACGTCTAGGAGAGGAGGCCCTCTCAGCCTGCTCAGGTAGTGCACACCATGGCTGAACTCACTGCAGAAACAAAAGCCTCAGGCTTAAGGCAGTCTCCTCTGGGCCTGTTCTCAGTGGGGATGGTCAGTGTCAAGTAAAGGAGGGGACCCAAAGTCTATTCACTGGGCTCCGTGAGCACCTTGCCTGTGACTGAACTTTACAAAGAAACCTCACCTGTGGAGGCAAAGCAGCAGGAGGGCGATTGGAAGGGGGGAGGGGGCAAGGTATTAGTCATGCCGTCCTGTAAACAAGGTTTGTCACACCTTATATGTCCCGAGATGTCCAGGTTAAACTTCAGCTCCGGTGCAAAAGGAATACATAGTGACATTAGTCAGAAAGGGGACACTGTGGGGATCTGTGTCTCTCTGGAAGCAGCAGATGTAACCATGTGAAGGACAGTGGGTGAGTTAGGTATAACCAAGTGTCACAGTCTCATCAACTGGTGGCTCTGTTAAATGAGGCCCCTCTCAAATCGGCCCCACTAGGAGGCCCTCACTATACCCAGCTTATGGTAAGATCAAGAACAGGGTTCTGTGCTATGCTCAGAGTCAGGTTTTAAACTCCAGACTCTACCAAAGGTGTTGGTGTAGGCACCTTCTGCCGAAGTCTCTTCCTCCTAAGCAAACCTGTCATTCTCATACACATTAACCATGCCTGAGATCCCACTGGCTGAGCGTGAATATTATTGTCATGTCCTGACAGACTCCAAATCCTAGTTGTCCTGAAGTTACATGCATGATTATAACAATGACAGCAATGCTAAGAACCTTCGCTACACATTCTTTTCAACAAAGTCAGATTTTAAACTTACTTTTTTATGTGTATGGGTATTTTGTCTGCACGTATGTCTCTGCATTACATGTGTGCCTAGTGCCGAAGGGAGGAGGGCACTGGATCCCCCAAAAACTAGAGTTACAGATGGTTGTGAGCAGCTCTGTGGGTGCTAGGAATCAAACTCATCTGGAAGGGCAGCTAGTATTCTTAACCACCGAGCCATTTCTCTAGCCCCCCCCCCAACAAAGTCCAATGTTATTCTTTTTTTTTTTTTTTTTTTTTTTTTTTTTTTTTTTGGTTTTTTTTCGAGACAGGGTTTCTCTGTGTAGCTCCAGCTGTCCTGGAACTCACTCGGTAGACCAGGCTGGCCTCGAACTCAGAAATCCACCTGCCTCTGCCTCCCAAGTGCTGGGATTAAAGGTGTGCGCCACCACCACCCAGCCCAATTTTATTCTCTTAGTACTCTTGCTGTCCACTGTATATATCCTCCTGCACTGGTCCTTGTCTTGGGGGCTGATGTGAATGGGTACACACAGGAGGAGTGCCATAACTGACCACATTACAGATGAGGAAAGTCTTAGGGCTCAACACCTTTGACCAGGGGCTGGCTGGCTGGTGTTAGAGCTGGTACATCTACAGACATCTTGAGACCTATCCTGTTCAGATCACAGAGTGAATGGAGACTGTCTGCCAGTCTCAAAGGCGCTGGCCTCTCTGATCGGACATCTGTATTGTACAAAGAACCCACTGTCATCAGTGTCCTGCTTTTTGCTTTGTTTTGTTTGTTGTTGGTCTCGCTCTGTGTAACAGAGCCCTGGCTGTGTCCTGAACTCACTTTGTAGACCAGGCTGGCCTCGAACTCACAGAGATCCACATGCCTCTGCCTCCCAAGTGCTGGGATTAAAGGCATGTGCCACCATGCCTAGCTGCTTTTACTTTTTAAAATATATTTATAGGTATGAGTGCTTTGCCTGAATGTATGTAAAGACACTTGTGTATGTGTCCTAGTGCCCATGGAAACCAGGAAAGAGCACTGGATCCCCCTGAAACTAAAGCCATAGATGGTTGTGAGTCACTATGTTGGTACTATGAGCTGAACCCTGGTCCTCAGGAAGAACATCCAGTGTTTTTAGCGGCTGAGCTGAGCCATCTCTCCAGCCCCAAGCTTTTTGCTGTTCAAGAGAAGATTGAGTCTCCATTTTTAGGTGAAATCTCCAAATTTTCAAGCACCATCAAGTCATCCATATATATCTAAAAGGCTGTGCAAAGCAAGTAGGGTCCCAGAGTCAAACGTGGTCCCAAGGCCTACTCTAAGGCCTCTCTTTAAGCTCAGTGCATCCCAGAGTTAGAAGGAAATGGTGAGGTTTATTCCATTTTGCTCATTAGGAAACAGAAGTCAAGAAATCTGCCAAAGATCTCCCAATATCTGCACAAAAACTGTGTCCAGAGCCAGCTCGCGACCCTCTCTCATCATTACTCTGTTTTCCAAATGGATTAAGTCTGAGGCGAGACCACCGGGCAGACAGGCAGGGCAGCTCCATCCTCAGAGATGCTTAGGCAAGAGAAAATGCCTAGCTGAAGCAAGCATCATAGGGGTAGAGCCTGGGCTACTCTTGCCATCCTCAAACTCCCCAGCTCCTTTTAACCTGCTGATCTCATAGCAGAGCCCAGAGCCAGTGGCCAGGGAAGCAAAAGGCCTGGACACCACCCAAAGATCCCTACAAGTTCCCCACCACAACACAGGAAGCCACTGGGATCCCAACACTGGGATCCCCCTCACTGTAGGGACTAGTCACCTCCCAGTGTCCTCAGCAAGTGCCTTGATCTTTCTATTCCTTCTGAGTTTAGATTCCCTAAAGCAGGGCTTAGGCAATGCACTCATTCTTAAGCAAGGAGCTGGGTGCAGTGGTGCATGCCTGTCACCCTTGCTACCCCGGGGTCTGAGGTAGGAGAATGCTGAAGTCCATCTCAAAATAACTTATAAAGTAAGCCTGGTACAGCGGCACAAACTTCCCAGCCCTGGGGAAGTGAAGACAGAGGCATCATGTGTTCAAGGGTCACCCTGTACTACAAGTAAGATTCTGTCTGAAAAAGCAAGAACAAACAAAACCAACATATGTAGAAAGAAAAAAAGAAATCAAAACACAAATATGTCATCCATCCCACTGTAACTACATACCAGGTCCACGGTGTTATGGTGGTTCCAATCTCAGGGGCTAGAACCTGGAGGTCACCTCCCATCCGAGCTCTTCAGGGTAAACTGAAGATTACAACTGTCAGAGATGCCAGCAGGTTGGTGATGGATACCTGACAGCCCCGGGTAGCTGTGATTGCAGAGGGAATACCTGATGGTCTAGGAATACTGCTTTATCCATCAAAAGGTACAAGGCAGAATGTCTCAGAACATACTCCAGAACTCTTGACACACCAAGTCAAAGCAAGCATGATTTCTCTAGACATGAAGACACACAATTTATAAGTTGGTCATCTATAGAGACCAATAGCTTACACAGAAGCTTCCAGATTTTGCCCCTGCCTCATTCCCTCCATGACACTTCTAAGAAAGTACCTCCCGGGACCTGGCTCCCCTATCTCCAAGGACATTTTAATACATTTCTGTCTTGGTTTTGATTTTTGTTTTGGGTTGTTTGTTTGAAATGGAGTCTCATGTAGCCCAGGCTAGCTATGAACTCAACTGTGTAACCGAAAATGATCTTGAACTTCTAATCTTCCTGCTCCTACTTGACTGATGAGATTACAAACCTCTATCACTCCTGGCTCCTTTTCCCCCTTTTCCTTTTATTTATTATGTATACAACATTCTGTATGCACGTATGACTGCACACCATAAGAGGGCACCAGATCTCATTATAGATGGTGTGAGCCACTATGTGGTTGCTGGGAATTGAACTCAGGACCTGTAGGTCAGTGTTCTTAACCATTGACCCATCTCTCCAGGCTTTTTTTTTTTTTTTTAAGTGTGTGTGTGTGTGTGTGTAAGAGTGTCCATTATGTCAGGGCCATATGTATGTGTGTCTATGTGTGTGCTGTGTGTATGTGTAGGTCTGGTTTCTTATAGCACCCTGTACTGCCAGCCGGTGGGTGGCACCACACACAAGCTGGGCCTTCTTGCATCGATCCTCAATCAAGAAAACATCCTACAGACTTGTCGACAAGCCAATTCTATGGAGGCACTTTCTCAATTAGGACTCCTTCCAGCCGGGTGGTGGTGGCACACGCCTGTAATCCCAGCACTCTGGGAGGCAGAGGCAGCCTGGTCTACATACAGAGCGAGTTCCAGGACAGCCAGGGCTATACAGAGAAACCCTGTCTCAAAAAAAAAAAAACAAATCCAAAAAACAAAAACAAAAGACTCCTTCTTCAGAGATGACCGATACTTTTGCAGAGCTGACACAAAAACTAGCCAGCACAGCTAGATGTCAATAAACTACCACGTGTACTTGAACTGCGTGTGGCTCACTGCACTCACTCATCTGGTGAGACAGCCCTGATTTCATGGCCTGCTTCTATAGGCAGTCCAGCAGTGCAGGGCCCCCTCCTCCCAGGTGAGGGCACCTGTAGTAAAAGCAGGAACTGGAGCTCATAGGACTCACACATCTTCAGCAAGGAAGCTGGACTTAACTCCACTTCACACTTCCTCAAGCGGGAAGTCTGGTTTCTCTGCATTTTTTTTTTTTAAATTTGTTTATTATATGTAAGTACACTGTAGCTGTCTTCAGACACTCCAGAAGAGGGCGCCAGATCTCATTACAGATGGTTGTGAGCCCCATGTGGTTGCTGGGATTTGAACTCAGGACCTTCAGAAGAGCAGACAGTGCTCTTAACCGCTGAGCCATCTCTCCAGCCCTCTCTGCACCTTTTTATTTAGAATTGTCAGGCTGTCTTTGCTTGCTTGCTTACTTTTCGAGACAGGGATTTTTTTGCACAGCCCTGGCTGTCCAGGAACTTGCCCTGTAGACTAAGCTGGCCTTGAAAGTGAATTGAACGTATTGTCTCCTCACAGAACAGTTCTTCTTAGTCAACTTTTTTTTTCCTTGACTAGAGGTTTAGTAATTTTCTGTCTACAAAGATATTTCCTATAAGTTTCTTGAAAATATTTGCCTTTCACATGGAAACCTTAAGTCACCTTAGAACTTACTTTTGAGTGGCCTAGTCTTTTCCATATGAATACATTCTAAGCATCATTCCCTTCTTTACTCCAATACCCTCTTTATTAGTGAAATATGCCTGAGTTTGTGTCTGAACTATCTTATTGGTCTACGTGGCAATCTTTCTACCCATACATTTTAATTACGGTGACTTTATAGATCTGCATATCTTCATGAAAGCATTAACAATCTTTACTTTCGCACTTGAATTTTTAGAATCAGCTTACAAATCAAAATTTTAAACTTTGCATTGCACTTATACACAGTTGTGTTGTGGGGTGTGTACACACGCACATGTTTTGTCTACTTGTGTCTGTGAACCACATGCCTGCGAACCATGTACCTGTCTGATGCCCTCTTTAGGGTGTCAGGTCCCCCGGAACTGCAGTTACAAATGGTTGTGAGCTGTCACATGGGCATCTGCGTCGCCATGTGGGTGCTGATTTGAATCCAGGACCTCTGGAAGCTACCGGTGCTAATTGGAGACATCCCCAGCATTTACACACAAAGTTTGAGACTATTTATTTTAGCTTATATTTCCAGAGGGATCAAATCCACCATAATGGAGAAGACATGGAGATAGGCAGGGAAGGCAGGAAGGTAGGCACGGGAAACTGGATGATTAAATTTCATCCACATACACAAAGTAGTAAAAAGCGAACAGGGAGTGGGGTCAGGCTACACGACCTCAAGGGCCATCAGCAATGACATTCATCCTCCATCAATCTGTCCTAAGGTACTAAAACCTTCCCTAACAGCATCACCAACTAGGACCCAAGTGTCCAACTACATAATCCTGTAGGAGATATTTCTCACCCAAACCACCTCACCCACTTTATGTTCTTGTCTCCTCACTGCGCCAGGACTATGACACAGACAGCTCTTAGGTTTCTTCTATACTTTGATTTTTCTTATAATCGCTTCAGTAAAGACCTTGAATCTCCTTGAAGTTCACTTCTAAATATTTTAGTTTTGATTATAAATGCCATCTTTTAAAAACCTTAACATGTCTGATGCCAATTGGACTGCTCAAGTTTATGCTGCTCATGTTTATAACACTCTAATTTTTCAGTTACAATAAAAACTTCCCTCTATCAAATCATTAACCAAAAGTCAGTTTATTTTCTCCTCTTCCTACACATTCTCTTGCTGTGTATACTGCAATATATGAGGTGATAGCAGAATGTTGTTTTAGGCCTTCTATTATAGAAAACCTTTTAAATTGTACCACTAAACTTTTTAATAATGATAAACCCTTAGTAGGTATCACTTTCAACCATTGTTGGTATACCAAATTTTTATAACATTGAATCTTGTTAAATTTTTCTGCATGTCTTAATTAGGATTCCTAATATTGATAGTGTGTCCAAAAACAACTTGAGGAGGAAAGGGTCTATTTTGCTTGCCACATCACAGCCCACCCCTTAAGGAAGTCAAGACAAGAAGCTGATGAAACTGAAGCAGAGGCCATGGAGGAACGCTGCTTACTGGCTTGCTCAGTCTGTTATCCTACAGCATTCAGGACTGTAGTGGCACCCTAGTGAGGTGGGCCCTCCCACACCAATCAAGAAAACACCTTTTATTTGAAACAGATGGCACCTTCTCCTATTATATGAGGTTTAAAAAGAGTTGGACAGGCTTGTGCATCTTTTATCTTCTATTAGCCATTTACTATGTGCAATTTGAAGTCAAAATTCTAGTATTCAGCTTCTTTATAAGCAAAGAATCAGTATGTTTATTGCCCAAGAAGATATAGCACAAGGTATGAAGCATGGTGTTAGGCACACAGAAGGAACTCAAACCTCTACTTGGCTTTTTCCTTTGTTCTTCCCATATTTGCCACTCAGCATCGTGATGACCACCTGCTCCAGCTTCGCTGCCTTGGGCATGATGCCTCTCCTCTTGTACATCTACAGCAAAGGAATCTATGATGGCGATCTTAAGGACAAGGTGCCCTATAAAGGCATTATGATATCACTAGTCATGGTTCTCATTCCTTGCACCATAGGGATCATCCTAAAGTCCAAACGGCCACACTACGTACCCTACCTCGTCAAGGTAAGAACACAGGGCCCTTGATAGAGCATGGTAACTGAGTACCACACAGGCTACTTAGGTTTACTAGCTGTCCTAGGGCTTCCCAGCTGAATGCTGGGTCATTTGGCAAGGGTAGCTCAACCCATGTGTTGGGTTGGGTACAGGAGTCCCAAGGCAGAGCAGAAGGAAGGATAGCACTGAACCTCTATGTCTTTCCAGTATCATGTCCCCAGTCATCTAAGAACCTTCATATACTAAGGCTCTACATCCTGAGGCCACAGTACTTCCTAGCAGCATCACACCAGGGATCTGCCTTTAAGATGTGGACATGTAGGAAGGTGGGTGATAACATTCATCCAAACCACAGCAGGATTCCCTTCCTTACTATAGATGTAAAATAAGTCTATTCTTGATGTATCTACTATGTGATGGGACTGTAACATATACAATTAACTTTTTTTTTTTTTTTTTTTTTTTTTTTGGTTTTTCGAGACAGGGTTTCTCTGTGTGCTGTCCTGGAACTCACTCGGTAGACCAGGCTGGCCTCGAACTCAGAAATCCACCTGCCTCTGCCTCCCAAGTGCTGGGATTAAAGGCGTGCGCCACCACCGCCCGGCCTACAATTAACTTTTTAAGAGTCAGGAAAGTAAACATTGTATACACACAGTCTCTCTCTCACTCACACCTTCATATAATTAAAATTAAACTTATGCTCCTTGATGCTTAAAAGTCTCTGCTGTACACTTGAGGGCTGTCTTCTGAGTTTGTCATTTGAAAAAAATAAAGTTGCACACTAGAGAAATAAAATCTAATAGCAAACAAACAAGTCTGGCAGTCTGTAAGATTACTACTGAAGGCCAGAAGGGTCAGGCTTTCTTGGAGGGGCTTGTGCCAGACACAAAGGTTGGGATTTACATAAGCCTGGAGAGACACCAAAGAGAAAAAGCCAACAGGGCAAAGACTAAGAGGAAATATAAACACTCCCAGCATTTCATGACCAGGGTGAAGGAAGAAAGATAATTGCTTGCCCTTAGAAGAATGTAAAGCTATCCATTTTCCTACAAGAGCTCAGCCCTTGTCAGCCTCCTCTACATAGCAAGTTCAAGATGGCCAGCCAGGGCCACACAGTGAGACTGACTTTTAAAAAACAAAACAACAACAAAAAAAAAAAGGCGAACATCCCACACAGGAATAAAAAAGGAAACTAAAACCATATCGAAGCATAATCACTACAAAGTAACATGAGAACCGATTTTCTTTGCTATTTCCTTATTCAAAAAGAAAAGACTTCCCCCAATTAATGCTTCTGCAGCCCTTACCTGGGTGAGGGGCATGATAGACTTGCGAAGTTTATAATGCTATGACACATTTCTGGAACTTTCTCATCTAGTTTCCAGGTCACACAAGCAAGCGAACTTTTTAGGGTTGCACATCATTTGGAGTCAAAAAGTAGGCTACCTGGTTCAACCAACCATTTTGTGTATCTGCTTTGCTTTAAATGACTCTTGGCAATTTCCAGAAGTCCAGTTCACCCTCAAACAGTGGTTCTCAACCTTCCTAATATGGCACCCCTAAATTCAGTTCATGTTGCAGTGAACCCCAACAAATTATTTTTATTGCTACTTCAACTAATTTTGCTATGAACTGTGATGTAAATATTCATATTTTCCAATGGTCTTGGGGGATAAGGGTTGCTCAACCCCTTTGGGGGGTGGCTAACCACAAGTTGAGAACCGCTGTCCTGCTGAGAAAGTGACTGGTTCTAACCAGCTCCAAAATATGTATATGGAGTCTTTTGCAAATGTATATACAGACTGAAAATGTCATCAGTTTCATAGGACCAGTCTCATTCCTTCACAGCTACACACTTCATTGAGAATTTCACAACAGTCTGGAGCAAAGTCAAAAGCAGCTGGCTGTGCTTGGTTGATGTTTTAGTTATTAAAGTATTAGCCAAATATTTTTCTAGCTTCTAATAAGACATCCAAGATGACGGTTTTTATAATTCCTATCGTCTCCCATTCCTCTGTGCCCACTCCCAGCCTACTACTGATAGTCTCTTCCTGTCCCCATGTCCAGGGAGGCATGATCATCACTTTCTCCCTCTCTGTGGCTGTCACAGTCCTGTCTGTCATCAATGTGGGCAACAGCATCATGTTTGTCATGACACCACACTTATTGGCTACCTCCTCCCTGATGCCTTTCGCTGGCTTCCTGATGGGCTACATTCTCTCTTCCCTCTTCCGACTAAATCCAAGGTAGGTCTCCTTGCAGGTCCCATTGCCCTCAGGGTCTCTCTTAAATCTTTTTGGAAAGAGTAAGGAATCTTGATACAGGCAGAGCTTTTTCCTGGCATATGTTCAAAGACACCAACTGACCAAGGGCTTTAGGCAATGAGAAATACTGGGAAGGTAGGGGTGCGGAGGAGAGGTTGGGGAGTTTGGAGCTTAGGATAGGAGGGGGGGGGGGGTAAAGGCAAAGTCTGCCCTCCCCCAATGTTGAAATTGCACTGGAGAGTTTGATGGCGCACTGTGGTAGCTTTAATGACAATGCTAATACTTTATTTCCTTGGCCACTTCTTATTTTTTCTAACAAGGCTTGAATCCTTGACAAAGACAGAATCAGATGGAAGTTATGCCAAGTGGTACTCCAAGCTTAAGCTTTAGCTATAATGCAACCCAACTCATAAATACAGCCACCATAAAGTAACATTCAACCTGAGGGTCTGTGGAAACAGAGGCCTTTCGTCCTGCTAACCTAAATAATTATGTGCCTAAGCATTAGTACAACAGTTCTCAACCTTTCTAATGCTGTGACCCTATAACACTTCCTTATATTGTGGTGACCCCACCATAAAATTACTTTTGTCACTACTTCATAACTGTAATTTTGCTATGAACTGTAGTAAATATCTGTTTTCCAATGGTCTTAGGCAACCCTGAAAGGGTCATCCACCGTCAAAAAGGGTAGTGACCCTACAAGTTAAAAGCTGTTGCATTAGTAAAATCTCCCCCTACACTTTAAGAGGAACTCATTTCCAAAACAAAAAAATCCACTATTACAACCTTGTTGATAATGATGAAATGACTATACTTGTATTACACAGGCAAAAGGCTGCCCATAACCATAGTACTACAGTTCTACTAGTTCTGGGAGCTACAGATCACAATGGCCATAGCCCAAGGGCCATCACAGTAATCCTTTGTAACATGCTAAATACAGTAAGTACTTTAACACACTTGGGGTTAGACAGGTGAAATGTATATTCATTCAATCAAAACATCCTGCTCTTCAATCCACAAAATGGAAAGCAAAATTAGGGGAGCAGGTTTCCAAGATACATAACGGGGCTAACTTTGTTTAATTAAAGATATGTAAGCTACAAAGAGACACAGAATGAAGTCTGCAACATTTCAATCTCCCACTGTCTGCTCAAAGTGTAACTTTAAGACTAACTTAAAAAGCTAACAAAGGATACTGGCGTCCAGTTTCACCTGCCAGTCACTTTCAAATTTTAACTATAAAAATCCTATAAAAGCAGACAAATTTTTAAAACTATTCAAAGGCTTCCTTGGGGCCAGATAATGTAGTTCAGTGGTAGAGTACATGCCTGATATATACAAGGCCACATAGTCCCAAGCATATGCATGTATTCAAAGAGGCACAAGCACATACATGTGCATATACATGCATGAACTCACACAGCCTTTATAAACTTTCTGAACCTTTTAGTCCTATCTTCTTGGGATTGGATCCCCTCTTCCTATGCTGGATAGTGTAGGTCTAAAACATGAGAAGGGGGAAGGATAGGCCCAAGAGCTGCCCACTGTCTTGTTGAGCACTGTTTATATTCCTACCCACACAGCTGCAGACGCACTATCAGCATGGAAACAGGATTCCAAAACCTTCAGCTCTGTTCTACCATCCTCAATGTGACCTTCCCCCCTGAAGTCATTGGACCACTTTTCTTCTTTCCTCTCCTCTATTTAATCTTCCAGCTTGCAGAAGGACTTCTCTTCATTATTATCTTCCGGTGCTATGAGAAAATCAAGCCTCAGAAGGGTGAGTATTGAATCATCTCCCCAAGAGTATTGCCACTACATTGGACCTGAGCTACCAACAAGAGGTTACCAGTAGGGACTGGAACCAGATAACACAAGCATGCAACTTTGAAGAGTGAAGGCCATTTTCATCAGTAATACTATACCTCTATCTTAGCTGAGAAAACCAAGTTATGGTGTTTGACATTTTCTCAAGGGACTGACAATGGGGCCACTTTGTCTAAGTAAGACAAGCTTTAATATAAAAGAACTACCTTGAAACTAAAAGATCTCTAAGGTGTTTAGTATAAGAAGCTCAGCGTTCTTTAGTGTTCAGCTTTCTATAAAATCAGAAATCTAGTAGTACCCTAGTGCCCACATAGGGAAAACTCAAGATAGTCCTAACACAACAGAATCCAAACCGTGATTCCACTCTGGTCAGTTAATCTCAGATAACTGTCATGATTTGTAGTAATTACTAGAATATTCTTTGAATTGTTTTAATAGTTTTCTTTTAAGTTTTTTATTTTATATACTTTAAGTGTTCAGAGCAAAATCATTATCTGCAGAACATAATTCTCAAAAAAGCCCAGAATCCCTCCCTCAAAGTGCTTCTGAGGGATTGGAGAGGCAGCTCAACCGTTAAGGGCACTTGCGGGGGCTGGAGGAATGGCTCGGTAAAGAACACCTGGTTGCTCTTCCACAGGACCCTCAAGGCAGCTCAGAATCCAATAACCCCAGTCCGAAAGGATGGCCTCTTCCGGCCTCGAGACACTTCATGCAGCGCAAAGACATGCAGAGGAATACTCATACACCCTGCCCCTGGCCCCAAAACATTCAGTCCTTAAAGGAACTTTTGTGTTTATGTGTACAGAGCCATTTAGTCAGAGAACTCCAAGGAGTCAATTCTCTTTCCATGTGGACTGTTCTAATGGGTCATTCAGGCTTAGCAGCAAGAACCTTTACCTGCTGAGTCATCTTGCCCAGAGTAGAGTACTCTTTATAAACCATTTTGGTTTTTTTAACGGTACTGAGCAAAGAATAGCTCCTTTGTACCAAGTAAACACTACCTGTGATCTTTTCCTTTCTATATGTAGCTCAGGCTGGCCTTCAACTGAAGATTCTCCAGCCTCTACATGCTCAAATTCAACATCATGTACCGTGTCCAGCCACGTCTTTTTAGTACTGGAAATCATCCCCAGGACCTTAAGTATGCTTAAGAAAGCATTCAATCAGAGCTACATCCCCAGAATCCTTGTGTGACAAAAACTCATCTATTTCTTAACACAATTTCTTCTACTGCATATTTCCAAAACCAAGGCTGAGATTCTTTTCTGACCCCAAGAACTGTTGTGATCTGTACCCCAAGACAGATACAAAACTTTGGTAAAATCTCCCATACTATACTAGCAAATGCCAATGTTCCCCACGCAACTGTCACTTCCATTATCAGGAAGCCAAAGAGTTGTCCACTCTACAGAACCATTAAAGCTTTGTTCAAAAGTAGCTAAGTCAGCCGGGTGGTGGTGGCGTACGCCTTTAATCCCAGCACTTGGGAGGCAGAGGCAGGCGGATTTCTGAGTTCGAGGCCAGCCTGGTCTACAGAGTGAGTTCCAGGACAGCCAGGGCTACACAGAGAAACCCTCTCTCAAAAAAAAAAAAAAAAAAAAAAAAAAAAGTAGCTGAGTCTTACAGTTAACATGTACAAAAGATAGCACAAGAGATGGCACTTTAAGTCATCAACTAGGTAGGTTCCAGGTTTAAAGTTGGACTAGAATTTCAGAAAGACCTGTAATAACCTTGAATGTAACAATCTGGAATTTCAATCCTCAAGACCTAAAAGAGCCAATGCTGAAAAAAAACAAAAAACAAAAAAACAAAACCCCAGCACCAAAACTCAGAGAAAACTATTTGACCCATTTCTTCTACTGTAGTGGGAGAGCATGGAGGACCCTGACTCCTACCTTCAAAGTCCCTCACCACTTCCACATGCGGGAGGAACACTCACACTGAGAAAGGTAGAAGTTGGCAGTTTGAGGTCTGATCATTCAAAGCTTCCTGCCTTCCAGGTCCTTCAGAATTTAAGCCATTAAATTACTCACCTAAACCTACAGTGATGAAAATACCACAGAAAGCATCTGTTAGTGCTACCACATTAGGCATCTCAAGGAAAAGCAAACCTTCCTGAAGGGATGAGATAGTAGATACAAAAACAGAGCACACCCCTTAAGAGTTCTTGCATTTAAGTTATGTTTGTATTAGCTACTTCTTTTTTCCCAAGAAAGTTTGTATAGGCTACTATTCTATTGCTGTGAGCTGAGTTTATTAGGGGTTTACAGTTTCAGAGGGTTAGAGTTCATTATCATGACAGGGAGCATGGCAACTGGCAGGCAAACAGGCAAGACACTGGAGCAGTAAATGAGCTTAATTAAAGGCTAATTGGGAATGGCATGACACTCAGGCTTTTGAAACCTCAAAGCTTACCCCAGTGACACACCTCAACAAGGCCATACCCCTAATCCTTCTCAAGCAAATCCTCCAAGTGAAAAACCAAGCATTCAAATATGTGCCCATGAACCCATAGGGACCATCCTCATTCAAGCCAGTTTTACTCCCATTCTCTTTTAACTTTACAGACCAAACAAAAATTACCTACAAAGCTGCTGCAACAGAAGATGCTATTCCAGCAGCGCTGGAAAAAGGTACCCACAAGGGGAATATTCCTCCTACACAACCTGGCCCTTCCCCTAATGGCCTGAATTCTGGGCAGACGGCAAATTAGAACATGAGAACTTAGAAGCAACAAGAAAAGGAACACCAAGTTTGCTGGATTGTTTGTCTAGCACTTCGAGCAAACCTTCATCAGCCGAATCATGAAGCCATGAACTGAGACAGAAGGGCATCTATCAAGGAACCGTCACCCATCCCCAATTGCTTGCTTAAATCTGCTATTTGTTTTGAGGGTTTTTTTTTTTTTTTTTTTTGGTTTTTTTTTTTTTGGGGGGGGGGTTGGTTTTTGTTGTTGTTGTTTTTTTGGTTTTTGGTTTTTGGTTTTTGAGACAGAGTTTCTCTGTGTAGCACTGGCTGTCCTGGAACTCACTCTGTAGACCAGGCTGGCCTCGAACTCAGAAATCCACCTGCCTCTGCCTCCCAAGTGCTGGGATTAAAGGCATGTGCCACCACCACCCAGCTAAATCTGGTATTTATTAAAAGATAAACAAGCACTAGGCAGAGTGGTTCCTGCCTATAATCTCAATGCTCAAAAACTCAAGGTCAACCTAAGTATACAGCACAGCAAGACACTCTCTCAAGAAACCAAAAACACTTTTCAGTAGCTATGAACTCTATGAAGGATGAATGAAACAGCTGCATCTGATCAACATTAACATCATTATTTCTAAACTTTCCAGAAAGCAGTTGTTTTGTTCATTAAACAGCCACAACCAGCTTCATGTTGTAACTCAAAACGAAATAAACTACAACTCATAGTTTTAACTTATCAAACGATTCTTTTTGCTTTGCCATAGGACTTAGGTTAATTATAATCAATACCAAGTAGACAAAGAGGAACAAAAGCAATTAGGACAAAACTGCCACCCACTACCACAACGAAAGGTACCAGAAATACCAGAAAGCAAGAAAAATTCTTTAAAAGCCAGTAACAGGCCAACACAATTCCACTTTAAGCACTCCAAAAACCCTGAGGAACTGTACAAAAAAAAAATTCAAACCTTCAGATTTCTTCTATGAAATCTGAAATTTTTCACTTTACTCAGACACTAAAAATGATCAAAAGATGAATAAACTACCCATTGCATACACAGTTAAACATGGTAAACTACTTTTTGTATTTCCATCACTGACAGTGTACAAAGGAAGCCACATCAGGGCACTTGTTTGGCAAACTTGCAGGACTAGCAAGCACTCACAAGACCAACCATTCAGGTTCACCCTTAAGTGTTTCTATGTAATGGCAGTGGCAGACACCTTTAAAGCAGACGTTTTGCCTCAGGTCTGAAGGCAGCCCGTATTATACACAGTACCAGTCTATTTTTAAAGCTACTTCATCCATTCCTGTTAAAGAGTTTATTTAAGACATGAGTATACTGTATATGGTTACAGATGGTTGTGAGCCACCACGTGGTTGCGGGAAATTGAACTCAGGACCTCTGGAAGAGCAGTCAGTGCTCTTAACTGCTGAGCCATCTCTCCAGCCCCAGTACCAGTCATTTTTAAGTTACGAATGTTAGTGCAGTCTAACACAAGCAACTTTGGGCTGGCCATCAGCTACATTAAGTTGAAAGCCAGACTAGTTATATGACAGTACCAACACACGCCACAAAAATACATTTTTGGGCTCATCTGCTCAATGACTTCTCTTAACATCCAGATTGACGACACTATGTACAAGATGTGATAATCTAATAACCAATCTGGCCTTCAGGGAAGGCTGACCTGGGGCTTCAAACTATCCATAGAAATAAATGAAAGAACACAAAACAAAACAGTCCTAAAACATCCTTTTATAAGTCAATCAAGGCTTGAAATCACAGCACTCAGGGGGTGGCATCATTGGGGGGGGGGGGTTTGAGGTGTAGGAGTTTAAGGCCAGCTTGGTCTATATAATACATAGCACAAGCCAGACCAGCCAGGACCAGAGAAACAATGAGACTCTTAAAACACTCTCACTGTTTCTATCTTCTCAAATCTCAGGTTTTAGTACTCAAATTTCAACCTGCCAGTTCCCTTAGTATAGAAAGGATCCCCATTAAAAGGGCAGGTAAGACGGCTGGTAAAGATAGAATGCCAGGTCCTGCCAGTGTTATGTCAACAGTCCCCTGAAACAAGCACACTAGTCCTAGATCTGGCCTGTTAAAGGATCAGCTACAGTTCATGATGTATTACAGGAACCTTCTTCCCAGAACTCCCAAATGCCAGCTCATTCCCTAACTCCCAGTTTGTGGAAGCAAATAAGCCTTTCTACTTCTACTCCCCGGTGAGTATGCCTGTCTGATCTTGAGATATGGAACCAGAAATCCTGGATCCTTAATTGGTCTCTCTGAAAAGCCTCCTACATATTACCTGTAATACAGCTTTGAGGATTTATTCAACACCAAGCACTCAGATATTATTATCAAGTTCGCACCTGGCAACTAGGCTTTCAAGATAAATAACATTTCCTACACTTAGGGCAGTTCTCACTCCCAAAGGAGTAGGCAGCTAGAGATTGCTCAGCAATTAGATGACTCCAGGGGACCTGGAGTTTGATTCCAAGCATCTACATGGCTGTTCGTAATGGTCTCTTAACTCTAGTTCTAGGAAATCCCACACCATCTTCTGGCTTCCTTGCAACTGAAGCACACACACACATGCAGTTAAGACACCCATTATGATAGAAATTTCAATTCCTTCCCATAATATACCCTCACATTAAATTAGCCAGATGGTAGTAGCACACACCTATAATCTCAGCAACTGGAAAAGCCACCCTGGGTCTACAACACACACACACACACACACACACACACACACAACCTTATAACCTAAATAAAACATAGTCACATATCTCAGAACTAAAACTAGCATGTAAAGATCCCTCGAGCTTTCAGTCACTGAGAAATTACACTATGAGCATCCCAACTGTGTTACATCTGACAAGAAAACTTGCACTGGATCTTAATGTGTTTACCAAACCACTGCCCTTTCTGTTTAGGATAAGTAACCTGATGGCAATTCAACTCTGGTGGTAATAGGAAAAGAATGGAAGAAATACAAGCAAACTGTCACTCAACTTAATTGTCCTTCACTAGCTTCAAATAGCAAAAAAATATTTTTAAAAGCTCATACCACAGCACTTCAGGGTTCTACATGTGTAGTTTTTAACTTAAAAATACACAGAATGTGATAGAATAAATAATGCAGAACTTGAGACAAACAGACCAAAAGCAGTTTTATAATACTTAGTATTTTATTATTAAGAACAAACAGCTGCTTTACTTTAATGTCTATCTACAGCTGTTAATGGGCAAGAAGACACCCTTGACCCTAACAAGGAAAACTCAATTAAGCCTTTATATACAAGCAAATTTAGAGCTCTTTTAAAGTGTCCAAAACTATTCATTAGTTTAATTGAATAATTAAACTAATCTTGAGTTAACATATCTGAACAATGAACTAAAATATTCAAAAGTTTTTCTAGTACAAAAAATTAAATGCTTTAGTTATAAAAGAGCTCTATCAATATACACAAACTATATACTTCAGACAGTCACAAAAGTGTGAGCAGAAGGCTTATCAAAAGACATTTAATACAATTAGTTTTCAACAACCCCTTGGTGGTCCACATCTACAAAGAAATCCAGCCCAACCCCCTCCAAATCCCACCCCACAGAAAAGCACATACTTACCAGAATTTTTAGCAAGTATGGTTTGGGAATTTGTTTTTTAAAAAAAGGCCCCCAGGGCAAGTTATTTACAGTTTAATTGCCACTGTCAACTGATCTGGACCTGGACCGGGATCGGGACCTCTGGCGATCCACAGATGCTGGAGATTTAGATCTACTCGAAGAACCACGTTTCTGGCTCTTTTCAGGCACCGGAGACCTACTACCAGATCGGGACTTGCTCCGGCTCCGGCTCCTGCTCCTTGATCGGCTATAAGACTTGCTCCTGCGTGACCGGGATCGGCTACGGGACCTAGAGGAACTCCTGGTCCGAGATCGTGACCTGCTTCTTGACCTGTTTTGAAAAACGGGAAAGAGAAAAGAGACAAAACAAAAAACAAAAAAAACAAATTAACCTGTATGACAGGGCTCTAAATGTCAGCAAGTAAAACTTTTGGCTTAAAAATATAAACGAAAAGAGTACCTGTGCCTTTTGCTGCCTTCAATTAATTTGATTTTTCTCCCATTAATTTCCTTTCCAGAAAGTTTCTCAATAGCATTCTTTAAGTCACCATAAGAGGCAAACTCAACTACCCTAAAATGGAGAAGAAAAAAAATCCCTTTAACAGTTATGTACCCAAAAGCCTTGTAGACTGCCTACACAGATCAAGATGAGCATAAGCTTATCCCCGCTGTCACCCCTGTTTTGAGTCATTTCTGATATACACAGCACAACTCTGTGGGGTGTCCTCCCACTATGGAATGTTGCAGTATGGCAGGTGCCTACTCAATTATCAACAGTCCCTGGCGATAGAACCTTTCTCCCCAAACTGCCAAAATCAAGCACACGCAAATTTTAGATCCTTAGCAATGCCTTAATAAAATTCCCAATTAATTAAAAAGTTCACAACTCCAGGGCACGCTCACCCTTCATTTAGTTTAGGTCGATGTGCATCCGCAAAGGTTACTTCCCCAGCTTGTCTCATGAAATCTTTGAGATCCTTAACACAAGACAATCATGTTAAGGAGAGAAAGGGAAAAGTGGCACACAAACAACCACATGGTATAAACAAGACTACTGGAAGAGAAGTTGTTAGATAAAGTACAAACATGGCATATACCACACTTGTATTCTATCAGAATTCAAAAATTATGTATGCCAGGGCACGAAATAAGCAAATAGCATATTGCTTTTAAGCAAAATGCTAGAGGAAATTCCAATTTTTAACATTATAGTATTAGTCTAACTGAGCTCATTACAAAAGGGGGGAAAACAAACAAAAACAAAACAAACAACAAAAAAAACACAAAAAGGAACAGTACATTCTTTAAAGACTAGTTTTATATTAAAATAAATAAATAAATAAAACATTTACAAAGACACCAGTTATTTTGTGCCCCATATGTCATTAAAAAATTTTACTTTACCTTTATTAACATTTCCCTAGGCTAGTCAAGCAGCAAACCATTAAGCGGTCGGAGAAACCTTCATGACATAGGCCCGACTGGCTCTTCGCCACCCACTTGAAGGATACTACCCAATCGATGGAAGCCTTTAATCGCACAGCCCTCCCTATTAGCAGACTACTGGCGATGCAGACATGTTTTACTCTTGTGCAGTTACCAAGGACCACTTTACTGCGATCAGGATTCCAACGACCAACTAATTTCGTATCTTTCAACTCTTTCGACCAGGACCTCTTATTCGGAAGCGTTACAGGAAGACAGCTCTCAACTTAGGGATCAGATCACGTTATCAACGTTCTGGGATCGCTGCAACCCGGCACTTCAAGTAAGTGCACCGATTACGTCTAGACCGGCAAACACAGATCTAGAGGTGGCCAACTGATCACTGTAGGAGCTGACTGGCAAAGTCAACCAGGCCCAACCAAGAGTGACCAAGACAACGATTAGGATAACCCACAGGCACTCCTCGTCATAAGGCCAACGACACAGATAGGCTGGCAAATAAAGGGTTTAATATTTGGTTAAAATTGATTTAAAAAACATGAAAAAATAACCTCAAAACATTTACATTTGATCACTAATATTAAAATTTGAAACATCCCCCAGTTACATTTAACTAGTTTAAAATTAATAGTTCAATTAAATCCATTAATTTAAGATAAAGCATTTAATAAGATATATATTAATAAACATTAATTACCCATTAACATTTTTAAATGCCACCATTAAAAATCTCAAAACTGTATTTCAACAAACCTGCCAGCTGACTCTTGAGGATAAATTCTCAACTATAAGTCGGTTTTCTGTTCTTACAGGTGGGGCATTTCTGAAGACAAAAAAAAATAAGCTTTCAATGTCAGATGCTATGTCACAATGTCAAATGCTATGTGACAAGTTTAAGCCAAGATAGTGATTCATTCCAGTGACTTCCAACAAGTTTCTGGGCTCTCAACATGCGGACTAACTAGACTTAGCTGTCTGAGAATCACTTAATGCTAATGGGTCCTAGCCTAAACCGTTAACAGCCAAACCACATACCGTCTATCATTTCGAGGTCTGCGACTGCTAAAACGATCGGAATATCGTCCTCTACCTCTTCCACCTCGAGACCGAGCCCGAGCATGTTCAATAGTAACCCTACAAAGAGGTGAAAAATGGATTCACACACATTTACACTACACACAAGAAAGAGCACCTAAAATACTCCAAATACCCAGTCTGCTGACTTCCCTGGAAGAACTGGTTATAAACCAATCATGCTTACCTTTCACTGCAAAGTTCCTTCCCATCAAGTTCATAAACAGCATCATCTGCATCCCTTGGGTCCTCAAATTCCTACAGCGTAGTAATAGGACATTAGAGCTTTTTGTCATGCATTCTACAGCACATTAAGATAATGGAAAGGTGTTCAGATAAGACAGACCTTCAACACCAATAAGCCTAATCTAGGGGTAACTAAGAATCAATTCCAGCCAGCAGTTACTTTTAATTCTTAAGATTCCACTGCCCCTTGGCCACTTCTAACATCTTTCTGGAAAAAAAAACTTCTCATGGACTGAGTGAGTTTAAAAAAAAAAAAAAAAAAAATCACTGCTCATCACAAAAGCTCTACCCACTTTGGTTTTTTGTTTTTGTTTTTTTTTTTGTTTTTTTTTGGTTTTTTTTTTTTTTTTTTTTTTTGGTTTTTTGAGACAGCGTTTCTCAGTGGCCTGCCTCTGCCTCCCAAGCACCGAAGACTAAAGGCATGTACGTGCCGCCACCGCAAGGTTACCTACTTCTGAACCGAGAATTCAACTCAGTTTGAAGTACTTACCACAAAACCAAAACCTCTTTTCAAATCAATATCTCTGATCCGTCCGTAACCCTTGAAGAATCTTTCCACATCTTTCTCCCTCGCTGCTGGATTTAGTCTCCCAATGAACACTCGACAGCCACTCATGATGCCCGGCTAGTGTTTCCTTTAGGCAGAAATTCAATCGAAGACAGTATCGGTGAATGTCACAGAGTTCAGTCAAGCAGTCAAACACAGAGCCTAAAAACAACTCTACTAACAAGGTTGCCATATACCTTTTAAGTAGTTCAGGACCCCCACATTCAAATTTCAAGTTCAAACAACTCCCCAAACGACCCCCCTCCCCAAGTTCCACAAGGCAGCCAACCCCAACGCCCACTTGCCACCTTTCTAGACTGCGCAGCCGCACTCCGTTCCCGGCTCCCGGGCCCCCTCCCATCTGCCGCAGTTAAGGAAAGGCCGAGAAATGCGGGCGAAGCCGACCCCGCCCTCCGCAAGGCCTTGTCCAATAGCAGCCGGCCGCGCCCGCGTCGCGGCCTCCCCTGCGCGTCACAAGCCGGAATCTCGCGACGCCACAACCGAGCTTGCGCAGTCGGCGCCGGGCGCGTTCGCAGCACAAAATGGCGACGGCCGAGTCCGCGGCGGGGGAGGAGCAAGCGAGCCGAGCACCGTCCTCAGCCGCGGGCAAGCCGAACGCTGAGCGCCGCGCCTGCAGGCCAACAGGGGTCCCTAGCGGCCCTGGGCAAGGCCGGTTCCCGGCGTACAGGATAAGATCACCTATGGGTGGCAGGGAGAGGCGCGCTGCTTCCCTCTACAAATGCCCTCCCCCACGCCCGCCCTTCCGCCTTGTGTCCCCCTCAAGCAACACCAAAAGGGAGATGTGCCCCAGCGCCCACCTCAATCAACTGCGTTCTCTTAGACGCCGTCCTCCGCAAAGAGCGAAGCCCCAGCCACTCGCGACCTGAGCGGCCATGAAGAAGCCTCGATCCGAGCCTTGCCCTCAAAGCGAGCCACTCACCTACCGGACAGGGTCTTTGACGGCTGAGACCCGGAGAGGTCCGTAGTCTGCGACGGAGCTGTCTGCCTCCCTATACACACGAACTCAACTCCTCTACGTCTCTCCACAACTGACGCACTTAGCTGCTCGGACGTTGCAGAAAATGGAAGGAACGTCCTTGCGTCACTTCCAGGGCGGTTCCAGAAGCTCGGCGCCGCCCACTTGAAGCCAAGAACAGAAGTTTCCGCGGAGCCGGAAGTCTTAGTGGGGCGGGGTTTCCTTACAGTGAACTCTTTGCGAAAGCAGTGGGAGGTGGGAGGGCGGTGGGTCGAAATGTTTCCTCGGTTAGCAAGACAAGATATGCCGTGACACATGTTTGGATACGAAAAGATGTATTCAAATATTTCCTAAGGTCCCTCGAAGATGACCAAGAAGCCCAGGCTTTTCAAAAATCACCTGTTTCTTTTAAAAATACGTAGTCTGTGTCACTAAGCAGCCCTGGCTAGCCTTGAGCTCAGAGATCCACCTGTCCTGCATTCAATGTGGTAGGGTTATTGGCATGAGCGCCACGTTCACTCTTTTGGCCCTCTTCTGCAAATTGTTCTTACCAATGTGCTTCAAGAGAGGGTTCTTTGAGGCTCAAGTAAATAAGTGAATTCCTCTTTCAGTGCTATGGCTTTCGTTCTGATCAGCCTAAGGAACTGAATTGTTTTCCGCTAATGGGATTTTGCGTGATGAAAAAAAGAAAAAGAAAGAAAAAAATTGGGACTGTGAGTAAAAACGCTCCTGTATTAAACCCCTAGGGCCAAACTTGGGCTCAGCTATCTGGAAAAGATTTCAAGCTGTTTCTAAATCGAACTGGCCATTACTTTTCTGTCCAGGTCTCAACAGTTAAAGTGGACAGATGGTGGCGCCTGCCTTTAATCCCTGCACTCCAGAGCCCGAGGCAGGAGTATCTCCGTGAATTCCTGGACAGCCTGATCTACAAAGTCCAGGACAGCCATGGAAATCCTGTCTCGAAGAACAACAACAACAAAAAAAAAAGTCAACAGTTACCCAGAACCCGGCGGTGGTGGCACATGCCTTTAATCCCAGCACTTGGGAGGCAGAGGCAGGTGGATTTCTGAGTTTGAGACCAGCCTCGTCCACAGAGTTCCAGGACAGCCAGGGCTACACAGAGAAACCCTGTCTCAAAAAGCAAAAAAAAAAAAAAAAAAAAAAGAGCCGGGCGGTAGTGGCGCACGCCTGTAATCCCAGCACTCTGGGAGGCAGAGGCAGGCAGATTTCTGAGTTCAAGGCCAGCCTGGTCTACAGAGTGAGTTTCGGGACAGCCAGGGCTATACAGAAAAACCCTGTCCTGAAAAAACCAAATCAAAAAAAGAAAAAAAAATACCAGTGTCTCTAGAGTCATACAGTACAGACATTTCATTTCTGTCAACAGTAGACCACATTATTTGATGGTGGTCCTCTCTGATAATTGTAAAACTGTTTTCTCCAGATTGGACATTCCTATCTTGAGTCAGAGCAGCTGCTGATCACCCGCAAGGAGCCTCTCTGAATCAGGCATGGAAGACTGAGGAAAGTCCGCGTGGCTCCTCTCTGAGGCTGTCTTAGTAGTGAATGATTCCTGGGGAGAGGGCTTTCTGCTATTGTAGGCTGCCTTTGACTTGTCCGCAGCCCTGTAAGTAACCCCAGCAAGCTCACTGGTTCAGCAGGCTGGAGCTGAGTGGGCTCCCTTCTCTGGCCTACCAACGTCCTCTCCCCTAGGCATCAAGCTGTTTCTTTTTCTTGCTCCAGGAAACACACTACACAACAGAGCCGAAAATTCCAATTGTTGTGGCCCAGACAGCATCTCAGCGTGATGCATTCCTCACGTGTTTGTGGTGATGGTCCTGGTGTAAACAAGTCCGCCCTTCAGCCAGTCATTGAGAACACGCAATACAGTACAAGTATATAGTACTTGATAATTTAATGACTATATGTTTACTATTAATGTCTTAGAGTGTAGTTTTTTTAAGATAATTTACTGTGTGTCTTAGTTTGCTTTCCATAAATGTAATAAAACACTAACCAAAACCTACCTGGGAAGGAAAGGGCTTATTACAGTTCACAGTCCATCATGAAAAGTCAGGGCTGGAACTGAAAAAGAGACCACTACTCATCTGGAGAAACATGTGTCTGTAGGTTAAAGTTCTTTTTTTTTTTTTTTTTTTTTTTTTGGTTTTTCAAGACAGGGTTTCTCTGTGTAGCCCTGGCTGTCCTGGAACTCACTCTGTAGACCAGGCTGGCCTTGAACTCAGAGATCCGCCTGCCTCTGCCTCCCAAGTGCTGGGATTACAGGCGTGCACCACCACCGCCTGGCTGTTGAAGTTCTAATAATTAACATACAAGAAATTTGAAAATACTTGGGAGTTTAGAGCATGCTTCTCAGTCACAATGGAGGTCACTCGGAAAATATTCAGAGAATAGTGGAGTAATCCAATATTGGCCTCCAGTTCTTCTTTCTTAAACAACCCAGATCCACCAGCCTGGAGTGTCACTGCCTACAGTGGGACTAGGCCCTCCCATATCAACGACTAATTAACGTAGTAATACCCCACAGACTCGCCTACAGCCCAATATGATAGCAGAAACATCTCAGTTAAGGTTTCCTCTTCCCAGATGAATCTAATTTTGTGTCAAGAGAACAAAAGCTGACCAGCACACTGGGTAAGGAACAGCACGCCATGCCACACTGCAGCAGCCCACACTGGGTAAGGAACGGCACGCCATGCCACACTGCAGCAGCCCACACATCTGTTCTTCCATCTGGGTAAGAACACTCACTGGCGTTCACACACAGACCAAGCCACCTGCGGTGCGGGTCTCATATGGTGTCACTCTTGCTGTGTTTATAGCAGTCTGCCACCTGGACCATCCTTCCTGGCAGAAATGATTTAAATGGTCTGACGAGGAGCACAGTGTGTTAGGAAGGGCTTGGAGAACTATCATACTCAAACAGCACGTAAACTGTGATCGGCATAACTCGTCTTCTGGCTCTGTCTTCTCTCCTCATTCAGGATTGTCTGAGGCCCAGCTAAGATAGTCACAGGGAACTACTTTAACACTGAAAAAAAAATTCTGTCCAGGTGCCTAAGTACTTCCTTCCCAACCCTCCTGATACCAGCAGCTGCCAATACTTTTTTTTTTCTTTTGGTTTTTTTTTTTTTTTCCCCCGAGACAGGGTTTCTCTGGGTAGCTCTGGCTGTCCTAGAACTCACTCTGTAGACCAGGCTGACCTCAAACTCAGAAATCCACCTGCCTCTGCCTCCCAAGTGCTGGAATTAAAGGCGTGCGCCACCACCGCCCGGCTCACAGCTGCCAATTTTTAAGCCATTATGCAAAAGCACTATGCTAGCTAAAGACATTACAATCTCAGGACCTCCTGTCTCCCACAGAAGTGTGCTAAGATGTTTGTGAGTAGAAAATAATCTTTCTGCTCAACTATTCCTATTCCTGATTTCCCTGATTTCCTATACCCCACCACAAAAACAGCAACAGGATACCATGTGACCTGTGCACTAAAGGGGCCCTTGGTGTCCATACAAACACCGGCACTGACAAATTTTCAGTGTCATTATCAATAAGGCCAGAGAAGTCTGGGTGGTGGCAGGAATTCAGATAAGCAGAGCCTCTCTAAAGGACTGAAACTGAGGGAGAAATACCACACACTCTGCAGAGAGAGGAAGAACAGAGGTTAGCATTAGGGAGCCTGAAATTACTTTCCTAGCAGTCAAGATGAATGACTTTAATCCCAGCACTTGGGAGTCAGAGCAGGTAGATTTCTGTGTTGGAGGCCAGCCTGGTATATAGAGTGAGTTCCAGAACAGCCAGGGCTAAACAGAGAAACCCTGTCTCAGAAAAAAAATAAACAGAAAATAAGAGACAGATAGATAGATAACATACATACATAAAAAGAAAAGAAACATCTTTTTTCTTTTTTTATTGAATATCGTCTTCATTTACATTGCCAATGGTAAAACCTTTCCCAATTTCCCCCCCTCCCCAAAGACTCCCAACCCAACCCTTCCTCCCACCCCCTGCCTCCACTTATATGCCCCTCCACCCTACACACTTCCACTCTCCCCCTCCCCCTCCCCTTCTTCCCCCCCCCCAGTTTCCCTTTGTTGAGGCCTCGATTGAGCCTTTACCTGACCAAGGACCACTCCTCCCACTGATATCCAACAAGGCCTTCCTCTGCCACATTTTTGGCTGGAACCATGTATGCTCCTTGGTTGATGGTTCAGTCCCTGGGAGTCTTGGGGCATCTGGGTGGCTGAAATCATTGAGAAACATCTTTTTTTTTTTTTTTTTTTTTTTTTTTTTTTTGGTTTTTTGAGACAGGGTTTCTCTGTGTAGTTTCGGCTGTCCTGGAACTCACTCTGTAGACCAGGCTGGCCTCGAACTCAGAAATCCGCCTGCCTCCACCTCCCAAGTGCTGGGATTAAAGGCGTGCGCCACCACCGCCCAGCGAGAAACATCTTCTTAAGCAGAGATAGACAGCAGCAATCCCACTAATTCAGAAGTTGCTGACAAAAAACCTCAAATTCTTTGCAGAGCCATGCATAGTGTTTGGTATTAATTTTTGCTATGAATCAAGGCCATTTGATTGATTGGCTGATTGAAGAACAGGGTCTCATGTATCCCAGGCTAGCCCATCACTCAATGTTTCAAGGATAATCTTGAGTTTCTTGACATTTTGGTTGTAAACTTAGTCTTTAAAGACTGGCCATCTCTCCAGTCTGTCCTCGAATTCATAATTCTTCTGCCTCTACCTCCTGAGTGCTGAGTTTGCAGGCATAGGTCCCCAGACTTGGTTTACTCAATGTTAGGAATCAGAGCCAGAACTTCCAGCCTGGCAAGCAGATACTCTATCAAATAAGTTACACTACCACCCCAACACCAATTTCAACTCTTGCTATAGCTTTTCCTTCTGTCCCACATTTTACTGTAATTTAAAGGAGTCATTTCGGGCTGGAGAGATGGCTCAGCAGTTAAGAGCACTAACTGCTTCTCCAGAGGTCCTGAGTTCAATTCCCAGAAAACACATGGTGGTTCACAGATGCCATCTGTAATGGGATCTGATGCCCTCTTCTGGTATGTCTGAAGACAGCTACAATGTACTACTCATAAACATTATATATATATATATATATATATATATATATATATATATATATGTTTTGGTTTTTCGAGACAGGGTTTCTCTGTGTAGCTCCGGCTGTCCTGGAACTCATTGGGTAGACCAGGCTGGCCTCGAACTCAGAAATCTGCCTGCCTCTGCCTCCCAAGTGCTGGGATTAAAGACGTGCGCCACCACCGCCCGGCAATAAAATTTTTTTAAAAAGTCATTTCAACTTTCAACGCATACCAAATGCAGACTACCTGTCAGGACTTCAGTTTGCATTGTCCACCTCACTCCTGGATTGCTCACACCAGCTGCCCTACCATCTCACCCCTCTACCTATGAGTCAGGAATTCAGGAGTGACTCAGGTGGCTCTAGCTTGAAGTCTCACCTAATTTCCCAACTCAGAGAGAAATCTACTTCCAGCTCCCTCAGAACATCTGTGCACCTCAGTCCTTGCCGGCCATGCACTGTTGATCACTTCTCTTCCCCATGGGCCTTCCTGTGAGCTCCCTGAGTGTCTCCACTGTGTCACAGCTGGCTGTCCACAGAGGACTTCCAGGAGACAGTGCCTCGGAGATAGAAGCTGCAGTGGCTGTATTCTAATTTCAGGAACAATGACCTCAAGCACTGTGACTTAGTATATTCCTTTTCCTAGGGTACCAACACTAGACTCAAACAACAAACAAGCAGTTCTGGAGGCTACGAGTCAAAACTCAGTGTGTCTGGAGGGTCCTTTCCTCTGACAGCTCTGGGGAAGGCCTTCCCTTGCCTCTTCCTGGCTAGTGGTATTTGTTGGTAATCCTTAATGTTCCTGGCTTGTAGATCCCAGCATTCCGAGCAAATGGTTCCCCTTTTCCGGATGATGTCATCTTCCTTCTCTGCATGTCTATCTTTTGTCTAAATTTCTTTCCCCTTTAAAAAGGACCCCAGTCTTGTGGGAGCAGGGTCCACCCCTAGTGACTTCATTTGAACTCAGTTGCCTCTGTCGGTAATGATCCTATCTCTAAGTAAGGTCACATTCTGTGGCATTAGAGGCTAGGATTTTAGCACCTATTTTGTGAGAACACAAATTCAGTGCACAGCACATAGCTTCGACCATATGCCAGCCACACAGTTCAGCCCCTGTTCAACACTGGGTAAAACACAGGCAGCAAAAATCAGGAAGTGGGGCGATCGGAGGACACCTTGGAAAGTGGCCAGCATGGTGCTTCCGGCTGCCCTGCAAATACTTGTTTCTTGCTGCTTCTCGGCCTCCTTAAATAGTTTGATATCTTCCCAAAGTGTGAGGGGGGTTGTTTGCTTTTTATGTGTAGAAAGGATTTATCAGCCGGGCAGCGGTGGTGGCGCACGCCTGTAATCCCAGCACTTGGGAGGCAGAGGCAGGCGGATTTCTGAGTTCGAAGCCAGCCTGGTCTACAGAGTGAGTTCCAGGACAGCCAGGGCTACATAGAGAAACCCTGTCTCGAAGAACCAAAAAAAATTTTTTTTTATTTAAGCTGTGTGTGGGGTGTGTGTGTGATGTGTGGTGTGTGTATGTGGTATGAGGTGTGTGCTGGGTGTGTGTATGTGTGTGTGGTGGGGAGTGTTGTGTGTGTGTTTGTGGTATGAGTGGTATGTACTGTGTGTGTGGTGTGTACTGTGTGCTGTGTGTGTATATATATGTGGGGGGGGAGTGGGTGTGTGGGTGTGGGTGTGTTTGTGTGTGGTATAAGTGGTGTGTGCTCTGTGTGTGTGTGCTGCGTGCTGTGTGTGTGTGTGTGTATATGTGTGTGGTGGGGAGTGTGTGTGTGTGTGTGTGTGTGTGTGTGTGTGTGTGGCGGGGAGTGGGTGAGTGAATGTGGGTGTGTGTATAAGCATACATACACTGTAGCATACAAGTGGAGATCAGAAGACAAATTTTGGAGTGGGTTCTCTTCCTTCCACTGTGGGTCCCAGAATCAAACTCAGCTTGTTAGACTTCCGTGCAGGCATTTTTACAAGCTGAGTCATCTCTAGCCTCTTATTTGAAACAGGCTCTCACACAGCCCAGGCTCCATTCAAACTTGTCCTGTAGTCAAGGGTGGTGGTGGGCGATTCCTTCCCTCTGCTTCCCAGGGCAGGGACTCGCAGACGAGCACTGGCAGACCGGACTAAGGCTTTGATTCTTTTTTTTTTTTTTTTTTGAGACAGGGTTTCTCTGTGTAGCTCCGGCTGTCCTGGAACTCACTCTGTAGACCAGGCTGGCCTCGAACTCAGAAATCCGCCTGCCTCTGCCTCCCAAGTGCTGGGATTAAAGGCGTGCACCACCACGCCCAGCGCGAGGCTTTGATTCTTGACACACGCCTGACTTTTTAACTGAAGCCCTGCCCTGTCCACAACCCCTTTAATCCTGAACTTTCAAATAGGCCTAGATTACATCTTAGAGCTTATAACAGTAAACCTCCTCTTACCCATGAAGCTGCCCCAATTCCATTTCCTCGCACCACAGCAGTTCCTTGGTCCCGCCAGCTCTTAATCACCTCTGCTACTTCCTCCCCACCTTCCCGCACAAACTGGTCTCAAAGTTCACCTTCAGCCTAATTGCAAAATCCAGTGGCCTCTTCATAGCCATCATCCTATTTCATTAAAACTGCCATTCATCTTATTATGGGACAGCATAGTGCTGGGCATTAGATTATTTAGCCTACTTTGGCCTTTACCCAACTCTAGAACACCAGTTAATATTCTCCCCTTAAAGAAAAGTTGAAACCAGAGCCCAGAGGTGGTGGCACTTGCCTTTAATCCCAGCCTTTGGGAAACAGAGTCAGGTGAATCTCTGAGTTCTAGGCCAGCCTGATCTACAGAGCAAAGTCTAGGACAGTCAGGGTTACACAGAGAAACCCTACGTCAAACCACACACTCCCCTCCCAAAAGAAAAAAGAGTTGAAACCAAGCCCAGAGTCACATGGCTGGCACTGTGCTGGAGCCTTGAATGAAGCCAGTTCTGTGGTTCTCAGATATTTCCTCAAGGATTTACTCCAGGGGTGTCAAAGCCCTCACAGCAGGGGCTGGAGGCATGACTCACTGGTTACCAACATCCACTGGCTGGTCTTCTAGAGGACTAAGAACCCAGGATCCAAAGTCAAATCTTGACACTCACATGGGGTTAACAGTAGGCTGTAACTCCTCCTTGGGTACTACATAAATGTGGAACACAGGTATGCATGCAGGTAAAACACCCAGATACACAAACTTGAAAAAAATGTTAAAATACAAAACAAAACCTTAAAGTGAGCTGGGCACAGAGAGGCTGAAGAGATAATTCAGAGGTTCAGAGGGCTGACTCCTCTTGCAGAGAATCCTAGTTTGGTTCCCAGCACCGCAGTTGGGTGATTCACATCAGCACAAGGAATCTAAAATCTTCCTCTAGGCTCCAAAACACACACACACACACACACACACACACACACACACACACACAGGGGGAGAGAGAGAGAGAAAGAGGAGAGTCATATAAAGATACATAAATTAAAACTTTTGCTGGGTGGTGGTGGCACATGCCTTTAATTCCAGCACTTGGGAGGCAGAGGCAGGAAGAGCTCTGTGAGTTCAGGGCCAGCCTGATCTATTGCATGAGTTCCAGGACAGCCAGGGCTACACAGAGAAGGGGGAGGAGTGTGGGTTAGAAAGATGGCTCAGCATTTAAGAGCATTGACTGCCCTTCCAGAAGATCCTGATTCAGTTCCTACATGGCAGCTCACAGCTGCCTGTAACTTCCATTTCAAGTATCCAACACTCTCAAACAAACATACATACAGGCCAAACACCAATGTACATAAAAATAAGAATTAAAAAAGATCATTCTTAAAAAAAAAACAAGCAAACAAAAAACTTTACAGCACTTTCGAGATGAGAACATTGTTAGGGTTCAAACCTGGGACAAATGGCCAGGGTGCTTATTTAATATATCAAAGCAGACCTGTCACCAGGTTCTCCCAGCATTCCTCAGTCCCTACCTGTTCCTGGGTCCTCCTGACAGACAAGCCCTGCCCCTGCCCCTTACCCTAAGCTTCTCTAGCCCGGGGGCTGGGTTGCCCTTCTCCCTGCTGCCTTTTCCTATATAATCCAACTGTCTGCTTACCTGGTTCACTTCATCTACTCTTTTTTAGGTCTGGCTGCTGCACCTGATTCCCCCCTCTCTTCCTTCTCCTCTCCTCACACGGCTCAGGGTCATGTCCACTCTGAACTCTCCCAGATGCCCCGGCCTCTGGCTATGCTCTCCCTGAAGATTATATCTAGAATAAACTCTCTCCTCCACCATACCCAGGAGCACTCATGCCTTTTCCCTTTTTGATTTCTTTTTCTATTCATTTGGTGCCGAAACCCAGGACCACTCGTGCCTTCCCTTTTTTATTTATTTATTTTCTCATTCAAACATTTTACATCTCTGGTATGTTTATGCACATCTTGTCTGTGTGTTCTAAGAGTATGACCTGTAAGGTACAAACGAATTCTGCATTTGCAGTCACTAATAGCAAGTGGCATAGACAGCATTACTGGTGACAATCCTAAGCCAGATCACACCAGGGACGCAGCTGAGCACGGTCAGCTAAAGGCAGAAGGGGTCAGATGTGTGAGAGCTGCTGTCTCAGCTGCAGCCCTTGCCACTGTAAACTCTCACAACATTCAAGAGTAGAGCTAAGATTTTAAGAATGTTCTGGACCTTCCTAGGCACTGATTTCCTTGTGTGAAAAGTAGGTCAATACAGCACTTTATAGCCCTGTTATACCTGGTGACAGAACACAATGGGCCTGCCACACTCAGCACAATTCAGCCACAATAATTAACACAGGAGCCCTGCAGAAAGGACAAAAGTCAGTGGTAGTTAAGCTGCTATAGCCAAGAGATACACAGACAGGGGGCGTGGCTAAAAGATCTTAGATGCTTCTTTCTTAGGTGCCCCACCCACCCACTCCCCCCCTACCCCCCATCCCCGACTTCTCTGTAGGTAAAATATAAAAAACCTGAAACTTTCCAAAAGCTGAACCACTCGGGAGATTTAAAAACTATTAAAAAAAAAAAAAGGAAAGAAAGAAAGAAAGAAAGAAAGAAAGAAAGAAAGAAAGAAACCAAAACAGAAATGAAACATTGAGAAGAGGTAAAGACTGAGATACACAGAGGGAGAACAGGAACCAGACAAGAAAACTAGCTGAGATGGCTCTGGGCAGGGAAAAGAAGCAGGACAATCAAGAGTTCAAGGTCATTGTCAGCTACATAGCAAGTTCAAGGCCAGCCTGGGACAAGAGAGACTTTGTTTTATAATCAACAAAACAGCCCCCTAGCTGAGAAGTGATTGGCAATTGATGGCTGTTGCGGGATAAACAGTAAGTTTTCATCAGGGATGCAGCACTTGAAGTGATTCAGACACTCTTGTAGATGGCCTTACATATAGGCCCATGCAGACAGCATGGACATAATCGGAGGGGGAAGCAAGAGGGAGAGAGCAAGATATATATCTATATATCTATATCTATATCTATATCTATAGATATAGATATAGATATAGATATAGATACACACACATATACACGTATATATACTATATATTGAAAGAGAGACAGAGACCATACGAAGTTGGGAAGAAAGACTAATAGGGTATCATAATTGGAGATCGGAGGAAAAGGAATTAGGAATGAGTTTGATCAAAACATTTATGCATTATAAAATTCTCAGCAAAAATTGGTACATTTTATTGTGCATAAGTTGTTCCTCATTGAAGCTGATGTTTTTGGAATTTTTAAAGGGGAGTGTAATAAAAATATCAAATTACAACTCAAACAAGCCCATTCATTGTCTTGTGCAGCAGGCAGTACTGTAGTCAATGCCCAGCCCCAGGCTCCATTGCACTGTGCTCAGTAAACTGTTCTTTCTATTCAAAGAGCTGTCTTCCAGTGCTTCCCTCTAAACCTCCTCCACCCACCATGCTAATCAAAACCAGGAACTGATTAATTGCTGAATTAATACTATCTTTGATATCGAGAAAGAAGCTTTAAAATATGTGTCTTGAACTAATTCCTAGCAGGACCACTGTGGGCAGCTGTGGTGATTTGAATATGCTTGGCCCAGGGAGAGGCACTATTAGGAGGTGTGGCCTTGTTGGAGGAAATGTGTCACTGTGTGTGTAGGGGGGGGGGTGAGAGAACTTCCTCCTAGCTGGCTGAAAGTCAGTCTTCTGTTGGTCTTTGGGTCAAGATGTAGAACTCTCAGCTCCTCCAGTGTAGTGCCTGTCTGGACGCTGCTGGCTGTGCTTCCTGTTATGATGATAATGAACTGAATCTCAACCTGTAAAACAGCCTCAATTAAGCTGGACTGTGGTGGCACATGCCTGTAATCCCAGCACTCTGAGAGGCAGAGGCAGGTGGATTTCTGAGTTCGAGGCCAGCCTGGTCTACAGAGTGAGTTCCAGGACAGCCAGGGCTATACAGAGAAACCCTGTCTCGGAAAAAAAAAAAAAAAAAAAAATCCAAAAAAAAAAAAAAAAGACAGCCTCAATTAAATGTTGTCCTTTATAAGACTTGCCTTGGTGCCGGGTGGTGGTGGCGCACGCCTGTAATCCCAGCACTTGGGAGGCAGAGGCAGGTGGATTTCTGAGTTCAAAGTCAGCCTGGTCTACAAAGTGAGTTTCAGGACAGCCGGGACTACACAGAGAAACCCTGTCTCGGAACATCTAGTTTCACAGAATTCACCAGAGCAGAAGGAGACGGGAACAGGAAAATCAGATTTAATAGTATAAGTATGCACACCAAGGCCAACTGAAAATCAGTCACGCACAAATGAAATCTATACAGCCGTTGTCCAGGGCTAAGGTTAGGAGAGACGGGAATAACTGTTTTTTGTTTTTGTTTTAGAATAATTTACTTATTTCATGTATGTGAGTACACTGTCGCTGTCTTCAGACATACCAGAAGAGGGCACCAGACCTCATTACAGATGGTTGTGAACCACCATGTGGTTGCTGTGATTTGAACTCAGGACCTCTGGAAGAGCAGTCAGTGCTCTTAACCACTGAGCCATCTCTCCAGCACCCCCACACCCTTTAAACAGAAACAGCAGGGTTTTTTTTTTTTTAAGATGATTTATTTTATGTATACGAGTGTACTGTAGCTGTTTTCAGACACACCAGAAGAGGGCATCAGATCCCATTACAGATGGTTGTGAACCACCATGTGGTTGCTGGGAATTGAACTCAGAACCTCTGGAAGAGCAGTCAGTGCTCTTAACCACTGAGCCATCTCTCCAGCACTCCCACACCCTTTAAACAGAAACAGCAGGGGTTTTTTTTGTTTGTGTTTTTTTAAGATGATTTATTTTATGTATACGAGTGTACTGTAGCTGTTTTCAGACACACCAGAAGAGGGCATCAGATCCCATTACAGATGGTTGTGAGGCACCATGTGGTTGCTGGAATTGAACTCAGAACCTTTGGAAGAGCAGTCAGTGCTCTTAACCACTGAACCATCTCTCCAGCCCTGGAACAATTGTGTTTTACAAAGAGCTGCCAAGGGCTGTTTCCATACTGGCCTACTGCAGGCAGTCCATTATTTCAGATGGTGGGTCCCCTAAAGGAATGTATCTCTTGCTTCTCAGGGTCCCAGACACCATCCATTTTTACAAGGAGCTGCTGCGGGCTTCTGAGATGTCTTACTGGACACCGTACTAAAATAAAAGGTCTCTTCCCTTATGAGTTTGGATACTAGGCATTATTCATGAACTTGTCAAGTTTTTTGAAAACTCACTGAGGTCACAGGAAGACATTAGGAAGACAGCCCTGCAGAAGCATGAAGTCGCAGAAGCCAATGCCACAGCCCATCTGTGTTGTTGTAACAGTACCGCAGACATTTATTTCTCACTGTTAACCAGAAGTTTGAGAGCAGGGGCTGTGTTTGCTGAGAGTTGCTTTCTGCTTCCAAGATGGCACCCCAAATGCTGTATTTACTGGAAGGGTGGACCTCTGTGTCCACTCAAAGTGGAAGATGGGAGGGCAAGAGGGACATATCCCCTCTGGAACAAGCCATCTTACATTAGCATCAATCTCCTCATGAGGAAAGGGCTCTCACGAGGTGACTACCTCCCAACAGTATTGCCCTGGAGGATTATGTTCCAACATATAAAGTTAGACAAAATGAGCCAGAAGTCTGGATCTCATTAGCAGATAAACCTGGTCTAGCTTCTGAAACTAGATCCTAGGTACCTGATTAGGAAAGAATATGGCCTTCTCTCTCATAGCTTCTATTGCCTCTCCTGGGTCTAAACTTCATGAACTCCCTGTCACTGTCCCTTTTGGGCAAGTCATAAGGTATGCTTTGGGATTTGTTTTAGTTTGTAAGTAAGTAAGAAAGTTAGTTTAAGACAGGGTGTAGCTATAGAGCCCTGTATAGGGGCTGAAACCCACAGAGCCCTGCCTCTCTATGCCTCCCACATGCTGGGATTCAAGGTGTGCAGCACAGCACTGGGCAAGGATGCGGGACATACGTATCTGAGTGATGCTCAAAACAAGAGACAAGGGAGGAAGCAAAGGGAGGTAGAGGTAAACCTGCCGTGGCTCTAATTAGGGCATTCCCCTAAGCTCGGGCCCTACCAAAGGGACATTAATAGAAGCTGCAAGGCGCTGTGTAAGAGAACGACAGGATCGGGTGTGTGTGTGTTAGGTGGGAAAAGCTGAGAGAGTGACAGTGGCTAGAACCAGCTGGAACTCTATAGGTGAAGGGACATAGTACAATCCAGCACAAGTATTTTGAGAGAAAGGGCTGGAAACGTACTCAAGGATAGAGTGCTTGCCAGCATGTACAAGGCTCACGCTCAGCCCTGCATAGAAAAAAAGGTTTATTTTTGAAGTTTATATAAGTGAATGTTTTACAGACAGGCTTAGCTGTCTTGAATTAACTTAGATTACTTAGCTGACTGCTTAGATTAATTTAGAGTCAAAGTGGTATTTCCAGCTTTTGACTTTGCTTCTCACAAGAATCAGGCTCACTCTGGGGTTGACTGGCATTATCAGCTCCTCTTCTTCCTCCCCTTCTTCCTCCTCCTCTTGACCTCATTATCCTCCTGCCTCAGCCTCTGAAGTTCTGACATCACAGATGTGCACTCCTGAGTTCCACTGATTTTTGTTTTTTTAAAGATCTGTTTATTTGTATGCATCCATTTTGAGTGCATATGCATGCGGTTTGCTGATGTGTCCACCTGTGGAAGCCAGAAGAGGGTGACATTCTCCTCTACCATTCTCCTGCTACTCCTCTGGGGCAGGGTCTCTCTCTGACCCCAATGCTTGGGTTTTCTCACCTGGTCTGGAAGTCAGCAAGCTCCAGTGGTGTTTGTCTCCATCCCTTTGGACCCAGAGTTACAGGCGTGCTTGGGCCACATGGTTTATTACACTAGTGCTGGTGTCCAAACTCCTTATGCCTGCACAGCAAGCGCTTTTTGTTGATCAGCCATCTCTCCCACCCCCTCCATGGAAGCATCTTTGATCCTTTCCAGAAGCTCTGTCAATTCTCTAATGTCTCATTGTTTCCAACTGAATCATCTACTCCTCCTTGAATCTTCCCCTAAAGTCAGATTGACTATTATGTTAGCTAGCTTTATCACTCTCCTTGGTCAACTGTGCAAAATATATGAGATGAACAACTTAAAAAAAAAAAAGACCTCTTTACCAAGCATAGTGGCTGGTGCCTGTAATCTCAGCACTTGGGAAGCAGAGGCAGGAGGACTGCCAGGAATTCAAGGCCCACTAAGTGTACACAATGAGTACAAGGCCAACCTGGGTCACAGAGTATAAGACTCTTTCACAAAACCAAAACCAAAACCAAGAAATGGACCCTTCTCGCAGCTCATGGATAATGGTTGTCAATCTGTAATCAGCCAGGTCTCTTTGGGTCTGTAGTGGCAGAAGTGTCACACCATGGTGACAGGACACAGAAATCTGTGTGTGGATCAGCTCAGTGTGCACCACCCAACTGCTGGGACCAGCTGGAACAGGAGAGGAGAGGGGAAACTCTGGCCCTGCCATCTGGATGGAGGTGCCGCGCCTCCTACTGTGCCCTTCCCACTCCAAATTCCAGCTGCTCTGCCTCTGCCTTCCATGTGGTGTGCACTGCTGGCCTTCTTGATTCGGAAGCCTCTGGTTTCTTGGACTAAGCCATGCTCTTGATTTCTCTGGCTCTCCAGCTTGCAGACAGCCTATTGTGGGACTCTTCAGCCCCTGTGACCATGAGGGCTAATTCCCTTAGAAATTTCCTATTTTAAATTTAGAACTATATTTTTTAAAGGAAGATTGAGTAATACACATTGAAAGCAATACAAAGGAAAAAGAAAGGTCAGGACTGCTCCTAGGTCTGGTGGAGAAGAAAGTTTATTATAGATATGTAGGAGAGCACAGCCAAAGGCAGGCATATGTGGGAGAGTTCAGAGTGGTCAGGACCCTGAACCATGTGAATATGGGGGGGGCAGAGAGGGGGAAGGGGGAGGGAGACAAGGGAAGCCAAGTACAGCCGCTGGGAGGCCAAAAGTGCAAAAGAAGCAAGAGAGCAAAAGAGGGTAGGTAACTAAAATGTCTAGATTATATAGGGAAGAGCCTGTGGGGGAAGGGCAGCCCCGCCATACCCTGTAACAGGTAGGGACTGGGGGTGCTGAGAGAACCTCGAGGCCAGGTCCCCTTTGATATGTTAAAAAGAATCTCAGCCACTGTGTCCCACACAGGAGGTGGATATGACAGTGGTGACAAGGAGGGAGGAAAGGAGAGAGGTTGATAAGGTCAATTATAACAACTTGGTAATCAACTGGACAGAGTAAATAGACAAGAAATAAGAATCAAATATGAGCCGGACGTGGTGGCGCACGCCTGTAATCCCAGCACTTGGGAGGCAGAGGCAGGCGGATTTCTGAGTTCGAAGCCAGCCTGGTCTACAGAGTGAGTTCCAGGACAGCCAGGACTACACAGAAAAACCCTGTCTCGGAAAAAAAAAAAAAAAAAAAAAGAATCAAATATGATTTCCAGTTTGAGCGTGCTACAACAGGACTGAGCTGAGCAGAAGCTCCTGGGACAGCCAGAGTTCTCTACCAGCTGTCGGTTGATCCGTGTAACAGTGATCAGGTGACAGGACACGGGGGCCCTTTGCACTGATGTACTAGGTGTCTATCTCTCTGTGGGGTTCAGGTAAGGGAATTCACCTTTCTTCAGGCTGAGGTGTCTGGTGAATTATCTGAAAGGCTTGGCTTGCTTGAGATGCTCTTAATATATACATTTCTACAGTCTCAATTAACCGCAATAAATTTATAAGATGGAGCCGGGCGTGGTGGCGCACGCCTGTAATCCCAGCACTTGGGAGGCAGAGGCAGGCGGATTTCTGAGTTCGAGGCCAGCCTGGTCTACAGAGTGAGTTCCAGGACAGCCAGGACTACAGAGAAACCCTGTCTCAAAAAAAAACCAAAATAAATAGATAAATAAATAAATAAATAAATAAATAATTTATAAGATGGCACCACCTCTACTCCCAAGACCACATGGCAGGTTGGTTCTCAGGAGCACAGTCATCATCTGTCTTAAGTTTCTTTTCTTTTCGCTGTGATGAAAATGCTTTGACAAAACAGCTTAAGGGGAAAAAGTTGTATTGTCGCCATTCAAAGGTCCAGTCCATGACAGCAGGGAGGTCACAGCAGCAGGACTTGAAGTAGCTGGTCACATCCATCAATAATCCAGAGCAGAGAGTGATGAATGGCTGTATATTGCTGATCAGCTCCCTTTCTCCTCTTAGCCGTCCAGGATCCCAGCCAAGGAATGGTGACGCCCAGAGTGGGCAAGTCTTCCCGCCTCAATTAACATCATCAAGATAATCCCTCAGGGCTTGTTCAAGACCCAACTCTCAGTTGGTTTTAGAGCCTGTCAAGTTGACAATCAATACTATTCATGTCTTCCTCCATCCTCAGAATGGGGTCAAAAGTTTACAAAAGTCATAGTCCAACAAAACACTGCATTATTCAACATGAAGTAACTTATGACAGGTTAGACTGATCTCAATAGCTGGCATCACAGGTGTCAAATAAACGAGAAACTCAGCTTCAGTTGGCCTAGAGCCACTAGAACCTAGTGTACAACTTGCAATTGCCCTTTTGCTTTATAGTAGAGCAGTGCAAACCATCCCACCCACCTCCCAGCACCGAGGCTCGGCATTGACTGATAGGTGAGCCTACTTATCTGCCTGCGTCATGCAGTGTTTCTTCACTATGCCTGTCGCAAGAAGATAGCCTAATAATTACCTATGTGCCTTGTAACATTCAGCAGTAACTGGATGCCGGTTGCATGCCAGATTCTGTCCATTTGATTTCATTGATTTATCTCATCTGATCTTCTCAGGAGTCCTAAGATGGTGAAAGGACAACATAAATCCCATTTACTTACATTTAAGAACCAGCCCTGATTTCAAAACAGGCCATAAGGCACCAGCCCCAGGAATCAAACCTGGATCCTCTGGAAGAGGACCCAGTGCTCTCTTACCTCCTGAGTCATCTCTCCAGTCCCATATCTGTAATTCTTTAAATTGATGACTTAAAGTTCTAGATGTTAACTAAAATGTGAGAAAAGGTGTGCTCTTTAAAAAAAAAATTGGGGGGCCTGGAGAGATGGCCAGCGGTTAAGAGCACTGACTGCTCTTCCAGAGGTTCTGAGTTCAAATCCCAGCAACCACATGGTGGCTCACAACCATCTGTAATGGGATCTGATGCCTTCTTCTGAAGTGTCTGAAGACAGCTACAGTGTACTTACGTATAATAAATAAACAAATCTTCAATTTTTTCTTTTTTCTTTTGTTTTTTTGTTTTGTTTTGTTTTGTTTGTTTGCTTGTTTTTTGTTTTTTCAAGACAGGGTTTTTCTGTGTAGTCCTGGCTGTCCTGGAACTCACTCTGTAGACCAGGCTGGCCTCAAACTCGGAAATCCGCCTGCCTCTGCCTCCCAAGTGCTGGGATTACAGGCATGCCACCACGCCCGGCTCAATTTGTTCTTAAAGAACAGGTAAACAGAAAGAACAGAAGCCCACCTGCCTGGGCCACTGAGCAAAACTCAATTACAGGAGAGGTGAAGGGAAATGCAGGATGCTGGGAGGCAGCTCCGGTCCTCCGTGGAGGTATCTGGCTCCCTAAAGGCCGAGCCTTCTCTCCACGAGCTTAGTTTTTGTTTTGTTTTGTTTATTTATTTTTTGTTTGTTTGTTTGTTTGCTTGCTTTAAGACAGGGTTTCTCTATATCCTGGCTGTCTTGGAACTCACTCTGTAGACCAGAGATCCACCTGCCTCTGCCTGCTGAGTGTGGGGATTAAAGACATGCAGTGCTGTGGCCTAGCATCCTTACCTCCATTTTTTTATTCCCTCCCCACTTCCTGCTCTTTTGTTTTGTTTTGTTTTGTTTTGTTTTGTTTTGTTTTGTTTTGGTTTGGTTTGGTTTGGTTTGGTTTGGTTTTGGGTTTGTTTGTTTTTTTCCAAGACAGGGTTTCTCTGCTTAGCCCTGGTTGTCCTGGAACTCACTCTGTAGACCAGGCTGGCCTCGAACTCAGAAATCCGCCTGCCTCTGCCTCCCAAGTGCTGGGATTAAAGGCGCGTGCCACCACTGCTCGGCTCCTGCTCTCTCTCTCTCTCTCTCTCTCTCTCTCTCTCTCTCTCTCTTTTAAAGGCATCTCCTACTTTGTAGCAAATTTGAAACAAAATTTTGACCTGGATCCAGGCTTGAAGTCACCGCTCTAATATCCCTGTCACATTCATGCCCACAATAGCAGCCAGTACCTCCCAGCTATCTGTATGGAAAGCTGCCTGGTGGTTGGATTCCTTCGCACTCAGTGTCGGACAGGCAGCTGCAGCTCAGGGCATGGTCTCTTCCCCTGCAGTACTGACCTCCCCAAAGCCGGCTCGCATTCCAGACTCTATCCTCCCCTCATGTGCCCAACCCAGAGATGAACCTTCTAGGTGGGAAAAGCTCACTGAACCGTGGCTGCTATTGGTGGGTGGTCAGGCTGCAGAACCAGGCTCTACCATTTGCTAGCAGTGTGATTTGGACGGATGACTTCAGAATCTTCACTTTAAACAGGAGTAAAGCAACATGGTATATCACGGAGTCAAGATATACCTTACTTAGGTGCATGAAGTGAACCCTTTCTGTAGGACCCTCAAAATTAAATCTTTTTCTCCTCTTGAAGAAGAGAAGGAGGAGAAAGAGGAGGAGGAGGAGGAGGAGGAGGAGGAGGAGGAGGCACCTCTTCCAGGTAGACATGGTGGTGCATGCCTTTAATTCCAGCAGATGCAGGATTCCTGAGTTTTGAGCCAGCCTAGTCTACAGAGCAAGTTCCAGGACAGCTGGCCAGACTATAAAACAAACAAACAAACAAACAAACAGATAAAAGCCAACAACAAAACATCCACAACCAACAACAAACTGCAAAAGAAAAGAAAAGAAAAAGGAAGGAAGGAAGGAAGGAAGGAAGGAAGGAAGGAAGGAAGGAAGGAAAAGAGAAAAGTCACCTGGGGTATACTCCTGTGGTTTTAACTCCCATTATGAGACACTAAGAAACAAGACCTGGGCTTTTGAGATGCCACCAAGCCTGATGACCAGAATTCGGATACCTAGACTCACATAGTGGAATGAGAAAACCAGCCTCAGCTGGCGGTGGTGGCACATGCCTTTAATCCCAGCACTTGGGAGGCAGAGGCAGGCGGATTTCTGAGTTCGAGGCCAGCCTAGTCTACAGAGTGAGTTCTAGGACAGCCAGGGCTACACAGAGAAATCCTGATGAAAGAAAGGAAGGAAGGAAGGAAGGAAGGAAGGAAGGAAGGAAGGAAGGGAGGGAGGGAGGGAAAGAGAGAGAGAGAGAAAGAGAGAGAGAGAGAGAGAGAAAGAAAGCAAGAAAGAAAGCAAGAAAGAAAGCAAGAAAGAAAGCAAGAAAGCAAGCAAGCAAGAAAGAAAGAAAGAAAGAAAGAAAGAAAGCAAGCAAGCAAGAAAGAAAGAAAGAAAGAAAGAAAGAAAGAAAGCAAGCAAGCAAGCAAGAAAGAAAGAAAGAAAGAAAGAAAACCAGGCTCAACCAGCTGACCTCTGACCTCTACATGTACACACCCGGAATAACATTTGTGATTTTTTTTTTTTTAGAAAGAACTGAGAGCTGGGAACACACAGAGACAGGCAAAAATCTATGTGGGTTTGAGGCCGGCCTGTTCTACATAGAGAATCCCAGACTATCCTTGTCTGAAAAAGATGAGACATTGAAGTTCTATCAAACGGATTCATCACATTCCTTCCTTTAAAACCAGAACTCAACTCAGGGAGGCAGAAGCAAGTGAATCTCTGAATTTGAGGACAACCGGGTCTACAGAGCAAGTCCCAGGACAGCCAGGGCTACACAGAGAAGCCTTGTCTCAAAAACAAACAATAACAAAACCAGAGCAAGAATGGATTCACCTGTCCAAGCAGTTGATGCTTTAGTGGGTTTTCTCACAGATGAGTCCATCGTAAAGCACTCTGGCTAGGCCTCTGACCACTGCCTGTCTCTTGCCACGTCATGCTCTGTGCTACCTAAGGACTTTACACCAAGAAAGGATACTATCAGATGGCGACTCTTGACCCAGGGGCTGAACCATACACTTAATAAACTCATCTTTGTAAGCTGCCTAGCTTTTGTTGTTGCTATTAGCAACAGAAAATGGACAAGGACCTGTGCTTACAGTACAGTGAAATTAGTGTTATTAACCTGGTGGGAAGGAAATACACATGGTAAAGGAGGGACATCCCATCATGGAGGAGTCAGGGTGGGTCTTACAAGATTAGGGGCTTAGGAGACTGAGTCAGACTGGAACTCCAGGGAGCAGAGACAACTCTCAATGATGTGTCATTAGGAACAAGGACAGTGTTGTGGTTATATTTCCAAGGAAACCTTACTTAGTTCAGGAGACAGGGGCACAGTGTGCTGCTGGCTAGACAGCAATACTTTCAAGGGCAAGCGGTTATAAGGCCTTGGCTGCAGTCCTGTTGGAGAACCCAGCTATTAAGGTCTCAGTCCACCATGTCTGGATGGCTCTCCAAACGTGGTGCAAAATGGAGGACTCCCATTCTCTGTGGGGCTTCCCTTCATTTGCCTAACCTTACTAGGAGAGTGTCTCTGAGCACACATGCCTGGCCTTATCTGGACCATGACCCTGCACAGAGCCTCCTGCAAGCGCTCCGTGAGTCAGCACTTCAGTCCCGCTCAGCTCTTCCCTCTGGCCTAGCACTTCTGTTCCCTTTGCCCTTGTGTGCTGGTAACCAGTGAGCCCCGAGGAAAGGAGACCCACACAGTCCCTTAAGAACTCTGTTCTAGGTTCTGTTAGAAGTGGTAAGTCTGAAGGTAAAGATGATTGAATAGATACAAGCATTTGCCACCTGAATTTGAAACATGACCTGAATTCGATTCCTGGAGCCCATGTGATAGGAGAGAACTGGCTGGAGAGATGGCTCAGCGGTTAAGAGCACTGGCTGCAACCCCAGAGGTGCTGGGGTCAATCCTGAGCCACCGCATGATGGCTCACAGCCATCTGTAATGGGATCTGGTGCCCTCTTCTGGTCTGCAGGTGCACATGCAGAGAGCACTCAAGTAAAATAAATCTTCAAAAAACGAACAAACAAAAACAACAGCCCTTCTTTGAGAGAGAGAGAGAGAGAGAGAGAGAGAGAGAGAGAGAGAGAGAGAGAGAGAGAGAGAGAACTATTGTGAAGTGTTCACAGAGAAGACTGCTTAGACATGGGTGCTATGCCAATAGAAAGTCTTTATTAGCTGACCTGGGACTACTCCAAGTGTCTGGGACACCGGTATAGCCCTGAGCCTTTCTTAGGGTGAGCTTTTAGCACACACACACACACACACACACACACAAAAATGTTCTGGATTGATATACTTCAGTTAACAAGAGCATTTAGCCAGAAGCAGAACTACAGAGACTCTCCCAGAACTATGGACTTTGATAGATTAGGTCTTTGTTCTCATTTTGGCAGGTAGTGCTGTCTATGCTCTGAGTTTTATGGCCTACATGGTACTTTCATCATGGAGTCAGTTGTGCTAAGGTCTGGGGGCCTCTTAGTTACAGACCTGACTCCTGTAAGCTGTCCTCTTACAGCTGTTAAAGATTGGTCTTTAAGCTGAACAGGGGTGCCACACACCTTTGATCTCAGCACTTGGGAGGCTGAGGCAGGTAGGACTCTGTGAGTTTGAGGCCAGTCTGGTCTTCAGAGTGAGTTCCAGGACAGCCAATGCTATACAGAACAAACCTGCCTCAACCCTACTCACACCGGCAAAAGGAAAGACTGGTCTTTAAAGATTATAGCCAAGGATGTCACTCTTGACTGTGACCTCTCTAGTATAAAACCACAGTTGGGGAGTAGAGAGATGGCTCAGCAGGTGAACGCATTCACCTTCTCTTTCAGAGGAACAGAGTTCAAGTCCCAGTACTCATGTCGGAAGTCACAACTGGGAGTTACTTCAGTTCCAAGGGACCCAACATCCTCCTTCTGATCTTAGACACCTGCACACATCTGGCGCTCTCTCTCTCTCTCTCTCTCTCTCTCTCTCTCTCTCTCTCTTCCACACAGAGTAAATAAAGATAAAACCACTTCTTTAAAAGTAAAAACCATATCCATGCTTAGTGGCCACTGAACTATTCAGCAGAACTTCCGGGGGTCTGAGCTGTTTGAACTGTGAACTCTTCGTGCTATTGTCTTCGGCCGGTAGAGCTGTAGTGATCTCAGCAGGGGCTCCTGAACCAGTTCCACCTTGGCACAGTGCCAAAACGTGGCCAAGGAAGGCTTTGGGCAAGTCACCAGCACTGGGACCTTTTCAGGAGCTTGCAGAGAAGCTAAGCCATTGCCTAGGGAGGAAGGTCAGTCTTCTGAACAGCAGGCTGTGCTGGGTATCAAATCACAAAATCAGACCACTTGCCTCCTAATATTAACAAAGTGTGGTAGGTCGGGGGCCTAGAGTCATGAGCACAATGCATGACACCTGTTGCCAATAGCATTATTGTCACATTAATATTATTCCTCCAGGCTCCTTGTAAGCATTTCTTCCCTTTTGCTTTCTGGGCTGCAGCCACTTCAAAGGCCACACTGGGTCACTTGAATGAAAGCTCTGTGGAGGAAGCCTACTGCTGTCTTGATCTAAGCATTTTTGTTGTCAGGATTTCACTCCTGGTCTCTGCTTCCTTGTCCATGTCCAAGCTGTTTAAACTAAGGGCCAAGCAAACTCTCCTGTCAAATATTGGACCATCCTGGCCTATTTGCCCCCCTGTGCCACTTACACAGGCATGCCCCATCCCTAAATCCAAAAGACCCTCCCACCCCCACCCTTCCACCCTCCCACCTCCCTACCACCCCCAGCCTCCAAGCCCCCCTCCTCGCTCCCCAGGTTCTGCCTTGGGTGTTCTGTTTCCCCAGAACAAGGAGGACCAGCAGCCCCACCTTCTTTCACACTTGAGGAAACAAGGTAGATTTCAATGTCCTCCCTAGACCTGTCTGGCAAGACAAGGCTTTTGTCAGACAGGTCCTGTCAGCTCAGGGACTTTCTGACTGCAGAGTAGCCAAGATGCTTTTCTTGCTTTAAATGCAGTGCAGTGATCCTGAGATTCCCACAGCAAACACATCGCTGGTGGGAGCGTTTGCTTTGTTTCTGTTTTTTTCTGTTACATATGGAGTTCTCAGAAGAAAAGGTGGACTCAAACAGAGAAGCAAGACAGATCCAACTTCCTTAAGCAGACATCACTCCTAACATTTTTGCTGTTTTCTCAGACCCTCTTCTATGCTAATACTCACTTATCAAAGTCAACATTAGAAGTAACTGATGACAATATTGTGACACCCAAATCAGTCACGTAAATTTTGTTGTTATGCCTTAAAGGGACCAGCACATTTCTGGATCCAGATGGTTGGTATTATTGAAGCCTTGCTTACCTTTTGTCGGTAGCGTTTAAACGCCGCTGGACACTGAGCCTTAGCTCGGTGGTCCACCCGTAGTCCTGGCACTCAAAAGGCTGAGGCCCAATCAAGGCTATTCTGGATTACAGAGTAAAACCCTGTCTTTGTTAGGATAGAACTCAGGTTGTCAGGATTGGCAGCTAGCACCTTTCCCCTCTGGGGCATCTTACAGGTCCAAGTTCAGTTAATTTTTTAACCCTGGTAAAGGTATACTATAGTCCACTTAAGTGTTTGCTGTCGAACTCATGGACTAACAAGGCGTTCACATTGATATGCACTCACGGGGTGAGGCAGGAATTAGCCAGATACCCCTGCTTCCTTTTACCCAGGGCTGAGCTGAACTCACGGGTTCTTTCACTCCATCCAGTCACTTAAGAAGCCAAGGCGGGCACACCTGACCCTGTGGAAAGAGACAAAGGAGTCCATATTCATGCTTATTAGTTTTTGCCAACCTGACACAAGCCAGGGTTGTCTGGGGAGAAGGAACTTCAGTTAAGGCGCTGCCTCTTTAACGCCAGCCTGTAGGTGCGTCTGGGGGGGGGGGCATTGTCTTGGTTAATGACTGATGTGGGAGATGCTACCCAGGGAAGGTGGGATAGGAAAACAGGGGGAGCAAGCCAGTTGGCAGCACTCCTCCATCGCCTCTGCTTCAGTCACTGACTCCAGGTTCCAGACTTGAGTTTCTGCCTCAACTTAAAGGGATTCCAAAGGAGCCTGAGAGGCCAAGGCCGAGACCCTGACAAGGGGGCCACAATCAATGTGCCGGTCAGGAGCTAATACCACATGGTCAGAACCTAGAGGTGTAGGAATGAGGCACAGGCAAGATCAGGATCCCAGGTCTAGGTGGCACTGGGCAGGCAGATAGGTCTACAGCAGGTCTAGTCAGGGGAGTGTGGAAATGTTATTTATTTAATAACTGTTTTACCTAAATTATTTTATCCTTTTTTTAAAAAAAAAAAAATAGCCAGGTGGTGGTGGCACATGCCTTTAATCCCAGCACTTGGGGAGGCAGGCGGATTTCTGAGTTCGAGGTCAGCCTGGTCTACAGAGTGAGTTCCAGGACAGCCAGGACTATACAGAGAAACCCTGTCTCGGAAAAACCTATATATATATATATAATATATATAATTTATTAATGAGCCCAGAAGCTCTGAATACTCAAGGCACAATTAGCAAATCAAAAGATTCCCAAGAAGAAGGAAGGAGAGGACCCTGGTCCTGAAAAGACTGGTTCCAGTTTTGCAGGAGAGTACCAGAACAGAGAAAGGGTTGGGGGGTGATTGGAGAATGGGGGGGGGGAGGATTTATGGGACACATGGTGAGGGGGGAACTGGGAAAGGGGAAAGCCTTTGGAATGTAAACAAAGAATATAGAAAATAAAAAAATAAATAAAATAAGGTTCAGAGATGAGCTGCCTACTCAAATACACTGTAAAAGACAAATTACATTATGAAGTAATAAAACATGTTGTTTGGATTACCTGTAAAACTGAAAACTCCTTTATATGCCTTTATGTAGATTAGGCAGGTTTTAAAGGACCGTTTTCTCCCTAGTTCCAAGTTTTCAAAGCTCACTCTCACCTTGGCTTTGTGACGATAAAGACCTTAGGTGCTAGGAGGATAGCTCAGTCAGTAACGTGGTTGTCACGCAAGCTTAAGGACCTAAGTTTGATCCCCAGAACCCATGGAAATAGCTGCCTGTCTGGCATTCCAGGCCTGGGGGGGCGGAGACAACAGATTAGCCAGTCCAGCTCCAGATTGAGTAAGTGTCTCTGTCTCAAAATGACGATAAAGATGATGATGACGTAGTAAAGATTTATTGAGGAAGATACCTAGTCAATCTGTGGGCAACAACACAGACACATAGGTCGAGCAGACTGGCATGCAGACAGACGGATGGACAGGTGTACACACACACACACACACACACACATACACACACACCTTGAAAAGCGTGTTTCAAGAATTGATCTTTCCTAATACTGCATTATCCTCTAGGAATTGTTGTTATTCCCAACTAGCTGGGTCTGTTCCCTGCTAGCGCTGTGACCTTGCTAAGTCCCCCTGACACACTCTGAGCACTGGTAGGTGGATGGCTGGATTGGTGGCTGAGCAAACTAAAGTGTTTGTGTTTCGACACTCTAGATCGATTATCTTTGCAAAAACAAGCGGCAGGATCCTCTCAGGTCTCATGTTGGCTTATCAAGCCTGGTCCCTGTGCACGTGTACAGCGTAGGGTAAGGACCTTTTGTTTCTCATTGGCCTCTCCTCTCCCCACCCCATTCCCACTCATTCTTAATTAGGGTGGGTGGATCTAACGTCACATGGAGGACGAGGGCGCCCCCTGGTGGTAGACTCAATTCCCCTAAACAGCGGACTGCGGCGGCGGGCTGCAGGCATAAAGAGTTGGAGAGCCCTTCAAAGGCTCTGAAACAAGAGCTGTCCTTCATTATCAGGTCCATTTTACTCGCTCACCGTTCCTTTGTGTATCTTAACTTTTTTGTTTGTTTGTTTGTTTGTTTTTTGTTTTTTTGTTTTTGTTTTTGTTTGTTTTTTTTTTGAGACAGGGTTTCTCTGTGTAGTCCTGGCTGTCCTGGAACTCACGGTGTAGACCAGGCTGTCCTGGAACTCAGAAATCCGCCTGCCTCTGCCTCCCAAGTGCTGGTATTACAGGCGCGCGCCACCACCGCCCGGCAACTTATTTCTAACCTTCACCAACATTTTTACTTTTTATTTCGTATGCGTATTTGCTTGCATGCTTTTATGTGTACCGCGTGGGATAGGAGCCTGTGGAGGCGAGAAAAGGGCATCAGATCCCCTAGACCTGGAGTTACAAGCGACTGTGAGCCACCATGAGGCTTCTGGAAACCGCACTCAGTTCTTGTAGGCACTCTTAGTTCCTGAGCCCTGTCTCCAGCCCCACTTTTTGCTTTAATGTGAAAGCCATCCACGATCCCGGGTGATGAACCATCGAAATGCCGCAGAGCTCAGCACACTGACTGGCACGTGTTCATGATCACACGGGAGAGCGTCTTGACAGGCCGTTGACAACAGACAGGATTGGGACTTCAAGACTAGTCTGAGGCTGGAGAGATGGCTCAGCAGTTAAGAACACGGACTCCTCTTCCAGAGGTCCTGAGTTCAATTCCCACATGGTGGCTCACAACGATCTGTAATAGGATCTGACGCCCTCTTGTGGTGTGTCTGAAGACAGCTACAGTGTAGTCCAATAAAATAAATAATTTTTTTTTAAAGACCAGTCTGAGTAACAACGAAACCTGTCTAGAAAAAGGTGGGCTGGAGAGATGGCTCATCAGATAAGAGCACTGCAGAGGACTTCACTTGGTCCCCAGAACCCACACCAGGCAGCTCACAATCACCTGTAACTCTGGCTGCTAGGAGACCCATAGCCTCTGACCTCTATGGGCGCTGGCGCTCACATGCACGCCCATAGTCAAAATAGTTAACAACTGTGCTCTGAAAAATTGCCACTACTCCTCTACAGTTGAGCAGAGATGTTAAAAATCAGAGCAATATGATTAGTAAGATTCAAATGTTAGTGTTGACAGGGCTATATATCTAGGAAAAAGCGCATGCACACTTTTTGAGATCTGCAGCTTTGTGTGGGCATGGATGTATATTTGGGGGACAGAGGACAGCTTTGTGTGTTACTCCTTCTCAGTCGCCCCTCCTAGGAACTCTATCTTGCCTATACCACCAAGTTCCTCAATGCCCTGGCTGCTTGGGGTCACCAAAATCAAAACCCAAATCACCCTCTCTACTGTCCAAGACTTCGGTGTATCCAACACTCACCAGTCCAGGTCCATTCCCTCAGAGAGAGTATTCTTCTTCCTACATCCACCTGTGTAGCCCTCTAAAAGAAGGTCACCCCTGCTTCTGGGACTCTAACTTCTTCCTAACTGCTCTCTCATAGTTCACCCCCATATATGACCTCCATGGAGTTTCTCCTCATTCCTGCCTCACAACCACAATTCAGTCTCTCAAATAAGCCTTAGCTCATACCTCTGCAGCCTCAGTTTACCTAACAAACCCTACTGAACCCTCCTTGTTCATGCCAATAAGGGCCAGATCCTAGCCCTCCCAACCCAAAAGGCTGAGATTCTTTTTCTTCTGTGGTATACCTATTCAAACAGCTGGGGCTAGTTACTTGAGACTGGCCGCTTTACCTACAGATCCTGGCACCTGCTCTTATCCTTATCCTAACAAAATCTGACACAGTAGACCCCCCTTTACACTGGGCAAAGCTTGAGCATAGGAGGAAACCTCAAAGCCTGCCTATTCAGTGACACAGTTCCTCCAACAAGGCCACACCTATTCCAACAAGGCCACGCCTCCTAATAGTGCCACTTCCCATGGGCCGGGCATATTCAAACCACCACATTCCACTTCCTGGCCCCACAGGCTTGTTCTAACACATGAGTCTATGGGGATTATAGTGTTTGAATAGGTTTGGCCTCCATAGACTCATGTATTTGAATGCTTGGCCCATAGGGAGTGGAAGTCTTATTAGAGTGGGTGTGGCCTTGTTGGAGGAAATGTGTCACTATGGGGGTAGGCTTTGGAGTCCTAGGCTTGAACTCCACCCAATGGGGAAAAGACCCTCTTCCTAGATGCCTGGAAAAGGGAGTCTCCTGGATGCCTTCAGATCAAGATGTAGAACTCTCAGCTCCTTCTCCAGCACCGTGTCTGCCTGGAAGCTGCAATGCTTCCTGCCATGATGATAATGAACTGAACCTTGAACCTGTAAGCCAGCCCCAATTAAATGTTTTCCTTATAAAAGTTGCCTTAGAGGTGGGTGGTGGTGGCGCACACCTTTAATCCCAGCACTTGGGAGGCAAAAGCAAGCAGATTTCTGAGTCCGAGGCCAGCCTGGTCTACAGAGTGAGTTCCAAGACAGCCAGGACTATACAGAGAAACACTGTCTGGAAAAAAAAAAAAAAAAAAAAGTTGCCTTGGTCATGGCGTCTCTTCACAGCAATAAAACCCTAACCAAGACAGGAACCATACCTAGCCATAGCATAATGTAAAACATGTTTAGTCCAACTCCAAATGTAAACATAGTCTATCGCAATTTCAACAATGTCTACAAGTTCAAAGTCTTTTCTGAGATTCATGCAATCTCTTAACTGTAATCCCCTATAAAATAAAAATAAAAAGCAGATCATGTATTTCCGACCTCACAGGATATACATTACCATTCCAAAGCATTATAGAGAGGAAATACTAGACAAAAGAAAGACCAAAAACCGGCTGGGCAAACTCCAAACTGCGTCTCCATGTCTGATGTCCCACTCCCCTCAGCTTTGTTGACTGCAGCACAGATCTTTCTCTTCTCCACCCCCTGTTAGTACTTTTCCTCGGTAGGTGTTCCATGGCTCTGGCATCTCTAATATCTTGGGGTCTCCAAGGCAACTTTAACCTCACAGCTTGTTGTTCCAAAGTCTAAGATCCACACACGATCTTCTGGGCTACTCTAAAGGGCTCTGGTTGACTCCACTCCCACTGCTGCTGCCGTTCTTGGTGACCATCCATCCCACGGCACCGGCATCTCCAATACTCTGGGGTCTTCCACAGCAACTAGGATTCACCAATATCCTCTCATAGGCGCTCTTCGTGGTGACAAGCCTCAGCTTCTTTGCATGACCCCTTCAGTCCTGGGCCGTCAACTGCACCTGAGGCTACACCTTCACCAATAGCCTTTGTAGGCTTATAATTTTTTTCAAAACCCTACTTTAATACGTATACTTAAATGTTTTAGCCTCCCTTCTAGCCCACCACTCACCAGAGGTAATGGAAAGGAAAGGTTAACAGGGCAAAGGAGGATGTGGACCTGTTTAGAAATAGTTTTTTGGGATGAATCCAGTCTGCATTGTCAGGATATCACAGTTCAGTTCACATGAATCAGCAGCAGAAACTCAATGCACTCACAAATACCATTCACAAATCAGCAATGGTCAATCCAGAAGAAACCACAAGGCTCTGTCAATTGGCCCAAGCCCATGGAAACAGCAAGAAGCCACTGGAACCTGACCAGAAGTTCTTTGGTGTGTTTCTCAATGCAAAGTCACAACAAACAATGACCAGCAAAGAGTGGCAAGGTGAATCAGTACCACACAGCACTGTCCACTGTCTGTTGGGTTATATTTATATCCTTTCCAAACATCACATGTTAGCTCAAGCATCTGCTCTTGCAAAACATCACATGCCCTCTCCTAGGCTGCTTCCAGTAAAACACCATGTGTCTGTTCTCAGGAACACACCCACAACCTGTCTGCTTCAGCAAAATATCCTCTCATAAGACAGTTTCCAGAAAAACTGAGTCTCCAAAGAAACCAGAAACTTCCACTTCCAGCCTTTCCTAGCCTCTGGCAGTTCGAATCTCAGCTGTACTCCATGACCCCTTCATGCCTTCCAGTACCTCCTGGGTGACTCTTAGACATTACCAAGTACAGCTGCAGCACGAGGTACAACCTTGGTTATCTCTGAAGCACAGCTTCTTTGTGCTTTCAGAAAACGCTTTCCAGATTTCACCTCAGTGATGCTAGTCTCGTCTTCATCACCACTTTCTCTTAGCTCCAGCTAGCCAGCAATAACTGTCCCAGTAGTCCCGTCTATTCTTGACTCTAAAGCCAGAGCTGTATGGCTGAAGCTGCCGAGTTCTGATGCTTTCAGGAGCTGGAAAACACCCCCTTCATTCTACTACATCTTCCACTGCCCAGGCTTTGCTGTCCTGGAACTTGCCCTGTAGACTGACCTTGAACTCAGAGATCTGCATGCCTCTGTCTCCTGAGTACTAGGACTAAAGGCATGTACCACCATGCCTGAGCCTTTTTTTTTTTCTCCTGAGACAGGGTTTCTCTGTGTAGCCCTGTCTGTCCTGGAACTCATTCTGTAGACCAGACTGGCCTCGAACTCAGAAATCCACCTGCCTCTGCCTCCCAAGTGGTGCTGGGATTAAAGGCGTGCGCCACCACCGCCTGGCGAGCCTAAGCTTTTTTTTTTTTTTTTTTTTTTTTTTTGGGATTTGTTTTTTTCGAGACAGGGTTTCTCTGTATAGCCCTGGCTGTCCTGGAACTCACTCTGTAGACCAGGCTGGCCTCGAACTCAGAAATCTGCCTGCCTCTGCCTCCCAAGTGCCAGGATTACAGGCGTGCGCCACCACCGTCCAGAGAGCCTAAGCTTTTTGTGGCCACTATGCCTCAAGAAGCCTGTGCCTTCAACCTCAAGATATGGACCACAGGTGTGCCCTCCATTTCTGGATTGTAGTTCATTCCAGATATAGTCAAGATGACAATCTAGAATAGCCATCACAGTTTATCCCTTCTCAAATTGATACACAATCTTATCTCCTTCTGTCCAACTGAAAACAGCAACCAGGTCATAATAATGCCTAGATATAACTATCCCTTGTGCAACTGCTAACACATGAACAATAAGTTTAGCCACGTGGGATCTTGCCCTGAGGTCACCACTCCCTTCATCTGTTTATCTCATTGAACACAGGATTCAGCTCCATTCTACTTCATGGTACCACTTTATTACTTGAAACATCATACATTTTATTTTTTTCATTCCTAAGCTTGCTATGTTTCATCAAAACAATCCTCGTAAGAGCGAGCCACAGGACAGAGTTTAAACTAGGGTTTGAGAGTTCCTTTGCCAATGTAATTAATCTGACACCCTTCACCTTAGCCTCAGGCAGACTCTTTGAACAAAGGCAAAAAAGTAGTCACATTCTTCACCAAAATATCACAAGAATGATCACTAGGAAATCATATTCAAATTCTTCTCTATAACCTCTTGAGCCAAGCCCCTAGAGTTCAAATCACCTTCAGCACCAATGTCTTCCCTATTCCTACTGGGACGGCATTAATTAAGCCTTACTTAAAGCATTTCACTGCTTTCCAAATCCAAAGTCTCTACATCCACATTCCTCCAAACAAAATCCAGTCAGGCCTATCACAGCAATACCCCACTTCTGATACCTTCTGTCTTAATTAGGGTGTCATTGATGTAAAGAGACAATATGACCAAAGCCACTGTTATAAAGGACAACATTTAGTTGGTGCTGGCTTACAGTTTTAGAAGTTCAGTCCATTATCATCATGGTAAGAAGCATTGCGGTGTCCAGGCAGACATTGTGCTGGAAGAGCTGAGAATTCTATATTTGATCCATACGCATCAGCAGGAGAAGACTCACTTGTGCAGGAAGCCAGGAAGCTCTCTCTTCAGCAATGGGTGTAGCTTGAGCATAGGAGGAGACCTCAAAGCTGCCTACACAGAGATGCACTTCCTCCAACAGGACCACACCTCCTAATAGTGCCACTTCCCATGGGCCAAGCATATTCAAACCACCACAGTGTGAAAATCTACCAGTATCCTAAGAGCCTCCCCCGATGTCTCTAGCTCCTTTACAACAGGAATAGGCTATTGTACAGTGTTGTCAACAACATTGTCAGGTAGCATATACATCTAAGCAGACCATAATACCCCCAAGAATTTTGCAGCTATTCTATGGTCTCTGCAGACTGATCTCCCATCCTTGTTCCTTTAAATGCACCTCTATGCCCTTCTGATGCCTTTTCAGATCTGCAAAAACCTTGGAGGTTATCCTTAAGTCATCTCTATAAGAAAACTCTCTCCAGAGGATGGGCAGGGTACGGCAATAGGCTAAACTACCATCCAAAGGTGCATGGAAAGATGACCTTGGTGATGCACCCTAAAAGTTCATTGTCACCTGTTCTGAGCAAGTGCCAAGTAATCCCAGAAGCTGATAACTAAGGAGATGATAAAGTCAAATATAGGCAAGATCTAAGACAGCACAGAAAGGTCCCATCCGCTTGTGCTAGCTGCTTCCTCTGCACCAAGGCTGGGTACAAAAGTGTAGGCTTTAGACCAGCATGTAACTTACGTGCTCTCTATAGTCCTTTCTTCCTCTCTGACCATTATGCTGACACATCCTGGAGCCCTTCCAGCTCTACCCATGGAGGCTCCCTTCATTTCTCCACACCCCCCCCCCCGATGAATTTAATGGGCCTCATGACATTTGCTTAGACCTACCCATGACCCTGCTCTCCCCTGCTGCACCTGCTGGCTCCCTGGGTCAGAGAGGCCCTGGGTTGGCTCTGTAGCTGTAACCATGGCCGTTGCTTCTCCAGTCACTACACTGCTGAGCGAACCCCCTCAACCTCTAGCCTAATCTTTTGCTAGAAAGAAACACACCCTTCTTAGTTTGAGGGTCAATTATCATCCCTGGGGCAGGCTTGATCCTCTTTGCTTGCATTGTTCTATCACATGCATCTTCTGGGATCCACACCTCAGGCTTTAAAGCTCCCCAGAAGCTCCTCTGCACATAGTTTGGCTTTCCAGCAATCTATCCCATAGGAACTCTGTTTTGACACACATCCAGCCACATTTGTCTTTGAGGAACCTAGACAGACCTCCCCTTCTGCTGTGCCTTTTTATTATCTCCTTTTTAATGTCATGGACTCTTCATATGCTGGGCTAAATCGCTGAGATATTCCAAAGCCTTCCCTACTTCATTATTTTATTTTATTTTATTATTATTATTTTTGTTTTTGTTTTTCAAGACAGGGTTTCTCTGTGTAGCTCTGGCTGTCCTGGAACCCACTCTGTAGACCAGGCTGGCCTCAAACTCAGAAATCTGCCTGCCTCTGCCTCCCAAGTGCTGGGATTAAAGGCGTGCGCCACCACCGCCCGGCTTCTTCCCTACTTTATAACATAAATCTCTCCCCACCAAAGACTCAGCAAAGCTGCTGTGGTGGCCGCCCTGGGCTCATATGTTCATTTGCATACTTAGTCCCCAGTTAAACCGTTTGGAAAGAATTGGCAGGTATAAACTTGTTGGAGAAGGCATCAGACTGGGAGTGGCTTGTGAGGTTCCAAACACCCATATCAGGGTCAGTTTCTCTGTCTCTGTCTGTTTGTCTTTGTCTCAATGTGTCTCTGTCTGTCTGTCTGTCTGTCTGTCTCTCTGCCTGTTGTCTATGGAACAAGAAGTAAAGCTACTGCTCCAGAGCTTTCCTACCCTGTCACCATTCACCATGCTCTCCACCGTGATGTAATGGACCAACCCTCTGAAACTGGAAGCCAGCCCCAACCAAATGCTTTCTCTTATAAGAGTTGCCTTGGTCATGGTGCCTCTTCACAGCAATAGAAGAGTAACTAAGACAGCTGCTGAAGATCCATATGAGTGTTGAGGTCCCTGCTGGATCGACCTTTTTTTTTTTTTTTTTTTTTTTTTTTTAAGTCCTCTGCTAACAGTTCTATCTGGCCCCTTGAACTCGGGTGCACACACCACTCCTTATTTCTAGTTCCCTCAGTCACACCTGTCCCTCCTCTATGATCTTCTAGGTCCTGGTAATTATGAGAGTTTCAGATGGAAACAACCAAGTATCCCTAGTGGCTTAGATAAACCAGCCCACAGGTGACTGATTTCCCTCACACTGTCTTGGTTACGCAGCCTATGCCATAAGGAGAGAAGAGTAGTTACATCGTCCAGTTCTGTCTCTGCAGCAGTGGGACTTACTCCACACACTCCCATGTTCCACAGCCTCACAAACCAGGCTGTGACAGATTCACTTTAGTTGCCTATTTAAAAGTCCCCCCTCCTCCAGAGGCTGGGTGGGGGTGGTGCATGCTTGCCTTTAATCCCAGCACTTGGGAGGCAGATGCAGGCGTATCTCTGAGTTCAAGGCCAGGTCTACAGATTGATCTCTAAGACAATTGGGACTACACAGAGAAACTTGGTTTCAATATCCCAAGTAAATAAACAAACAAATAAATAAACAAATAGATAATAAAATAAAAGTTTTCCCCAATCCCAGCCATTTGAGGGGTGTTTCCTGCTCATCATGAATCCTTGTACTGGACCACTGCTAAGGCCCCATTGGATTACAGGTTTTTGTCCCCCTTTTCACTAAAGGTTGTCTTTATAGCATCTCTCATACTCTCATTTATCTAATTTACTTGTCAAATCAGAGGTTAACGTGGAAAAGGCTAGCCACATCCCCCTATCTTGTCATAAGAAGGGAGTTTGCTTGGCCTCCATCTCAGTCTCAGGGGTATTTCTAACTGCCCACACAGTGGCCAGGTGACAGAAGCCATCTAGGAAAGGCTATGGCGAGTAAGTTTCCTGGAGATGGCCCACTGTTTTGCATGGCTACAGTGGGTGCACTTCGGAGAGGCACAGCCCAAGAGACATCTTCCCATGATCATTCCTTGCTGCTGACCTGCCTTCCTGCCACTATCTATGGCATAGCCTAATGGTTCCTGGGCGTCAGCCCACCCTACTGGGCAGAACTTTCATGAATTAATGGCATTTAGATGATTAACAACTTTATATCATTCCTGATTTGCTTAAAGCAATTTTAGGAAGAAAGTTTGAGGAGATGGTTTTAGTTGTTCTGTCAAAAAGATATAATAAAGTTAGAATCAAGAATAGAATGTGCTCTCTCCTCATAGAATAGTAGGAAAAGGCTGCATAATAGGGAATACAATGAGCTTTCATAAATTACACCAAGAAGAGAAGTAGGCGCAGGACAAATTTGGGATCAAGGAAAACCATTCATTCTAGGTTGGATCCAAGGATGAAGCCACAAGTATGCACTATGATAAAGCAAGGCCGTGTGGAATTGTGGCTTTGGACTTATAGTGAGTTTATAGCATGAAATATTGCTTTGAACTTACTATCAACATCCTTTTATAACTCTCTTTTTGTGAAACATTTTATCTATGAGGTAATTTTATTAAGAAATTTTGTCTTGCAAGGTATAAAAAGACTGAATGAAGAAATAAAGTGTGGTTATTCGGGCTCTCCATCCACCAAACGTCTATCTGTCTGTCTGTCTGTATGTACACTTATAGTTAAAAGAGTTCAGAGTTTTTTTCTTTTTCTTTTTCTTTTTCTTTTCTTTGTCTTTTTCTTTCTTTCTTTCTTTCTTTCTTTCTTTTTGTTTTTTTTTGTTTGTTTGTTTTGTTTTGTTTTGTTTTGTTTTGAGACAGGGTTTCTCTGTATAGCCCTGGCTGTCCTGGAACTCACTCTGTAGACCAGGCTGACCTCGAACTCAGAAATCCACCTGCCTCTGCCTCCCAAGTGCTGGGATTACAGGCGTGCGCCACCACCCCCCTGCTGAGTTCAGAGTTTCTTACTGGGCATTCTTGCCAGCCCCAGATAATTAAGTTTTGCTCCATCAGTAGTACTGACCCCCAAAATCACTTGTGGCTGTCAGTAGACCCTCTTTGGCTATCAGCATGTCCCCAGTCCCCACTCATACCTGCTTTTGCTGCCTGCCTTTATCCTATGCCTAGGTTTATCCCGGGATGTCAAATCCGGTTTCTGACAGCCAGGCAACCTCTGCTGTTTCTTGAGGACAATCTTGACCTTTGTTTAGTAAAAGACTGCAAAATTTCTGTGACCCATTAAGCATTTTCAGGGTGTCTCCATATTCACTTGGTGGACCCCACTTGTCAAACAAGCATGCCATCCCATACAACATAGATGAAGGCCACTGTCCTAAGATTCCTTCCACAGACACCCCTAATCCTGAGAGCGTGACCTTAGTTGCATGTCTCACTGTTGTGAATCTTTTTGGAATGAGCACACTAACATCAGTGAGGGTGAAAGAGGAGATATTTATTCACTGGTAGACTAAAGCTCCTGAAGGACATCAGCCCCTGAGTCCTGTCTGCATTGTAATTTTATACTCTAAAACCTTGAGGTGGGGTTACACAGGCAACCAGGACTTTCCAGTAGTTAGCTTGGGACTTTTGTTTTTCGTTTTTCTTTTTTTTTTTTTTTTTTTAAGATTTATTTATTATTATATGTAAGTACACTGTAGCTTTCTTCAGACATACCTGAGGAAGGTGTCAGATCTCTTTATGGATGGTTGTGAGCCACATGTGGTTGCTGGGATTTGAACTCAGGGCCTTTGGAAGAGCAGTCGGTGCTCTTAGCTGCTGAGCCATCTCTCCAGCCCCCGGGACTTTTGTTTTTAAAGGCATATGTTACAACGGACAGCTTTTACAGGCAGGTTGCTAAAGGCAATGAATGGCCTATTTTCTTTCAGCGATTTTTCTCCTTTCTAATCACCTTGGGACGGAAACTTTTACCTTACAGCTCTGTTCAGGTCGTTCTGTTTCAGATAGCAAGGTGAAGTCACATTTTGCAATAATAGTGTTGTAAGTAAATTAATAACCAATCGGTGTCTAAAACAGGTGTTTTCTATCTTATCCCCTTTCATTACTATAGCAAGAATCACACCACAGCTGTCATAGCAAAAAGGCACCTAACACCCACCACACAGGGAAAGGCAGCTATCCATTCCCCCCTGGAGGCTCCCCTGTCAGGCCCCTCAGATCCAGGACTGCACACTCACTCCTCCACAACTTGTCTTTAGTTCCGTCGGGTTCCTATTTGGGCCTCAATGATGCCATGTGACAAAGCTTTTTATTTTTTTCTGGAAAGACGCAACGCACATGTCTACTCACCCCAAATAGGGAGCCCATGATTGACCAAAGTACAGCTACTACCAAAGTCCCACTCTGGAACCAAAGGAATTATGTTGGCGTTACTTATGGAGCAGAAATGACTCAAAGACATTTACATCACCAAAGCCCAATCCAGTATGGGATGGGTAACATTGGCAAAACCTGGGAACCTGAAACCGTACAGTCTACAGGTACCCCAGTGTTGGAGATATTCCCTTCCAGGTGACTCAGTCGGTCTAAACTGTAGGGGGCATGGAGGTCTGAGTGTTCACAGACGAGCACTCAGGGGACCCGGAATGTTAAGTGCAGAGTTGTTTCTTCGAGGGAAGGAAAGCAAGGCCTGTTATCTGCCCCGAATCCTGGGAACTGATGTACCTTCCACCCTGCTGACCCTGCACACCCTGTCTGTGTGATCTGAGAAGGCGCCAGATCCTCCCCCAAACCTTATCATAATCTTGTTTTTCTCCGTCAATCTATAGAACCCATCTTTATGGAAGGTGTCATAAAAAGTTTCAAAGTTTCAAAGTAGTCATATCTGACCTTTATTTAGCTTTCTTTGTTTCTCAAAGAGACTTATGTATACTTTGTTGTGCATGTGGGATTAAGCTAATTATCACCAGAAAGTTTTCAAATTGTGCTTAAATATACCTGAAACATACCACTCCAGAAGTTTGAACCAACATCACCTACAAAGTTATATTGAACTAAAACTGCTTTCTTGCCTCCAGCAGATTATTTCTCTGCAGGGCATAAAGGTCATAGAGACACCCACCACTACCCACCATCCACCCTGACACTAGACCTCATTCAGACATCTTGGCTGGTGTCTGCTTCTTATTTGTAGTTTAGCTCATCTGAGAGTCTTTGCAGCTGGGTTTGTCTTTATTGTGAACTCTCAGGAGGGAGGGGTCCTAGTGAATCTGATCAGTTTCTGTTACACAATAAGAAAGCATGCTGAGTAAGCCACGGAGAGCAATGTGGAAAGTAGCACTCCGCTGGTGTCTGCTTCAGTTCCTGCCCTCACGTCCCTTCAAGATGAAGTTAGTTGAATGATTAAATAAGCCTTTTCCTCTTCAAACTGCTGTGGCCAGTGATTTATTACAGTAAAGAAAGCAAACGGGTTGGAGATTTAGCTCAGTGGTAGAATGCTTGCCTAAGACACAACCTTGTTAGATTTTTCTGGCTGCGAGGCTGTGGCATAGTTACAGTTTATGTTCTCATCACATTTAAAATTTGAAGAAGGTGCACTTCATGGTTAGAGAGCCTTCAGTGTATAGTTTCGTATTAATTTTTAAAAACCTAATTTTCTAAATACTTTATTTATTTATTTATTTATTTATTTATTTATTTTTGGTTTTTCAAGACAGGGTTTCTCTGTGTAGCTTCAGCTCTCCTGGAACTCACTCTGTAGTCCAGGCTGGCCTTGAACTCAGAAATCTGCCTGCCTCTGCCTCCCAGAGTGCTGGGATTACAGGCGTGTGCCACCACCGCCCGGCTTGCTAAATACTTTATATATAGCCTGTTAATGCAGTTCCTGTGATAGAAATGAATGTTGGTTTTAATTTACTAATTGCAAATATTGAGGTATAATGCTTGAAGTCCTTATATTTAAAAAGGGTTAGATAAACAACAAAGTGAAAATTTATATGACTTGTATGACATTTTTTGCAGTGTGCTGCTTTATGGTAAAAATGCTTTTTATCTGTTTGTTGTTTTTATCATTCTTGATAATGGTGTTTCTCAACACAGGCATACACCTTCCACATTTGCACACATCAATGCCCTTTCTGTTCCTCTGGCTCTGTTTCTGAACTGTAATGCGATGGAACCAGTCCGTCCTCATCCAGGCCACTGTGTCTTACCCCATCGTGATCTGTGCTCTCAAACTCAGAACTAGAATAAACTCAGTCTTCCTTTTGTTGTTGCTTTTGTCCTTTATTTTGTTTCAATAACTAGGAAAGTAATTAAAGCAGCTATAATGCAATAAAGCTAAAAAACCAATAATGACTTATTAAGTGCTGAGTAGTATTCTATGTATTTTCCTTAACTATAGAATATTGTACCAAAAATAGAGCACACATTGAAAACAAACAAGGTATTTTTAATTTTTATATTATGTGTTTGGGTTATGCCTTAGTTTGGGTTTTACTGCTGTAAACAAACACTTTTATAAGGACAAGTTTGTTGTTTTTTTGTTTTGTTTTGTTTGGTTTTTCGAGACAGGGTTTCTCTGTATAGCCCTGGCTGCCCTGGAACTCACTCTGTAGACCAGGCTGGCCTCGAACTCAGAAATCCGCCTGCCTCTGCCTCCCAAGTGCTGGGATTACAGGCTTGTGCCGCCATGCCCGGCTAAGGACAACATTTAATTGGGGCTGGCTTACAGGTTCAGAGGTTCAGTCCATAATCATCATCACAGGAACATGGCAGCATCTAGGCAGGCATGGTACAGGCAGAGATGAGATTTCTACATCTTCATCTGCAGGCCTCTAAGACTGACTTCCAGGCAGCTAGGATGAGGGTCTTAAACCCATGCCCACAGTGACACACCTACTCCAACAAGGCCACACCTCCTACTCACCCACTCTCTGGGCCAAGCTTATACAAATCATCCCAGGTTAGTTCACATGAATGCAGTGTCCGCAGAAGCCAGAAGAGGGAGATAATTCATTCGATCTGGGATTACAGGCAGTTGTGAGCCACCTAGTGGGAACCAAACTCCTGTCCTCTAGCAGGGTAGTACCTGCTATTTAAAAACTTGCCTCCCCTATTTTCTCTCCCCCAAGACAGGGTTTCTCTGTGTATCCCTGATTGTCTTGGAACTCACTCTGTAGACCAGGTTGGCTTCAAACTCAGAGATCCACTTGCCACTGCATCTCTGTTTACCTCTGCTGGGATAAAAGGCATGCACCAGCCGGGCGGTGGTGGCGCACGCCTGTAATCCCAGCACTCTGGGGGGCAGAGGCAGGCAGATTTCTGAGTTCAAGGCCAGCCTGGTCTACAGAGAGAGTTCCAGGACACCCAGGGCTACAGAGAAACCCTGTCTCGAAAAAAAAAAAAAAAAAAAACCAAATCAAAAACAAAAACAAAAACAACCCCCCCCCCAAAAAAAAACGGCATACACCATCATTGCCATAGCTAAAAACTTGCTTTTAGTGACTCATGGCTACACTTATTTAAAACTAAACCATGGAAGCCGGGCATGGTGGCATGCCTGTAATCCCAGCACTTGGGAGGCAGAGGCAGGCGGATTTCTGAGTTCAAGGCCAGCCTAGTCTACAGAGTGAGTTCCAGGACAGCCAGGACCACACAGAGAAACCCTGTCTCAAAAAAAAACAAAACAACAACAACAACAACAACAAACTAAACCATGGGACTGGAGAGATAGCTCAGGGGTTAAAAGCACTGACTGCTCTTCCTGAGGTCCTGAGTTCAAATCCCAGCAACATGGTGGCTCACAACCATCTGTAATGGGATCTGATATCCTCTTCTGGTGTGTCTGAAGACAGCTACAGTGTACTTATATACATAAATAAATAAATCTTTTAAAAAACTAAACCACAAATACACCACTAATCAATTTTAGTGGAGTAAAGCTAATGTGATATTCAGAGAGAATGTAAATTCGTGAAAATAGATAAATGGTGTTATACTCAAAGAAAATATAGAATAAATCTAAAGAAAGAACAAAAGGCTGGACATAATGTCTCATGTGTGTTGCCGTGTGCCGTCCAGGGAATACATTTCCATAGTTGTGGGTTTGGTTTTGAATGCTTGCGTTTGTGACATATATAGCATGCAAAGGGGTAGGGCTATGGTGAGTAGTGGGGCCAGGGAGAGGCTGCAGATGCAGAAATCACCCAGCAGGGCGGCGCAATTGAGAAAGCTATGAAACACTAACAACAAAGAAAGGAAGGGGGGGAGAGAAAGGAAGGAAGAGAGAAAGAGAGAGAGAGAGAGAGAGAGAGAGAGAGAGAGAGAGAGAGAAAGGGAGAGAAAGGGAGAGAGAAAGGGAGAAAGAGAGAAACAGAGGGAGGTGAAGTAAAGAAATGAAAAAAATAGAAAAGGAGGAATCCACAGACTCAAAAACTAGATATTTTAAAATCAAATTTAAAAGCAAATGAAAGGTTGTTTTTGATTTTTTTTTTGGTTTTGTTTTGTTTTGTTTTGGTTTGGTTTGGTTTGGTTTGGTTTGGTTTTTTCGAGACAGGGTTTCTCTGTGTAGCCCTGGCTGTCCTGGAACTCACTCTGTAGACCAGGCTGGCCTCGAACTCAGAAATTTGCCTGCCTCTGCCTCCTAAGTGCTGTGTACCACCACCACCCAGCTTTTTTTTTTTTAATTCTTTGAAACTATTTGGGATAATAGAAGTACAATTTTGCCTTTAATTTCAGCACTTGGGAAGCAAAGGATCTTTGATTTTGAGGCTATCCTGGTCTACAGAGTTCCAGGACAGCCAGGACTACACAGAGAAATCCTGTCTTTACAAAAAAAAAAAAAAAAAAAAAAAGGACAATTTGATTTTTGTTTGGTTTTGCTTTGGATTTTTTTGTATTGTTTGTTTTGCTGCTGTTTATATTTTATTTTTTATTTATGTGTATGTATGTGTGTCCATGTGAGTCGACTTGTACCATACAGACACCCAGGGAAGCACAAGGTCATTAGGTCCACTAGAACTAGAGTTACAGACAGTTGGGAGTCATCGTGTAGCTGCTGGGAACTGAACTGGGTCCTCTGAAAGAGCAGTGAGCACCCTTAGCTGTAACAGAACACCAGACCTTGGTAGGCCCCAGACCTCAGCATAACTAAATCCAGGATGGCCTAATCTGTAACTGTGGGCCTTTCCACCCGTGCCCCAGTTCACACATAATGACTCAGAGGCTTGTTTTTTTTAATTAATAAATGCTTAGGTCTTAAGCTAGGCTTGTTCCCCAACTAGCCTGTAACTCAATTATCCCATTTATACTATTTTATGTTTGCCATGTGACTCAAAACCTCTCATCAGTTTCTTATGTCTAACTTCCTCCGAGTCTGGTGGCAAATCTTCCCACCTGACTATTTCCCCAAGTTTCTCTCTCTCTCTCTCTCTCTCTCTCTCTCTCTCTCTCTCTCTCTCTCTCTCTCGATATCCCACCTTCTAATCCCACTTCAGTTTATGGGCCATCAGGTTTTTATTGGCAGGTGATGCTTCCTTCCACACAGTACACAAGAGTGACCCCCACATCTCCCCCTTTTAGTCTAATAAAAGGTTCTTTCTCTTACATCAATACACACAGTAAGAAGACTTATGCAAACTAGCAGGTAAGAATTACATTCACAGCCGGGCAGTGGTGGCACACACCTTTAATCCCAGCACTTGGGAGGCAGAGACAGGTGGATTTCTGAGTTCCAGGACAGCCTGGTCTACAGAGTGAGTTCCAGGACAGCCGGGGCTACACAGAGAAACCCTGTCTCGGAAAACAAAACAAAAGAAAAAAAGAATTACATTCATAATGTCCAGTTCATAAGCATTTGGCAACCCTGGAGAAAGTACTCTACTATCTTCATGAGTCCAAAGTTCTGTACCTAAATCATTTTCTATCATAACTTGCATTTATCAGCCTATAAATATCCTTTTAGACCCTGAAATATTTTCTTAAACCTTAAACAACTTAAGCTTAATTGTGAAACTATAATTTTCTAGTCTTCAACCCTGTGAGAGACCGGAGAAGGATCAATATTACCAGAGTCAGCAGAAGTGCAGAACAAGCAGCCTCTAACTCTACGGAAGGACAGAGCTTGCTGGCTCTGGGACAGCCACCCAGTGCTCCTCTGCAACTGTGCAGCAATGCGGTTTGTTAAAAAGAAAAAGAGATTCCTGAATCCAATCTTCCTTCCTTTGTTCTTCATCCCAGCCAGGACTCACGACGCAGCCGCAGCGGGCTCCCCCAATGACAACAAATATCCATCACCCACCCAGAGACCAAACCCCACCCACTCCATCTCTTGGGAATGGGGCATTGTTCTCTAAAGTAGCTTCCTGCTGTCTGGGAGACAGCATCTCTTTTGGGGGGTCCTAAGAAAATTGGGATAATGGCCAAACCATAGGAAAGCTAGTTATAAGATTTTCTGTCCAGTCTCTATGTGACGGAGAGGTGCAGGGCTTAACGGAAGTCCTGGCTGGAACAGTCCGTCAGGCTGGACCGACTGAGATAGCCCTTTTAATGTTTCGGATGCAGGTTTTGAGAAACCAGCACTGAGGCGGTCTGAGGTGAGATCACCTGGGCTTCTTGTCTTGTCTTCTTTGGTGTCTGGTCCTTTTGCTCTGCAAACACGTAAACCTTCAAAGGTGTTATACATGTCTGCATTGACACAGGTATGCAATGTGCAGTGTGCACAATCCAGCTAAAGATGATCCAGGCTTAAGCCATCAAACTTTATAAGTCCTTTTGGACAGTATATCCAAACTGTAACATAAATCCCCAGCCGTGTCATATGAAGGGATGGCATGGTACATCTTGAGGACTCTGGAGCCAGCAATATTTATTGGCTATGCATAGCTGGAGCCGTGGCTGGACCCAGGGATGCTTCCGTTAGTCTCAGAGCTGTTCCCAGGTAGAGGGATCAGCACATACTTTAACTGTTTTGTTGTCCTTGACCTCTCCTTCCATGTCTGCTGCCAAGGTTTTCTAGAGGTCTCCCTGAGTTAAATCTAATCTTTATTAATTTTGAGGAATTCATAGCTTTTCTCCTCCTGTAGAAACAAATACAAAACTTCTTACCCAATGCAATATATTTCCTTCCTTCCATTGCGAAGTTAACACAGCTATAGGCTGACAATTCTAAAATCCAGTGTTTGTCAGCAGCTGTGCTGTCTCATTGATATTTAAATTGTTTCAGGCAAATAAAGTATTTGTTTTGTTTTGTTTTGTTTTGTTTTTTGAGACAGGGTTTCTCTGTATAGCCCTGGCTGTCCTGGAACTCACTCTATAGACCAGGCTGGCCTCGAACTCAGAAATCCGCCTGCCTCTGCCTCCCAAGTGCTGGGATTACAGGCTTGTGCCGCCATGCCCGGCTAAGGACAACATTTAATTGGGGCTGGCTTACAGGTTCAGAGGTTCAGTCCATAATCATCATCACAGGAACATGGCAGCATCTAGGCAGGCATGGTACAGGCAGAGATGAGATTTCTACATCTTCATCTGCAGGCCTCTAAGACTGACTTCCAGGCAGCTAGGATGAGGGTCTTAAACCCATGCCCACAGTGACACACCTACTCCAACAAGGCCACACCTCCTACTCACCCACTCTCTGGGCCAAGCTTATACAAATCATCCCAGGTTAGTTCACATGAATGCAGTGTCCGCAGAAGCCAGAAGAGGGAGATAATTCATTCGATCTGGGATTACAGGCAGTTGTGAGCCACCTAGTGGGAACCAAACTCCTGTCCTCTAGCAGGGTAGTACCTGCTATTTAAAAACTTGCCTCCCCTATTTTCTCTCCCCCAAGACAGGGTTTCTCTGTGTATCCCTGATTGTCTTGGAACTCACTCTGTAGACCAGGTTGGCTTCAAACTCAGAGATCCACTTGCCACTGCATCTCTGTTTACCTCTGCTGGGATAAAAGGCATGCACCAGCCGGGCGGTGGTGGCGCACGCCTGTAATCCCAGCACTCTGGGGGGCAGAGGCAGGCAGATTTCTGAGTTCAAGGCCAGCCTGGTCTACAGAGAGAGTTCCAGGACACCCAGGGCTACAGAGAAACCCTGTCTCGAAAAAAAAAAAAAAAAACCAAATCAAAAACAAAAACAAAAACAACCCCCCCCCCCAAAAAAAAACGGCATACACCATCATTGCCATAGCTAAAAACTTGCTTTTAGTGACTCATGGCTACACTTATTTAAAACTAAACCATGGAAGCCGGGCATGGTGGCATGCCTGTAATCCCAGCACTTGGGAGGCAGAGGCAGGCGGATTTCTGAGTTCAAGGCCAGCCTAGTCTACAGAGTGAGTTCCAGGACAGCCAGGACCACACAGAGAAACCCTGTCTCAAAAAAAAACAAAACAACAACAACAACAACAACAAACTAAACCATGGGACTGGAGAGATAGCTCAGGGGTTAAAAGCACTGACTGCTCTTCCTGAGGTCCTGAGTTCAAATCCCAGCAACATGGTGGCTCACAACCATCTGTAATGGGATCTGATATCCTCTTCTGGTGTGTCTGAAGACAGCTACAGTGTACTTATATACATAAATAAATAAATCTTTTAAAAAACTAAACCACAAATACACCACTAATCAATTTTAGTGGAGTAAAGCTAATGTGATATTCAGAGAGAATGTAAATTCGTGAAAATAGATAAATGGTGTTATACTCAAAGAAAATATAGAATAAATCTAAAGAAAGAACAAAAGGCTGGACATAATGTCTCATGTGTGTTGCCGTGTGCCGTCCAGGGAATACATTTCCATAGTTGTGGGTTTGGTTTTGAATGCTTGCGTTTGTGACATATATAGCATGCAAAGGGGTAGGGCTATGGTGAGTAGTGGGGCCAGGGAGAGGCTGCAGATGCAGAAATCACCCAGCAGGGCGGCGCAATTGAGAAAGCTATGAAACACTAACAACAAAGAAAGGAAGGGGGGGAGAGAAAGGAAGGAAGAGAGAAAGAGAGAGAGAGAGAGAGAGAGAGAGAGAGAGAGAGAGAGAGAGAGAGAGAAAGGGAGAGAAAGGGAGAGAGAAAGGGAGAAAGAGAGAAACAGAGGGAGGTGAAGTAAAGAAATGAAAAAAATAGAAAAGGAGGAATCCACAGACTCAAAAACTAGATATTTTAAAATCAAATTTAAAAGCAAATGAAAGGTTGTTTTTGATTTTTTTTTTGGTTTTGTTTTGTTTTGTTTTGTTTTGGTTTGGTTTGGTTTGGTTTGGTTTGGTTTTTTCGAGACAGGGTTTCTCTGTGTAGCCCTGGCTGTCCTGGAACTCACTCTGTAGACCAGGCTGGCCTCGAACTCAGAAATTTGCCTGCCTCTGCCTCCTAAGTGCTGTGTACCACCACCACCCAGCTTTTTTTTTTTTAATTCTTTGAAACTATTTGGGATAATAGAAGTACAATTTTGCCTTTAATTTCAGCACTTGGGAAGCAAAGGATCTTTGATTTTGAGGCTATCCTGGTCTACAGAGTTCCAGGACAGCCAGGACTACACAGAGAAATCCTGTCTTTACAAAAAAAAAAAAAAAAAAAAAAAGGACAATTTGATTTTTGTTTGGTTTTGCTTTGGATTTTTTTGTATTGTTTGTTTTGCTGCTGTTTATATTTTATTTTTTATTTATGTGTATGTATGTGTGTCCATGTGAGTCGACTTGTACCATACAGACACCCAGGGAAGCACAAGGTCATTAGGTCCACTAGAACTAGAGTTACAGACAGTTGGGAGTCATCGTGTAGCTGCTGGGAACTGAACTGGGTCCTCTGAAAGAGCAGTGAGCACCCTTAGCTGTAACAGAACACCAGACCTTGGTAGGCCCCAGACCTCAGCATAACTAAATCCAGGATGGCCTAATCTGTAACTGTGGGCCTTTCCACCCGTGCCCCAGTTCACACATAATGACTCAGAGGCTTGTTTTTTTTAATTAATAAATGCTTAGGTCTTAAGCTAGGCTTGTTCCCCAACTAGCCTGTAACTCAATTATCCCATTTATACTATTTTATGTTTGCCATGTGACTCAAAACCTCTCATCAGTTTCTTATGTCTAACTTCCTCCGAGTCTGGTGGCAAATCTTCCCACCTGACTATTTCCCCAAGTTTCTCTCTCTCTCTCCCTCTCTCTCTCTCTCTCTCTCTCTCTCTCTCTCTCTCTCTCTCTCTCTCTCTCGATATCCCACCTTCTAATCCCACTTCAGTTTATGGGCCATCAGGTTTTTATTGGCAGGTGATGCTTCCTTCCACACAGTACACAAGAGTGATCCCCACATCTCCCCCTTTTAGTCTAATAAAAGGTTCTTTCTCTTACATCAATACACACAGTAAGAAGACTTATGCAAACTAGCAGGTAAGAATTACATTCACAGCCGGGCAGTGGTGGCACACACCTTTAATCCCAGCACTTGGGAGGCAGAGACAGGTGGATTTCTGAGTTCCAGGACAGCCTGGTCTACAGAGTGAGTTCCAGGACAGCCAGGGCTACACAGAGAAACCCTGTCTCGGAAAACAAAACAAAACAAAAAAAGAATTACATTCATAATGTCCAGTTCATAAGCATTTGGCAACCCTGGAGAAAGTACTCTACTATCTTCATGAGTCCAAAGTTCTGTACCTAAATCATTTTCTATCATAACTTGCATTTATCAGCCTATAAATATCCTTTTAGACCCTGAAATATTTTCTTAAACCTTAAACAACTTAAGCTTAATTGTGAAACTATAATTTTCTAGTCTTCAACCCTCTGAGAGACCGGAGAAGGATCAATATTACCAGAGTCAGCAGAAGTGCAGAACAAGCAGCCTCTAACTCTACGGAAGGACAGAGCTTGCTGGCTCTGGGACAGCCACCCAGCGCTCCTCTGCAACCGTGCAGCAATGCGATTTGTCAAAAAGAAAAAGAGATTCCTGAATCCAATCTTCCTTCCTTTGTTCTTCATCCCAGCCAGGACTCACGACGCAGCCGCAGCGGGCTCCCCCAATGACAACAAATATCCATCACCCACCCAGAGACCAAACCCCACCCACTCCATCTCTTGGGAATGGGGCATTGTTCTCTAAAGTAGCTTCCTGCTGTCTGGGGGACAGCATCTCTTTTGGGGGGTCCTAAGAAAATTGGGATAATGGCCAAACCATAGGAAAGCTAGTTATAAGATTTTCTGTCCAGTCTCTATGTGACGGAGAGGTGCAGGGCTTAACGGAAGTCCTGGCTGGAACAGTCCGTCAGGCTGGACCGACTGAGATAGCCCTTTGAATGTTTCCGATGCAGGTTTTGAGAAACCAGCGCTGAGGCGGTCTGAGGTGAGAGCACCTGCGCTTCTTGTCTTGTCTGCTTTAGTGTCTGGTCCTTTTGCTCTGCAAACACGTAAACCTTCAAAGGTGTTATACATGTCTGCATTGACACAGGTATGCAATGTGCAGTGTGCACAATCCAGCTAAAGATGATCCAGGCTTAAGCCATCAAACTTTATAAGTCCTCTTGGACAGTATATCCAAACCGTAACATAAATCCCCAGCCGTGTCATATGAAGGGATGGCATGGTACATCTTGAGGACTCTGGAGCCAGCAATATTTATTGGCTATGCATAGCTGGAGCCGTGGCTGGACCCAGGGATGCTTCCGTTAGTCTCAGAGCTGTTCCCAGGTAGAGGGATCAGCACATACTTTAACTGTTTTGTTGTCCTTGACCTCTCCTTCCATGTCTGCTGCCAAGGTTTTCCAGAGGTCTCCCTGAGTTAAATCTAATCTTTATTAATTTTGAGGAATTCATAGCTTGTCTCCTCCCGTAGAAACAAATACAAAACTTCTTATCCAAAGCAATATATTTCCTTCCTTCCATTCCGAGGTTAACACAGCTATAGGCTGACAATTCTAAAATCCAGTGTTTGTCAGCAGCTGTGCTGTCTCATTGATATTTAAATTTTTTCAGGCAAATAAAGTATTTTTTTCTCTCTCTTTTTTTTTTTTTTTGGATTTGGTTTTTTCGAGACAAGGTTTCTCCGTGTAGCCCTGGCTGTCCTGGAACTCACTCTGTAGACCAGGCTGGCCTCGAACTCAGAAATCCACCTGCCTCTGCCTCCCAAGTGCTGGGATTACAGGCGTGCGCCACCACCGCCCGGCTTTTTTCTCTCTCTTTTTTTTTTTTTTCTTATTTTTTTTCTTCTTTTAGGGTTAGGGTTAGGGTTAGGGTAAATAAAGTATTTTTAACTATCTTAGGAAAGTCCCATATCTCTCTTCAGTTCTATGAGCACTTCCTTTAAAGTCCTGTTAGATCTCTCTACAATTGCTTGCTTGTCCTGTAGGGTTGTCAGATATGCCAATAACATGTTTTATGTTATAATGTCTAAAACATTGTTGTTTCGAGTGGATAGTTACATCAAAGCATCATCAACTTCAATCTGTAAAGGCATCTCCGGGCTGGAGTTAAGAGCTCTGACTGCTCTTCCAGAGGTCCTGAGGTCAATTCCCAGCAACCACATGGTGGCTCACAACCATCTGTAATGGGATCTGATGCCCTCTTCTGGTGTGTCTGAAGATAGCTACAGTGTACTCATATGCATAAAAGAAATAAATCTTTTTTTAAAACCCTCCAATCCTTATTGAACATATAATTATTTTTATGTTGATAAGTAAAACAAAATTAAATGGGATCCAGATGCATTGTGTCATAGCATTTTCCATATTTTAACACAGAAAATATTTTTTTCTTTCTTTTTTTTTTTTGTTTTTTTGTTTTGTTGTTGTTGTTTTGTTTTGTTTTTCGAGACAGGGTTTCTCTGTGTAGTCCTGCCTGTCCTGGAACTCACTCTGTAGACCAGGCTGGTCTCAAATTCAGAAATCCGCCTGCCTCTGCCTCCCAGAGTGCTGGAATTAAAGGCGTGTGCCACCACCGCCCGGCTCTTTTTAATTTCTAACACTCTTCTGAAGGGCTTCCCAAGTATCTTACCACATCTGTTGACTTTTCTGCTTTTCTCGCCATTGCCACCTCTCTCTAGCTGGAGTCCACCACTCAGCTAGAACGTCACACGGGCTCCTGGCTCGCGGACCCCACTCAGGTCTGTCTTTCTGACCGACTCTGGACAGTCGCAGGCTTTCGCCGGAGGGTCCCCGCCAGCAGTTTCAGGTCCATGTGCCCTGCCACACCGGGCTGGGTCTATCCTCTGACCTCTGCCCGCTATGGGAAGGAGGCTCTGGGCCACAGCATGCCACTGCCTGTTCTGGCTGGTGGCCTTTGCAGGCTTTTCCCGGGTGTGGGGGACATACATTGGTTTCCCAGGCACTTCTTTAGTGCCTGGGAAGTGCACTAAGGCTCCACCCGGAGAGATCACTGTGTAGCACCAGCTGAATTAGCTCATGGGCCTGCTCTTTGAAAAGCCTGTGCCATGCATCGGTGGCTTTTGGGTTACTTTCTCTTAAAGGGACCATCTTCCACCCAGCTAGGAAACTGCTCTGGGAGGTGTTTGTTCCCTGCCTTTCCACCTAGAGCTTTTTCTCCGACTCCAGGCCTGAGTTATATGAGCCCCATATTGGGTGCCATTTGTAAGTGCGGGCTTTTCCGCCTATGTCCCAGTTCCTGAATAACGACTTAGAGGCTTTTTTCTTTTTTTTAAATAATGCGTAGGCCTTAAGCCAGGCTTGTTCCAAGCTAGCTCATAACTCGATTATCCCATTTATACTGATTTATGTCTGCCACATGGTTGGATACCTCTCCTCAGTTTCCCATGTCCGACTTCCTCTGAGTCTGAACTAGGTGGCGAATCTTCCCACCTATTTCCTAGAATTCCTCTCTCTCTGCCAAATGTCCACCTTTTTTTTTTTTTTTTTTTTTTTTTTTTTTTTATGAACTGGAAATTTATTGACAGCGTTACAAAACAAGCTAAGACTGAAAGCTGCCATAACAGGAACAGATATTGGTGTAGTTTCCTTCCTGGGGAGGGTATGCTCTCAAATCATCAGACCTAAGATAAAACAAAGACTAGATCGTCAGTAACTAAACAAGGATTACATTTTACCTAGTAATAGGAAAAAATGCTAAGGGCAAAAACGAGATGTTTACAAGTATTTTTTGATGCTACGTTCACAGAAGTAAAACAAGCAGTAATTATGAAAACTTCAGACACATATAGATGTGACGCCCCTCCTTCTGATCCTGTTTCAGCTCATTGGCCATCAGATTTTTATTGGCAGGTGATGCTTCCACAGTACACAAGAGACTCAAGAGATTATCCCTACACTAATCCATCCAAGTCCACAGTTCGGGGACAGTCTCTACCTTCTGGCTTCTATAGCTCTACTTTGGGCTAACTGTTCTTGTTGTGGTTTGAATAAAAATGTTTCCCATAGGCCCATATGGAGTGGCACAATTAGGAGGCGTGGCCTTGTTGGAATGGGTGCGGGAGGAAGTGCGTCACTGGGGGTGGGTTCTGAGGCTTCTGGTGGCTCACTGTCTCCCTGCTGTCTGCTGATTTGGGTGCTGCACGCTCAGCTAGCTCTCCAGCACCATGTCTGCCTGTTTGCTGCCATATCACCCGCGGTGATGACAATGCACTAAACCTTTGAACTGTAAGGCAGCCCCAATTAAATACTTCCCCTTTTAAGAGTTGCTGTGGACATGTGTCTCTTTACAACAGTAGAAACCTCAACTAAGGTACTTGTCAGCCGAAGTATGTCGGCCCAGAACATGGGATTTATGCTTAAAAGCTCACCCTGAGAAAGGCTCAGGGCTACGCTGGGGTCCTGAACACCCTGTAGAGTCGGCAGCCAGCTAATTTTTATTGGCTTAAACCCAACACTGAGCAGTCTTCTCCGATGGCTCCTCAACATTTGTAAGACTCTAGCGATCCTTAGCTACTGGGACACTTTGGGTGAACCACGTGGAGCCGGACCGATGCAGAAGCACATGTTCCAGTGTGCTGTGGTCATCCTGCACCCGAAGGAGAGGCAGCACCCCGGGCGGCCCCCTTGGTGGGTTTTATAGAGTTTCCAGGGGGTGGAATAGAACATCAGCAACTAGGCACGGTATGATTGGCCGAACAATGTGCCCTTTAAACTGATTGGTCTTTAGGGAACGAGGCGATAAGGGCTTCCCATATCTGCAGGCAGCCAACGGACAGTCCACTCCGCAGATTTTAATCAGCCTCTCCCTTCCAGCCTACGAGCTCCACCGACCTCTTCCTTCTGGGAGGGGAGAGGTCTTCATGTTCTGGGGCCTGGTGGAATTTTCCAACAATCTTTAGATGGCTGACCTCTTCACATTAACCACTAAGCTGGTTATCCGGACTCTGGCTATTGTTGTTTGATTTGAGATTGATCTTGAACTCATCCTGTAGTCAAGGCTAGTCTTAAATTGGAACAATCTTTCTGCCTCGGTTTTCTAAATACTTGGATTATAAGTGTGTACTACCAGAGTAAGAAGAAGTACAATTTTGTACATGCTCATGACTACCTACAGTTAAATAATTGTGTATTGTATGAAGGGTTAATGACCTAAAAGCTCCGGGTGGAACAGAAAAGTTGACCTGACTGGTAACTCCTGCGTGCTGTTGGCATCCAGCAACCACGCTGGTGTTTACCACTCTCAGACTGCAGGGATCTGACCCCACACATCCAGTCTTCCCTCCCATACAAAACCCGGAGCCCCATGCCACTCCCTTCTGCCCTTGTTGAATTCTATTGTGTTCCTTTGTGTCTACAATACCTTGACCAATCCCCACCTAATACCATATATTTGAAAACTGCCAATAGTGTTGGTTTTAAGTGTCTTCACCAAAATTTAAACTTAACACAGTATATGAGATCACTCATATACTAAGTAGTTCATCTAGTCATCTCATATTAAAATATTATGTTCTTACTATAACTGTGTATAGTTCTACTTGGGTCAGGCATGGTAGGTAGTACATGTCTTTAAGCCCAGCACTCAGGAGACAGAGGTTGGAGAATCTCTGTGAATTTGAGCCCAGCCTGGTGAGTTCCAGAACAGCCAGAAAGAAACCTGTCTCAAAACAAACAAAAAAACAAAAAACAAAAGATAAAACAAACAAAACCAGGGCAAACAGGAAATGATAGCTGTGTGCCAGCACACGTTTTATGTGATGGTGGATGGAACCCTGGGTCTTCTGTATGCTAGGCAGTGCCTCTGCTGCTGAGCTGTACTTATCCCAAAGCATCTCTGTCTCTCAGGGGGAAAGAAAGCCTACGGTGGATTAACTTTACATGTCAATAAAGCCATCTAGAGATGTCTAGGGCACGCATATAATCTAGCATTTGGGAGGAAAGGCAGGAGATTCAGAAGGTAAAGGTTACCTCAGCTATATTGCAAATTCAAGGCTGGCTTACCATGCCTGAGATCCTAAGTAAATATATAATGAAAATAAAGCAGTATAAGACAAAAATTTTAATGGAGTAATCAAATATCTGATGAGATAGACTGAAAGAAAGAAAGAAAGAAAGAAAGAAAGAAAGAAAAAGAAGAGAGAGAGGAGAGAGTTATATAAACAACCTCAGAAATATAGAAATATAAAAGGGGACATGATTATACATAGTAAAACTTTTAAAAATCTAAATAATACCTTGGACCACTTTATACAAATTTGAATTTTCTAAACATATTAAAGGGCCAGCAAGATGGCTCAGCAGGTATGTTAGTTAGGGTTTTATTGTTGCGCATAGACACCATGACTAAGGCAAGTCTTATAAAAAAAAACATTTAATTGTGGCTGGCTTACAATTTCCGAGGTTTAGTCCATTATCACGGCGGGAAACATGGAAGTGTGCAAGCACACATGGTGCTGGAGAGGGGCCCGGAAGCGCTACATCGTGATCCAGATGTAGACTGGATGCAGAAGGAGACTGTGTGTCACACTGGGCAGAGCTTGAGCATAGGAGACCTCAAAGCCCACCTCCACAGTGACACACTTCCTTCCACAAGGCCACACCCACTCCAACAAGGCCACACCTCCTAATAGTGCCACTCCCTATGGGCCAAGCATGAGTACATGTGGGCCATTCCTATTCAAACCACCACAGCAGGTAAAAGTACTTACTGTGTAAGCCTAACAACCTGAGTTTGATCCCTGGAACCTATGTAAATGTAGAAGGAAAATACTAACTCCACGAAGTTGTCCTCTGACCTCCACAAGTGCTCTGTAGTACACACAAACACAACTCTCCAGTACACAATTTATGTACCCAATAATAAATGACAATTTAAGCCGGGCGGTGGTGGCCCACACCTGTAGTCCCAGCACTCTGGGAGGCAGAGGCAGGTGGATTTCAGAGTTCGAGGCCAGCCTTGTCGACAGAGTGAGTTCCAGGACAGCCAGGGCTATACAGAGAAACCCTGTCTCAAAAAAAAAAAAAAAAAAAAAAAAAAAAAAACAAATCCAAAAAACAAAAATAAATGACAATTTAAAAACGAATACATTAAAATTTACTTTTTAATTGACAAAGTCATCTTCATAAAATGAGAAGTCTAAGTTGATAATCCACCAAGACATGGACCTCAGAGGAGCTCAGCAGAGCATACCCAACACTAGGGAAGCAGAGGCAGGAGGATCTCTCTGCATTCAAAGCCAGCCTAATTGCCACATCATGTTCCAGGGCAGAGAGACACTGTCTCAAAACAAAAAGACACTGAATTCATAACTAAAGGTCTCCCATCAAAAGTCAACAGGCCCAGATGCACACAGCTATAATTCCAGAACTAGAGAAATGAAGGTGGGAGTGTCTCAAGTTCAAAGCTAGCCTAGGCTACAGAGCAAATAACCGCTTCAGAAAATTAGGAAGGGTAGCCCCCCCCCCCACTTCATTTTCTGAGGCTCTTGCTTAGAGGTCAAGCAAGGACAGGAACAAGAAAATCACTGGTATCTTCACTTACAAACATAGAGAGATAATTAGAACACCGCGGTGTGTTTTAGAATGTACATCTAGGTGTGAAAAGTTATCACAGCCAAGCAGATTTAGCAGGTCTGTAAGGGACGGTTTCACAGCAGGAAACTCTATCAGTATGCAAAATGGGGCTTTACATTAACATATTAGAGAAAACACATTATTTTAATCTTTGCAGAAAAAGCATTGGATAATGTGAAAAACAGTTTATGGTTAAGAATTTTCAGAAATCTAGGGATGAAAAGAAACATCCTTCACTCTATAGACGCCCGGGGTCAAGCATGCAGGTTGGGCGTCTGAGGACTTCTGCCCCAGGAGGATGGCCACTTCAGCCAGAGGGTGCTATGAGGTGATCGTGAACTCGGTTGTGTTAAGTGTTTGGGGTGGGGTGTATAGAGGCGTGGCTTTATTCTGGACTAGCGCTGACAGCCAGTTAGCAGTTCTGGAACTGGATTTTTTTTTTTTGTAAAGATTCATTTATTTTACTTTATGCATGGGTGTTTGCCTGCATGTGTGCCACACGTGCACCTGGTGCCCTCAGAGGTCGCCAGAGGGTGTCGGGATTCTCTGGAACTACACTCACAGATGACTGTGAGTCACCACCTTCTCTCCTAAGCAGTGGCAGGGATTCGTGTTTGCTGGACCCAGAAGAAGGCATTTGAGAGGGAGTGGAGCCCCCTGGCCTTCTCCAGGTGAGCACCGGGAACCTCCAGGTGATTGGGAAGCTCTAGATATGTTAATAACTTTAATCCAGGAAGTAGGCCTTGGTAACTATGGTGCCTGGAGAGTGCATTAAAGCTTTGGATGGTGTTCTTCTACTTACAGGATATTTCACTGTCCTCCAGGACCTTGGCCAAGGGAGCCACAGTCTCCAAGCTCTTGCAGTCTGGCCTTCATCCTCCTCTTCATCCCCACCCTACTCTGCCCTTCTCCTAGGACCCTGTCCACACTGTGAGTCAGACAGTAAGCCTTACCCCACCCCCATCTCTTTTCTGCCATCTTGAATCTCCCTTACTCTAGAAAGTTCTAGCCAACTGTTCTGCACCCCTTCCTGTGTTCTCTGCCTTTTCTTTACCCTCACAGCCTTCAGTGCTCTCTCTTACCCTCCTGCCACCTTTCATCCACAGTCAATGAAATAGCCCCAGTCCCTGGGACCCTGTCAGGTACAGAAGAGACAAGAGTAGCAGAAGAGGACACAGATACTAACAACGCTATTAAAGACGCACACTTGAAAGCCGAGAGTGTACAAAGTGGTCCTGTGTGCCCTCACCCGGCCCTGACCCTTAGCGATGTTAGAGGAACATCTGCAGAAACAACTGCATCTGTGATAGATGGACTATGTTGGGATCCCCCCTCAACCCTGGTACCTGCAAGTCTGGCTTTAATTTGAAATAGTGTCACTGCAGATGTTGGCAAGCTACAGTGAGATGGTGCCAGTTCAGGGGGACCCTAGCATGGCAATTGAAGACCTTACAGGAAGAGCATCACATGAGAAGATCGGGGAGGGACTGGAGCGGAGCAGGTATGAGAACAGCAAGGCCAAGAATCACCAGAACCTGGGAAGAAGGAAGGGCAGATTTTTGAGCCTTCGAGACACATCAGGACCTTTGTCAACACCTTGATTTTGGGCATCTGTCTTTCAGAACCGAGACAATATAATCCTTTAACATTAAATTATCCCACGTGGTGATAATCTTTTTTTAAGGCAGCTCTAGAAAACTATTTATCTAAGACACCTGACTCTCATCCCCATTCTCAGGCTCCAGTTGCCTAAAGTTCAGGATAGATCTCGACCTAGCCTATGTCCTCTCAGACCCGGAGGAGGCCATCTCCTTCGCCGACGCTAGATGGCGCTAGAGGGATGTGCCAGTGCCACCTCTTGGGCTGGCTAAAGATTTAGTTTCTGGTGCAGTGCAGTGTGACTTGCTGGGATCCTATTTTCTTTTCTTTTCTTTTTTGTTTTGTTTGTTTGTTTGTTTTTTGCGAGACAGGGTTTCTCTGTGTAGCCCTGGCTGTCCTGTAACTCACTCTGTAGACCAGGCTGGCCTCGAACTCAGAAATCCGCCTGCCTCTGCCTCTCAAGTGCTGGGATTACAGGCGTGCGCCACTACGCCCGGCTTCTTGCTGGGATCCTAAATCCAAGCTGGTGACTGGGTACTCGTTTCTGCAAGCTCTTTTCAGAGAAAATGGTGTTTGTCTTGTCAGGGAGCCGAAAGTGGATTCTCTCCTCTAAAAACTGCCCTGACAGCCGGGCGATGGTGGCGCACGCCTGTAATCCCAGCACTTGGGAGGCAAGAGGCACGTGTGGCCCCCCACCCACCCCGCCCCGGCCTCCCCCAACCCCCAACCCCCACCCCCGTGCAGAGGTCAGACAACTTGGAAGAGTCATTTCTCTTCTTCCACTATGTGGGTTCTGGGGTCAGGTCTAGAGAGAGTTCCAGGACAGCCAGGGCCACACAGAGAAACCCTGTCTCAGCAAACAAACACGCAAATAAATACAATTATACACCTACAGAGAGCTGCCCTCAGCGGTTAAGGGCACTGAGTGCTCTTCCAGGGGTCCTGAGTTCATTTCCCAGCAACCACATGGTGGCTCACAACCATCTGTAATGTCATCTGGTGCCCTCTTCTGGTGTGTCTGAAGACAGCTATAGTGTGTTCATGTACAGTAAATAATTTTTTGTTGTTGTTTTTGTTGTTTTGTTTGTTTGTTTGTTTTTTTTTTTGAGACAGGGTTTCTCTATGTAGCCCTGGCTGTCCTGGAACTCACTCTGTAGACCAGGCTGGCCTTGAACTCAGAAATCTGCCTGCCTCTGCCTCTGCCTCCCAAGTGCTGGGATTACAGGGGTGCGCCACCACCGCCCGGCTATAAATTATTTTTTTTTTTTTTTTTTTTTTTTTTTTTTTTTTTTTTGGTTTTTCGAGACAGGGTTTCTCTGTGTAGCCCTGGCTGTCCTGGAACTAGCTCTGTAGACCAGGCTGGCCTCGAACTCAGAAATCCGCCTGCCTCTGCCTCCCAAGTGCTGGGATTAAAGGCGTGCGCCACCACCGCCCGGCTAAATTATTTTTTTTTAACAACAAAAAAAGTGAAGACGTTCTTCTGTGAGATTATGATGCAACCATCAACTCTAGAGCTCTCCAGTAGCACGCCGTCATCCAGCCTGCATACCCTGCTCCTCGTTCTCATCTAGTTCATGCCTGTACCGTTTTAAGTTCCAACCGTCATCCCCCTCGAGGAGGCTTGTCCTGAGTGGGCTGACCACCCAGTTGTCACGCAGAGCGGCTGTGTGGCTCTTGTTCCCTCCTGGCGTCCTCGCGCCTCACAGAGTCTGCGCAGAGCACGAGTGCTGTCCTCACTGGGTAATAACATATCTGGTAATCACCGTGCGTCAGAGCTGGTCCGGGAGGGCCCAAGTGCGTGTGTTTCCAGGAATACCGTGACTCTCCATCTCAGGAATGTAAATATGTAGTAAGCTTGCATCAGACCTTGTAAAACACTGGGTTCCACGGGAAGAGACAGGCGCTGGCTCTGCCCCTGTTCTGACCTCACAGGTAGATTGTCCCTGACCCTCTGAATTCCTTACGCCCTCTCTGTACAAAGCCAACCACCTCTACATCACCTGAATACAAGCTTTGGTCACCTCCCAGGAACAAATGTGATGAGCCTTTTCAGAGTCCCGGTCACAGCCTGAGTCCCACAAGCTCTGGCCCTCTGTATGGGCCACGGAATGAATGCTCCCTTCCAAACCAAAGCCAGTAGTTCATTGCCGAGCGCACCAGCCGTTTCCTCTTGCCTTAGAGATGTAATCCTCCTTTCCTTTCCTCTGCGCGTCTTTGTCTCCTCACATAGTCAGCCACGAATCTCGAGCCTGATAGATAACATATATCAGGAGATCCACGTTCAGTTCCCCGCACCCACCCTGGTGGCTCACAGCTGCCGGCAACTCCACCTCCAGGACGTCCGCTGCCCTCTTTGGGCACCTGCACTCAAGTGCACACACCCAGACCCTTAATTTAAAAACCAGTCTTTTAAAGGGTCTAGATTAGAAGATGCTTCTCCTCCCACATCACTCCGTCAGGTTCCAGTGCTGCATCAGAGGAGCTCAGTTCTGGCGGGGGATGGTGGCGGCGCACGCCTGTAATCCCAGCACTTGGGAGGCAGAGGCAGGCAGATTTCTGAGTTCGAGGCCAGCCTGGTCTACAAAGTGAGTGCCAGGACAGCCAGGGCTACACAGAGAAACCCTGTCTCGAAAAACAGAAAACAAACAAAAACAAAAACAGAGGAGCTCAGTTCTGCTAGCATTGTAAATGCGGGTGCATTTACCTCTGGGGCTCTCTGTATACAGAAAAGCACGCATACTGATACATTCTTTTTCTTTCTTTTTATTTATTCACTTTATATCTCAATCTCTGTTCCCCCTACAGGTCCTCCTTCCCCCTTCCAGTCCCTCCCCCCAATAGATCTCTCTCTCTCTCTCTCTCTCTCTCTCCCTCCCTCCCTCTCTATCTCTAGCATTGCATGTGCTCCATGTTGCACCTGGTCTTTTTTTCTTAGACTACAATGTGTCCTGTAGATCACTCCTTAAGTAATTTTAGTTTTGGGTTTTTTTTTCCCCCCTGGTATTCACTGTCTGTTTGGAAAAGTTAGATGTATTTAACTAGCCCAGGTAGATAACTCCTGGGGTTATGTTCACATTTTTACTTTATTAAATAGTTGTCATAAATAATGTAGATAAAAACAAGCAAGGACATCTGCAGAAAAAGATCTCCCAGGGGAAGGCTGAGTATGTCCCTCCAAAATTCATATATTGGAACTTAACCCTCAAGGTGGAGAAAAAAAGTGGGGTCTGGGAGGGTGACCAGGTCATGGGCCAGCGTTAATATCCTTGTAAAAAAGCGTTGGGGTACACTAGCTAGGGCCCTATGGGCTCCCCCATCTCTTCTGCTACTGAGGATGTGTTTATCTCTTTTATAATGTCCATCAACTGATGGACATTATAAAAGAACCAAACGGTGTAGAGACCAGAACCCCAGCACCTTGACCCTTCCATGCTCCAGACAAAGAGAAGTAATTTTTATGGTTTATAAATTACCCACTTTAACAGACTATGTCATAGCAACACAGATGGACTATGGACGGCACTGAACGCCCAGGTCAAAAGGCGTGTGGTAATTGTTTTCTTTTGCTTAAAATTTTTTTATTTATTTAATTTTAGGTGTACCATGTGTGTGCCTGGTGCCATGGGGGTAAAAAAAAAAAAAAAAAGAAAGAAAGAAAGAAAGAAAGAAAGAAAGAAAAGAAAAGGCATTAGAAGGCCCTGGAGCTGGAGTCACAGATGGTTGTGAGCCAGTGTATCGGTCCTGGGAACCAAACCGGGGTCCTCTGGAAGAGCAGCCCGTGCTCTTAACCACTGAGCCGTGTCTCTAGCCCCACGGGAGTCATTTTCAACTTAAGTAAACACTTCTATTTAGAAACAACCACACACATACAGAAAGCTTCCCGAGCCATATGCCTACATATGCCTAGCTCCCTCCAATAATGTAATGTGTTTCCTACCTACAGGTTAGGACAAAACAAACAAACAAACAAACAAAAAACTAAAGCACACACACACACACACACACACACACACAAAAACACACACCCTAGTGGCACAGCATTACCACCTAACCTTCGTCCCCACTCAACTTTTTTTTTGGGGGGGGTTGGTTTTTGTTTTGTTTTGTTTTTGGATTTGGTTTTATCGAGACAGGGTTTCTCTGTGTAGCCCTGGCTGTCCTGGAACTCACTCTGTAGACCAGGCTGGCCTCGAACTCAGAAATCCACCTGCCTCTGCCTCCCAGAGTGCTGGAATTACAGGCGTGCGCCACCACCGCCTGACTCCCACTCAACTTTTAACCAGGTAACAAATGCCTTTTATGCAAAGCAGATGAAGACTCAGCCGAGTCACAGGCTGACCCTGCCTCCTCTCTCTGAGCTTCCTGCGTCTGCAGCTCCTCAATTCCCCAGTCTCATCTTGGTCTTCATGACCTTGACATTTTGGAGACTACTGCCCAGTTAGTCTGTAAAGTATCACTTCATTTGGGGATTTGCCTCTTTTTTTTAAAAGATTTATTTATTTATTGTATGTAAGTACACTGTAGCTGTCTTCAGAGACCAGAAGAGAGCGTCAGATCTCTTTACAGATGGTTGTGAGCCACCATGTGGTTGCTGGGATTTGAACTCATGACCTTCAGAAGAACAGTCGGTGCTCTTACCCGCTGAGCCATCTCTCTAGCCCCTGCTTCATTTTTTTTTACAAAAGGATTTATTTATTTTATGTATGCATTTCGTGTGCCTGCACATCTATCTGCATATCAGAAGAGGTTTTCTGATCCCATGAGACTACAGTTACAGATGGTTGTGAGCCAGTGTGTGGTTGCTGGTACTTGAACTCAGGACCTCTGAAAGAGCAGTCAGTGCTCTTAACTGCTGAGCCATCCTTCCGGCCCATGCCTCGTTTTATTTATTATTTATTTAATATTATTTATTTTTATTTATATGAGTACACTGTAGCTGTCTCCAGACACCAGAAGAGGGCATCAGATCCCATCTTTCCAGCCCACCTCACATTCTTAGATATTTTATTTTCTCTCCGTTATCCATTTTGTATGTGAGGTATCAGGTGTATTTATCCCACGTCATAATTTTTCAAAGTGTTGCTTTATCTAATAGTTGGAGCCACAAGTCCGCCCTGTCCCACCCCACTGCAGTCGGGCACTAGAAGGCTCCTGCCATTTTCTTGTCGTTTTGTTTTGTTTTTGTTTGGAGTTTTGTTTGTTTGTTTTTTTCCTAGAAGGGCTTGGTGTGGGATCTTCCTAAACACCCAGCTTCATGAGTCTCTTCAGTGCATGATGCTTCCTTTTGTTTGAGACTTAGTAGCCAAGGCTGGCCTTGATTTGCTATGTACCAGAGAATGACCTTGAATTCTTTTTTATTCTTATTTTTGAGACAGGGTCTCGCTATATAGCTTGGAACTCACATTTGGACCAGACTGCCTTGGAACTCCTGGGTCCGTCTGCCTCTGGCTCCAGAATGCTCGGATCGAAGCCATGAACCATTAAAGCCAGCACCATGCAGGGGCTTTTTGAGTGTTTTGCCTACATGTATGCATGCCTGGTGTCCAGGGGAGATCAGACAAAGGCATTGGATTCTGTGGAACTGGAGTTATGGAGGGCTGCGAGCCACCAGGAGTGCTGGGAACGGACTCCAGGTCCTTTGTAAAAGCAACAAATACTTTTAATGGCTAGCTATCTCTCCAACCCGATCTTTTGTTTTTAAATTGTATCTGTGGAGGAAAAGGGGTGGGGGAGAAGTGTGTGAAAAGAAGAGCCCTTGCATCTGGAACCACGGGTGTTTGTGAGCCGGCTGATGTGGGAATTGGGATCAGCACCTGGGTCCTAAGAGGACGCCCAGTACTGTTAACCCCTGAGCCATCTCTCCGTCCCTGGCCGCACACCCTTAGGGATGGATTGTGGAGAGAAGGAGCGCAGATAAGGATCTATGCTGCAATTTCAGCGGCCATCGTCAAATCGCTTTCCACAAGGAATGTTTCCACTTTTACTCTTATTTTCTTTGTGTATTCCATCAACCTGGCAGGCCAGAGATACGATTTCTGATGCTTTAATGGCTGTTGTTATTAGAGAGCTGGATCTAGCTCGATCGGTTCTGGATGCCTCCAGGGAAAAACAGAAATGCCAAGGAAAGAGTGCTGTGACGGGGTGGAAGCACTGTCCCCAGTGGGGTTCACTACTGTCCCTCATGGTTCAGCACTGGGGTTTGAACCTGGGGCCTCCTGCATGCCGGGCATCACCCTGCTGCTGAGCTGTTTCTAAATCTTATTTTTCATTTTGAGACAGGGTCTTGGTAAGTTAGCCAGGTTGGGTTAGAACTAAGCCGGCAGCTCAGGAAGGCCTTAGGTTTCCAGTCTCTTCGCCTCAACTTTGTGAGTAGATGGGATTACAGACCCGGGCATCAGCGGGATTCCCGCCCCCGCCTTTCTGGAAATCACTAAAACAGTAACAAGTTTAATTTTTAACTTTGAGTAGCTAGCTGCCTGTGTTGTTCCAGCCAAAGAGAAAGCAGGGTCTGTCCTGAGCACATCGAAGGCCTCCGTTTGCAGAGGCAGAAGCCGGCTGGTCCCCAGTTTGGTTAAAAATCAATGAAGTCCCCAGGCGGTGGTGGTGCCTGCCTTTAACCCCAGCATCTGGGAGGCAGAGGTAGGAGGATTTAAGAGTGTGAGGCAAGTCTGGCCCACAGAGTTCCAGAACAGCCGGGAGGGAATATTGAAGTCTATCCCTGGAGAGAAAGGAATTCCTTTTTTTTTTTTTTTTTTTTTGATTTTTTTGAGACAGGGTTTCTCTGTGTAGCCCTGGCTGTCCTGGAATTCACTCTGTAGACCAGGCTGGCCTCGAACTCAGAAATCCGCCTGCCACTGCCTCCCGAGTGCTGGGATTACAGGTGTGCGCCACCACACCTGGTTTGAGAAAGGAATTCTTAATCTGAGCTGATTTTAAGACTATCATAGGTTAGATTTGCCTTGTGACAGACCTTATTTTTTTAACTCTCCAGAAGAGGAGGAGGAGGAAGAGAAGGAGGAAAGAAAGAAAAAGGGGGAAAAGGGGGGCAATAATTTCTTGTGGTTTCTCACTTTAGATTTTGCTACTAATTTATGTATTTATTTACTTCTTTTTTAAGATTTATTTATTTATTATATGTAAGTACACTATCGCTGTTTTCAGACACACCAGAAGAGGGCATCAGATCTCATTACAGATGGTTCTGAGCCACCATGTGGTTGCTGGGATTTGAACTCAGGACCTCGGGAAGAGCAGTCAGTGCTCTTAACCGCTGAACCATCTCTCCAGCCCTGTTTACTTCTTATTCCTGTGGATGTCTATAGCCTGAAAGACCGTCATATTTCCATTTTGCTCAATAGCCTCTTGCTCACTTCTCTGTGAAAAGTATTAAAAAAAAAAGTATTAAAACATAATTTATCCTCTAAGACACAAAGCGTCTTCTTTCAATGGGGACACTATGCTCCTCCCCCAAAGCACTGACCCGCCCCTTCACACCGCAGCCACTTCGCTGATTGGTTCTTACAGCTTTCCATCCGCACAGCGTTCTTAAAGAAGAAGAGCCCTGTGGTTACACACTTCTCTTCCCCATTGTACATGCTTTGAGGGAATAGACTGAGTCTCACTCATCACTGTCTTCTGTGTGATGCCAACTAATAGTTTACTGAACATATTCAAAACGGTATGAGCTATGAAATGACTGGAGCAGGGGTGGGAGGAGCAGCCATCCGGTAGAGTGGCGGTGGGTGGCGTAAAGTACCACCAAGTCTCTGAGATCCATTCTAGGGCTTCAGGAAACCAGGGCCTCCCCTCCCCCGAAAAGAGACAGCATATGCCTGGTGTGTTTGTGCGGAGCCAAATCCTTGTTTCACATGCCCCCAGTCTCTCCAGATGTTGAACTTAGCCGGCAGGCTTCATCTACAAACAGGCTGTCTTCACAGGAGGCCAGACTGTAATTCCCCCAGGGAAGTTCCGCTGGGGAGAAGTCCATTCTTGCCAAACCTTCTGCCTTGCAGGGCTAAGTTGAGACGCCTAGGCCTAAACTGCTATCTCAGACTTACAAAGTCTAAGCTGCCCCCGCAGACTGCTGGGGCCACATCTAAGTAGCGAAATTTCCTTTTCCCAGGACACAGGGGTGTCAGGGGAAGTCCAGAAAACCAGGCAGCTGTTCCCCTCCAGGGCGTGGGATGGGACTTTCTTGTGGTTTTATAACGTTCTTCTATCAGCTTGCAGGAGAGCCTAGCCCAACTCAGGAATGTGTACCATCCCAAAACAAGTTCATGGTCAAATAACATCTCATGTAACAACGAAAGGGGAAACCCTGGCCATTGCCCCAGTACTATTTCCTGAAGTAAAGCAGCAAGACCGGGAATTCAGAAGATGCTCTGGGCCAGGGACAGACGTAAGCTGCAGGGTGGCTCCTAGCGCGCTGACTGGTGGGGCAAAACCACACCCTGGAGACTGAGGGTCCAGCTTTACATGGGATAGCGGCCTGGCTTTGGGAATTCTTGGGAGGAAATTTTGACCAGGATAATACGTGGACTAGGACCAGGTGCGGGGGAGGTGTTCCCAAGGAGTAGTGACCAAAGAAGTCAGGGAGAGGGGGAAGTGGGATGTAGAGGTGACTAGTGGTCCCCGTGGGGTTCAATCCAGGAGCCTGGATTCAAATCCTAGCTCCCTAGGGGGAGGGGGGGGCTTGTTACTTTCGAGCTCATGGGCTGCACTTGGACCTGTCCGAGTTACCTTTTTGTTGTTGTTGTTGTTGTTGTTGTTGTTGTTGTTGTTGTTTTCGAGACAGGGTTTCTCTGTGTAGCTCTGGCTGTCCTGGAACTTACTCTGTAGACCAGGCTGGCCTCGAACTCAGAAACCTGCCTGCCTCTGCCTCCCAAGTGCTGGGATTAAAGGCGTGCGCCACCACCACCCGGCTTTTTTTTTTTTTTTTTTTTTTTTAACTTGTGAAATGGGTAAATGGTCTCTGCCTTGTGAAAGTGGCTTCCTCACAGGCCAGTGTCCCTGTTGGCATTTTGTCCAGGGTTACCCCCACGGTTACCTGGCAACAGCCAGGTATGCCTGACTCACTTATAAAAAGGTCTGCTTGCCCCTCCTCACGCTCTCTTGTTCCTGCTCCCTCTCTTCCTTCTCTCAACTCCCCTCCCCAAGCCTGGAATAAACTCTATTCTATACTACACCATCACCATCCTGTGGCTGGTCCCTCAGGAGTTAGGGATACCCCAGCATGGGCCGGAGGACCAAACAAATTTCTGGTTTTTTCCTTATCTTTTTTTTTTTTTTATAAAACACAACAGTCCCTGCTGGGACTCAAGAGTGCTAGCAATAACATCCCCGTCCTGCAGACAGACCTGAGACTGTCCGCGGAAGGCTGAGCTTCTTCATGCTGTGGGTGGGAAATGACATGATGGTTCTCTTATCCTGCTCTAGTTGAGAAGGCGGGCCACCGACTCCATCACGGGTGGGCTGTTCAGACTTCCTTTTGGCTCCTTATTCTATATCCAAGGCTTTTGGAAACAAAGAGAATATCTCCTTCCAGCAGGGACTTGACATTCTGAATGGGGGTTGCCTGGCACCCTCTTGCAGAAGTGGCAAGTCTCAGCTCCTCCCCCTCCCTCTCTTGAAGCAGTAGAAACCGGCCACTTCCAGGGCAGACACAAAGGCTGCCTAGTGCCTGGCAGGAGGTGCCTTCCGTCTCAGCACCTCTTCGCTCTAGCCCAGGTAGATCAACGCCTCCATTCCACACAGGTCTAATCTGGAAACGAGAGGGGTTTTGAATGAAGCCATTGTCGAGGATGACAAATCTTGGCCGTGTTCTCCATCTATGCCGAGCTCTCCTTTCTCTGTGCCTTTTCTCTAGGCCTTATCTGAGGGAGCCAGGGAGGGCGTGAAGAGCTTCCCAGGGTTAGAGACATCTTGAGCTTTTGCTGAGCAACTTCTTTTGACCTTGCCCGAGGTAGCTCTGAGTTCCCTTGAAGCCAAGCAGCAGTAAGTAGGTGCTCTGCACACAGAGGAAAGCTAGGTTGGAAATGGAGGTCTTGCTCAAAAACCAAGCAGATCAAGGCTATCAGTTACTCGCTACAACCTGAAGGTAAGGTACCATTGCTGAAGACAATACACGTCATCAGAGCTGAGCTGGGGTCTAACTAGAAGTGTCACCCCTAATGACTAGCACTCAGGCACGGAAGGTCCTCTGCACACTATTGGAGGTGAAAGGAAACCCTCGGTACCTCCCCGCTACAAGCTCTGCCTGTAAACTACACGTGTGCAAGAGTGGCCCAATTGTTGCAGGAGTGAACCACCACTTTCAGATTGGCTTTAAGGTTCACTCCATGAGATAGTAAAAAAGTGACCAAGATCCTGAGTTCAAATAGGCTATAGAGGTCTCCGCGAGAGGCCAGGGAACCTAAAACTATTGTTTTGCTAAGGAAACATAGCAGAAAAGTGACTTTTTTTTTTTTTTTTTTTTTTTTTTTGGAAAAGTGACTTTTAATGAAACTGCTATATGCATCGATATAGTGTCCCAGCACTCTATCCTGAAGTAAAACAGCAAGACCTGGAATTTGGAGCATTCCTCTGGTCTAGGGGTAGGCGGGAGCTGCAGGGGGGCTCCTGGCTCCTTTACTCTCCTAGTACCAGGAACCATGTTGACTGCTGGGGCAAAGCCAAGCCCTTCCCAAAGCCACTTTGATAAAGTGAAAAACCTTTGGAGCACTCAATCCTAAATGGGATGACTCCATCATTGCCCCTCCAGCCCCGCCCCGTTCTACTCAGGGATCTCCGTGGAAGAAGAGGCAGGGTGGTGGGGTAATGCAGCAGGAGGAAGCACCGATCAGTCATATGACAGGCCTAGAATAAGGAAGTTTTTTTTGGGGGGAGGGGCAGGAAGGGAAGAGGATCTGGGGAAGGGGGTAAAGGCAGAGGCAGAGAAAGGGGGACAGAGGACAAAAAGAGAGAGGAGAGAGGAAAAGACTGGCTGGCCGGGGACACATAGGGAATGGAGAGAGGGAGAAAAAGGGAGGGAAGGGGAGAGAGAGAGAGAGAGAGAGAGAGAGAGAGAGAGAGAGAGAGAGAGAAGGAGGATGTGGGAGGAGTTGGGGGGGAACATGATCAAAATACATTGTATCAAAGTTTTTTTTTTTCAATTAAAAAAAAAGTTTCCAAAAACAGCCAAGCAGAAATGTAGTCTTGCTGAGGGTGAAGGACAGAAATCCACTGGCCCTAGCTCAACTCCATTCCTGCTCTGCTGCCAGGTGGCAGCCGGACACAAGGCTGGATAACTTGGTCTCTTCAACTACATAACCGGGAAGCCAGCGGCCACTGCGCCACCTGCGCTTTGTCTTTGTCTGCACACTAAGTTCCAGGGCATTGTGCTAACCACCTTCAAGCTCTCTTGGTAGTTTTGAGTGGCTTTCTGTTCTTGCGTCCTGAGGCAGCTTGGGGTTCTAGGTAGAGTTCCCAGTATTCAGAAGGAAGACTGGGAGACAGTCAGGTTTGAATTCTAGTTTCCATCACTTCATAGCAGTGTGGCCTTATAAAAAGGCACTTTTTGATTGTTATTAACTATTATTGTAGTACTGAGGACCGAACCCAGGATTCTGTGCTTCCTAGACCAATCACCACCCTGATTTGGGGTTTTGTTGTTTGAGATAGGCTCTTGCTATATGTAGCCCAATCTAGCCTTGAACCTGTGATCCCACTACCCCAGCATTTACAATTTTAAGCCCATTTCTTTATTTACAAAGCTCAGGTTCACCATCAAGCCACTACCCCTACCCTTACCTCAGTCCCAGTAAGTTGCTAGGGACTGGGGAAGTACAGACTGAGCCCAGAATGCACTCCATTGAAACTCTGTTGCTATATTTTGACTTTTTTTTTTAAGATTTATTTATGTTAAGTACACTGTAGCTGTCTTCAGACATCCCAGAAGAGGGCATCAGATCTCATTAGGGGTGACTGTGAGCCACCATGTAGTTGCTGGGATTTGAACTCAGAACCTTCAGAAGAGCAGTCAGTGCTCTTAACCACTGAGCCATCTCTCCAGCCCCGAGTTTGACTTTCAAAGACATCTCCACCACACCTAAGTTCCTGTCTTCTTTGTCTTGTGCCTGTTGAGTGATCTGTCCTCCATTATCACTTAATCAGTCTATCTCCCTATCTACCTACTTACCTATCATCCATCCATCCATCCATCCATCCATCCATCCATCCATTTTTAGCAGTTCACTATGTATCCCTGACTGGCCTGCAATTTGCTATGTAGGCCAGGATGGCCTCGAACCCAGAGATCTGTGTGCATCACCACTCCCAGCTGTCCTTATTTTAATTCAGTCTTCACTGCCTTCTTCCCTAAATACATTTTCCTTGTGGTGCTAGGGTTGAAACTTGTGGGGGCTTTAAGAATGCCAGGGAAGTGTTGTTCCAATGACCTACATACCCCTTCCCCCCTTTTAATGGCAGGGTCTCACTGTAGTCATGACTGGCCTTGATCCCCCAATCTTGCCTCTGCTTCTGAAGGATGGCATTAAAGGCCTACAACACACTCCTAGCTCCCTACAGTTCTCTCTAGCTTTCCTCTGTACTGCCAGCAGTGATCTGTGTACCCTTGAGATGTTTTCCCCCCTGCATCCAGTCACCTGTTCTGTGTTCTTAACAAGTACTGACTGAATTTACCAACTTCTCTTATCCCAACAGCCATCTTCCTAGAGATCCTATTGTCATCCACCCAGCTCAGTAGGGTCTTATATCCCTACATCCATTCTTTTGTTTGCTTGTTTGTTTGTTTTGGATTTGGTTATTTTTTCGAGACAGGGTTTCTCTGTATAGCCCTGGCTGTCCTGGAACTCACTCTGTAGACCAGGCTGGCCTCGAACTCAGAAATCCGCCTGCCTCTGCCTCCCAGAGTGCTAGGATTACAGGCGTGCACCACCACCGCCCGGCTCCTACAGCCATTCTTTATATGCAATTAGAGTCCATCTAACCCCTTCAACTTTAGATGTTGCTAAGTCATTTAACTGAGACCTGCCAAGGTGATTTCCATGCCCACAGGGTGTGCAAAAACACCCGAGGGCTGCTGAGATGCCACATTCTCCATATTACCTCCCTGAGGTCCAAGTCACCTCAAGTTCAGGAACAACTTTTTTCTCTCTTCTTTTTCCTTTTTCCACTGCCTAGCTTGCAACTTCTTATATTGCATGTACCATGAACACATGGTGTCCTTTGTGCCCATAGATCGCACCCATGCTCAGCCTGTCTAGGCTCATGGTACCAGTCCTTTACACACTTAGTTGTGTTTCATCTGAAGGCTTAGAGTGCCCCATCCCATCTTGTAGGTTCCAGATTATATCAATCATGATACACGTAAATTATCTCCCCTCCTGGCCCAAATGACATTTTACATTGGCCCTAACCATATTAGGTTCAGATGCTCAAGTGTTTGGTACCCCATGAGAAAAGCACTTGATCAAGAGACAATGGGTTTCTACTGATGACAGTTGGTGGTCCTTCTCCCAGTTAACCCTCTGCACTGCTATCAGTGATCTGTGTACTCCCAAGGTGCCCCTGATCCAATCAATCACCAAACTGTCAATTTTATGGCTTTTTTTTTTTTTTTTTTTTTTTTGAGACAGTGTTTGTATTGCCCTGGCTGTCCTGGAACTCAGTGAACCAGGCTGGCCTTGAACTCAGAAATCTACCTGCCTCTGCCTCTGCCTCTGCCTCCCAAGTGCTGGGATTAAAGGCGTGTATCACCACTGCCCAGCTCAGTTCTGTTTTTGTTGTTGTTGTTGTTGTTTTTTTTTTTTTTTTTTTTTTTGATTTGGTTTTTTTGAGACAGGGTTTCTCTGTGTAGCCCTGGCTGTCCTGGAACTCACTCTGTAGACCAGGCTGTCCTTGAACTCAGAAATCCGCCTGCCTCTGCCTCCCAGAGTGCTGGGATTACAGGTGTGCGCCACCACAGCCCGGCCAGTTCTATGTTCTTAATGAGTACTTTCTGAATCTGTCCCGTCTCCATTACCTGCCAAGCTGCCTCTTCAGAGCTAGTGGATCATCTAGTCATGAGCTCTTGCTCAGCTGCTCTTTGTGTGTGTATGGTGTGTGGGTACACAAGCTGAGGCCAAAGGATGACGCCGAGTGTCTTCCTCTACTGTTGTCCAACTTTATCTTTTCCTGAATAAGAAATATGAACCCGGAGCTCACTAATTAAGGAGGCTGGCTCGCCAGCTAACTCCCAAGTCTGTCCTCATCGTGGGACTGCAGGGACACACCCATGCCCAGCTCTCTGTGTGGGTTCTGGGGATACAAACTCAGGTCCTCATCTTGCAAACACTCTACCAATTGAGCCGCCTCCCTCCTCCTCTTCCTTCTGTGGTGCTGGAGACTGAACTTAGGGCCTCGTACATGCCAAGCTAGCATATAGAGCCTTAACCCCAACGACTACTCTGTTCAATCATCTAGAGTTCTAAAACAACTATTTTTGGAAAGGACTACATCTCACATTTGCCTTCGTAAGAATTTTTTATTATTATTTAGAAATGCAGTTATATACATAGAACAATTAAAATTAAATTAAACTTTGTACAAATATTAAAATACTATCTTCATACCCACTGCAATGTACAGGATACCAAAAAATATATATATAAAATAAAATAAAGCAAACCCAGATTGATTGACATCCTGCACAGTCAATTAAGCATGTGTTGTTTTAAACCATTATATGAGTACCATTCTGCAAAGGATCCCATAGTGGTGCACAGGCTTAAGAAGCCAGGCCAGTGTGGATACAGCCATGCAACCCTCAACTACTTCCTCTCCCTACTTGGCAATCCAAGTGCTCTACTCTGCATCCCCCTCAGTGAGCTCTGCTACTGGGAGAAGGCGGGGTGGGGTGCGGTGGGGTGGGCGCTTTGTTTAAAACTCTACCAGGTTTTCAACTGGGTATTAAGTCACATCTCAGAAAAACTGGCCCGCCCCCTTCGGCTTTCCAGGGAACCATCTACCACATCACTCAGCCTAAACATATGCCAAGTAAAATATTCTCTAAGGCTGCAGAAGACCCAGCAAGCCCCACAGAGGAGGCTCTAGCTGTACTGTCAGGTGCAAGCATACCTGGAATTAAGCTGTGTAGTGGGCATGCTGTGTGTCCCTTCTAGCTTCTTTGTTCTTAAGGGGGGGGGCGGGGAAGGATCTAGAAATGTTTGCAGCATGTTCCATTTTCTATGCTAGAATGTTCCTCAGAACAGAGGAGATATTGTTATGCAGGAAGCCAAGTGACTCAAGAGCTCTGATGGGATTGGGAGGAAAAGGCCAACTGCCATCTATCCCTATTGGCCACTCTCAAAGCAGGAAAAGTATACCTTTGTCTGTCTTGTACCCTGGCTTCTTTACAGAGCTGTAAAGCTGGGGTGCAGGGAAGAGGGTAAGATGAATGGGGAAGAAGGTATTTCTTTAAGTTCTCTTTGCAAATGGAGTGCTTGTAGAATGTACATTGAAATGCCTTATAAAACCAAACCAACCCACAAGTGGTCAGGACTCGGCCCATTTCACAGTTCTCACACAGTGAAACACACAAAACACAGAACTGGGCAGGTAGAGCCTACCTTTTAAACTAAGGCATGGAAGGACGGAATTTTCTACTTATTTATTTCATCATTCTGGCCCTTGAAAACTGACAGAATGTGACAGCAAGTCACCAGGATATAAAACCTGCATTGAGTCAGTTTAAGTATGAAAAAGCAAAAACATCTCAAATCGAGAGAGAAAAAAAAAAAAAAAACAAAAAACAAAAAAAAACCCTGTGTAAAAGTCCTTTGGTGCTGACTGCCTCTTTTGGACAAGTCTCAGGATGCCCCTGGAGGTGAGCCCAGAAAGGTAGGCTGCGTGGTTCCTTCCCACTTACTCTAAGCTTCTTCTTGCCCAACAGCCTGCCCCCTGCCTCCTGTCCCCTGCCACCAGCCACTAACCCTGCTTCTAGCCAGGCTCCACTTCAAGGCAATTAGATCCCCAGTCCTTCTGTAATGGACAAAGTCCAGATGCCCCAGAAACCACAGCACATGGCTGATGGTTAAGAAATTGCTTTAGAAGAAAGAAACAATGCAGGAAGAAGCCACAGATGCCAGCAACAGTAGGTAGAAAACCTCAAGAACAGATATCTTCTAAAAGCCAGAGACAAGAGGATAGGGAACATGGATGGCCCTTTATCCTTCAGCCAGGCAAGCCTGAGCCTGTGATCCCCAGAGCAGGCTAACGGATGCTGAGAGAAAACGAGGCACCAGGAGATTCTGTCACCCGAGGCCAAAGCCAGTCACCTACAAGGCTAAATGAGCCCAAAACAAGAAGTGCAATCTGTAAGGGGCAAAAGCCCAGGGTGAAGACACAGGAAAGGGAAGTATCTTCCACTTTAAAACTCCTAGAACAGAACTCAGATTTTAGAAGAGCAGTAAGCAAAAACGGAAGGCCCATTCAGAAGACTTGTACTCCTTGCCCAGTTCTCCCTTGAGGAGGCCAGACACCACTGAAGCTGAAGAAGAGCCATGGTGAGGTGGCTTAGGGCCTTGGAACCCATCCCCAGGGAAGCCCTTGGCAGCAACTGCTAGGTGTGGTTCAGTCGTCTTGTCTGAGCACCTTCTCCAGCCCATTCCTCGGCCAGCCATACGACACTGGGCACATGGATGGGCCTCCTGGATTAGTGTGGGAGTGGCCAGCAGGGACAGTAGGCACTGACCTTACCCTGAGAGGACATGAGGGTGGCAGGAAGCCAGGCATGACGGGACTAAAGTGCATTGTGAATGGAGGCAGTGGGCAGTGGGCTAGGAGAAGTCATTCCCCTACTTTTGAGGCCACAGATGCCTGGAGCTAACCCTGTTGTGTCAGGAACTATAAATAATACACTGGGCTTTTATTATTTTTACCACCTCAGAGAGGCTCATCATAGGTTGAATCAAGGATTGGCTCTTAAGTTTCCTAGCCCTAAGGCTTGAAGAGGAAGAAGAGGAGGAGGAAGAAGAGGAGGAGGAGGAGGAAGAGAAGGAAGAAAAGGAGGAAGAGGATGAGAAGGGGGGGGGGAGCACACATTCCTTAATGCCACATCTGTTTTCTCAAGATGGAAGAAGCCTGGTGGGGCTCAGTTACCCAGACTTGTCAGCATTCAGTACAGGGCCATAGGAAGCCCCAGCAAAATACCTGGAGCATTTCTTCAGGGCCAGCACTTTCCCACTCCCAGGACCTACATCTCAGGTTTCTCTATCAGCTGGCAGGGACGATAAAGAGTGGCTTGTCGACAATGACATGTGGAAAGGCAGGGAGAAGAGCGGAGTGGGAGCAGCGGCACAGCAGCCACTTCCTGGGCAGAGTTACTAAGGCACATGACCGTGGTGAGGAGGATCCTCGGGACCTGGCCGGAGCTGCCTGCAGCCCCGGGGACTTGGTCTGTACCTCTCAGCCTCCCCTCCATCACCACAAACCTAAAAATGGGCAACTCGCCCAGACTGCCAAAAGCCAGATGAGCTTTTGTTGGTATCTCAGCAAATCTTGGGATTCTGTGGGCTGCATGGAAGCCAGAGCTACCTAGGACAAAGTCCAGGAAATAGCATGCAACTTCCCCTTATCCAGGAATAGAAACCAAGGTCAAGGCAGCCAGTGCTGGAAGCAGGAAGTGAGAACTTGCATATTAGGAAGACAATCATTATCTGACACCCTTCTTCCTTCCAACAGGTCTTCTGGGTGCTTCTTGGAAACTCAAAAGAGCCAGGAACCTGCACCAGAGCTGGTCAGTTGAGTGCTGGGCGGCTTTGGCATGACTTTCCAAACCTTCTGTCCTCAGTTAAGGAAGATGCCATCAGTGTCAACACACAGGGCAAGCTCAGGGACCCACATTCTGGACCCAGCTCGAGCTATTCCTGCTTTGAGTGCCTTACTACTCTTCAATCTGTTTCTGCAGCCTCAGGCCTAGCCCATGGGTACAGGTGGCAGTAGCCACTAAGGCCTGTGGACAGCAACCCACCTGCACAACAGGGAACCTGGACAGGGTGGGGGAAGGCACAAGTAAACACAGCAGTGCTCAGGCCCTCACGGCTGTGGGGCTGGCTGCCACCGAGAGCTGGCTGGAAGGGACCCAGAGGCGGAGGGAAGGGAGGGTTCAATCCAGCACATTCAGACATGTCCCTGACAGATGGGAAGGCTGGGCCAGGCGAAGAGCCAGGTCCTCCAGCTGTCCAGTGGGCAGATGGTGAGAATCTTCCTTGAGTATCCAGCGAGGTGGCCTACAGGCTCTCGGGTACACAGAGATACACAGGTGGAAGCTCGGGCATCCAGGTGGGGCAGCTGGGGAGGACAGGTACTCAAACCCACAGGAAGAGAGAGGACGGGCAGAGAGGAGAGAGGCCAGTGGCAGCCCTCATGCTTCTTTCAACAGTGGGATATCTGCAGAGACAGGAAAGGAAGTACAGTGGTTACCTAAAGGTGTCTCTCAGTATCACTTCCAACCCCACCTCAGGGACTCCCAAACAGCCCTCATTTAAGGAAATGAAATGTTCCCTGTACATGTCTAAGCTAGTCAAAATTTCTTGCTTTCTATTTCTGACCTTTCTGCTTCCATTCTCCCACTGCCTGTATGATAAAATCCCAATGCTAACTAAGCCCGGCACCCAAACACCTTCTGGTCCCACCAACATAACCCTGATTCCCTTCTCTGCTGGTCTAGTTACTTTTTTTTTTTTTTTTTTTTTTTTTGGTTTTTTCGAGACAGGGTTTCTCTGTGTAGCCCTGGCTGTCCTGGAACTCACTCTGTAGACCAGGCTGGCCTCGAACTCAGAAATCTGCCTGCCTCTGCCTCCCAAGTGCTGGGATTAAAGGCATGCGCCACCACGCCCGGCCTGGTCTAGTTACTTTTGATTCTTCTCTAACCTTGCTCTAAGAGTCCTCCTTAAGTTCCACTTTTTTAAAAAGGCACCTGTCATTTGTGTGAACCTAGACAAATCACTTTGGACCAAACCAGTGGGTTTTGATCTTCTCATACGTCGCCAGAGGGCAGAAGTGCTAGACCCATGCTTCAAGCTCTTGAATTGCTAGGACATCTGTCTTAACCACACTGGTGTCCTCATTATGGCATGAGTTCTTCAATTTCTTTTCATTATTGTACTTTTAAAAACTCCATTATATATTTATTCATTTCTTTTAACGTGTACATCCGCTACTACAGGAAATATGTGATGACACGCATTTGTACCTGCAGGTCAGAGATCAACTTTTGGGAGTTAGCTCTCCCATTCTACCATGTGGGAACTGGTCTCAAATTCAGATCATCAGGCAGCAAACACCTTTCTCTGCTGAGTCATCTTGCTAGCCTTATTTCTTTATTTGAGAGATGGGGGTCTATGTCCAAACTACCTTCGACTGTGGTCCTTGCCTTAACCTCTGAAGTGCTATGACTGCAGGCCTGAGGCTCATCTGGCTAGCTCTATAATTATTGGTTCCATTATTTCTTTAGTGCAGGCCCCACTGACTTTCCAGTGATACTCCATGCAGCAGAGTGCATCTTCCTGTTTGCGTCAGATCTGAAACCTCATCCAGCACCAAACACAAGATGTGGCTTTCAGAAAGGTTTGCTCAGGCCAGGCGTAATGGCACATACTTTTAATTCCAGCATAATATTTTTAATTGGAGGCAGAGGCAGAGCAATCTCTGAGAGTTTGAGACCAGTCCTCATTTACATAGTGAGTCTGATATTGAGACTACACAGTAACACCTATGATCAGCCACTTGTGGCTGGGGCAAGAGGATGGTAGTGTCTGAGCTAGCCTGGGCTATGCAGGGGCCCTGGCTCTGAAAACAACAACTACTACTACTACTACTTCAACAATAGATCCCAAACCTAAAACTTGTTTACTACACAAACAAGTAGCCATCAAGAAAAATCAGGGAGGGCAGGAGAGATGGCTCAGATGTTAAGAGTACTGACTGCTCTTCCAAAGGTCCTGAGTTCAATTCCCAGCACCACATGGTGGCTCATAACCATCTGTAATGGAATCTGATGCCCTCTTCTGGTGTGTCTGAAGACAGCTATCGTGTATGAATGTATATTAAATAAATACGTATTTTTTTAAAAAAGTAAGAGCAGAGAACCTCCTTGGCTCTTGAGGAAGGGAAGCCATGTGCCCTTGGACACATCTCATAAAATACATGCCCGAGAGTGCAGAGGTCACTGAATGCCACCTCCAAATTGGGTCAGTTACTTACAGCATCCTTGTCATCTCTCCAACAAAGAGAAAAGAAGGCAAGTTACTGATAGACACGTTTCAAAGTATTAGACATGGACTCTAGCCCTGGGGTTCTTTCAGGAAGACATTATGAAGGCAGGAAGTATTACCGTCAACATGGAGCTTCTAGATTTTGTCTCAATCCTGAACTACACTGGGATTTCACCTACAGATATTTTTTAAAATGACAGATTCAAATTATAGTTAAATTCTCCATGCTCTGGCAAAGGCAGACTGTCAGTATGTAACCACTGCACTCTATGGTCACTGTGACACAAAAGGGACTAGTTTTCTGGGAGCCAATATGGCACTGTAAGTTTAAGAATGCTGGTTTAGAGCCATGGTCATTTAGTTTTAAATCTCAGCTGTCAATTACCAGTGGATAAATGACAAATGAAACTAGGTCCCATATCTCCATCTGTAAAGTGGGGACAGTCATAAATATATACCACTCGCTTAACTGCCAGCTAGACTGTCAGCTTAGCTGCGATGGACAACACCAGGAAACCAGCAATAGACTTCTGTGTGGAACGAAGCAGCTGTCTTCTCTACAAGATAAGCAAACTACTGTTTTCTCTGCAGTACCACCAAGGTCTCCTTATTTTCTGCCTTTCATGAACATAAAACTTTTTAATAGTCCCATACCTCGAACCTCATCCAGTTGGTTTAGCAGAACCTATGGCTGTGAAAGTCTGAGAGCCATCAGAATTCACAGGTAACAATGAAGAGAGCCCAAAGCTCTACCCGGCGTTCTGAGGACAAAGTCCTACTTTGTAGGCTGACACTCTATTAGCCCTCACCCTCTGAAAATACACCAATTATTAGAGTGGCCCACTGGGCTTCCTTACTCCCAGTAAGGATTCTAACAGCTAGTAATTCATGTTTAGCAAAGACCACTTACCATCTGTGTACTCCTCTGATGTGAGAGACAAAAGGCTTTGTATGTCACTGTTCTCTGAATCTGCAGTGTCTTTGTGTGTTGGCCGGCTGCTCCCTGAGCCGGCCACCCAGGAAGATGTGGTTGCCTGGTGCACCATCACAGTCTCTGAGCCCTGCGAACCCCAGGCTTCACACAGCCCAGAATGGCCCGGGGCCTCATCCTCTCCACCTGCAGAAGAGCAGGCCGCCTGGCCTTGCAGCTGCTGCTCCCTTGGCATGTTCCTCCCACTAGGTGCAGATCCTTCCGACAGAACAATCTGTACTCTGGGATCAGCTGGTGGCATGCAGTGACCAGAACTTCCATACACAGCTTCCTCGTATGAAGGTAGTGAAACCTGGACGCCATCCACCATGATGGAGACTTGATCCCCAGAAACCCCCTGTTCACGCCTGGATCAGAAAAGAAAAAGACAAAAGAAAACCTGAGTAACACAGAGTTGAATAAATGATGTTGTATCAATAAACCCATCACTTCCCAGCACTTATTAAATGCTGGCAAGTACAAGGTACTCTAAACACGTAAGCACACTGGATCCTCACCTGAGCCCTTCCACCCAGGGATTCACCAAAAATGCAGGCTTGGCTCAGAGAAGTTAAGTATCTGCTTGGCAATCAAAAAGCTTTACAGGGATGGACTTGGGATTGATTCCAGCTTTACATACTTCTAAAGACCGTGTTCTTGGGGTTGGAAAGGATGGCGCAGTGGTTAAGAGTTCTAAAGGACTTGGGTGATTCCCTGCACCCACTCAGCAGTGCTGAGCCACCTATAACTCCAATTCTACGGAATCCCATATGCTTGTCTAGCCTCAGACACAGGCACATATATCATGCAAAACACATGCAGGCAAAACACCAATGTACATAAGTAAAATAGAGATACATTTTGCTGGGCCTTGTGACACATACTTTTAGTCCCAGCACTTGGGAGGCAGATGGAGTTTTGGGACAATCTGGTCTACATAAGAAGTATCTGTCCTTAAAAAAAAAAAAAAAAGAAAAGAAAGAAAGCTGGGCATGGTGGTGCACGCGTGTAATCCCAGCACTTGGGAGGCAGAGGCAGGTGGATTTCTGAGTTCGAGGCCAGCCTGGTCTACAGAGTGAGTTCCAGGACATCCAAGGCTATACAGAGAAACCCTGTCTCAAAAAAACCCAACCTCCCCCCCAAAAAGAATTTTAACACAAATGCAGGAAAGAACATGTGGCAAAGTCTACATAAAGTCCCCTGCAAGGTCCAGCGATGACACTGGTGTATACTCCTGCTGAGGTCGGGAACTGTAGCCTAGACACTCCACATCTAATTTGTGTTAGAGCCTCATAGCTTTTCCCATACAGTTATAACATTGTATTCCAGAAACTTAACAATGGTGTGTTATAATACAAACTTCCCAAACTGTCTACAAATTTATCCATTGTGGCTCTGTTGTTTTTATCCAGAATCAAACATACCATGCTTACTAATTTTATGTCAACACAAGCTAAAGGCATAGGAGAAAAGGGATTCCCACTTGAGAAAATACCCCCATAGACTGGGTTGTTAGGAAGCCCATAGAGCATTTTCTTAATTAGTGATTGATGAGGGAAGGTCCAGCCCATTGTGGGTAGGGTCATCCTTAGGCTGTAGTTCTGGGTTTTACTTATAAGAAAATGGGTTAAGCTAGCCATTAAGCAGCAACTTCCATGGCTTTTGCATCAGCTCGTCTCCAGGTTCCTGCCCTGTTTGAAATTCTATCCTGACCATCCTGAGAGATTAACTGTGGATGTTGTGGTGGTTTGAATATGTTTGTCTCCGAGAGTGGCATATTAGGAGGTGTGCCCTTGTTGGAGTAGTAAGTATGGCCTTATTGAAGGAAGTGTATCAATGTGAGGATGGGCTTTGAGACTCTCCTCCTAGCTGCTTGGAAGCCAGTCTCTCATGGTTGCTTATGAATCAAGATATAGGGCTCTCAGCTCCTTCTCCAGCACCATGTTTGCCTGAATGCATGGGATGCTTCCTGCCTTGATAATAATGGGCTAAACTTCTGAAACTACAAATTAGCCCCAATTAAATGTTGTCCTTTTATAAGAGTTGCCTTGGTCATGGTGTTTCTTCATAGCAATGGAATCCTAAGACAGACGTGGAAGTGTAAACCCTTTCTTCTCCAACTTGCTTTTGGTCATAATGTTTCATCACAGCAAGTAAGCCAAACTATGACACATACACTCTATGTTTGGTTGTCCTGTCCCTTTAGTTTCCATTAATCTAGAATATCCATTACAGTTTTATTTTATACACTAGCATTTTAAAAAAATTAAAATTATTTTATGTGCATAGCTGTTCTGTATGCCACATGGGTGCAACACCGCCAGAGGCCAGAATAAGGTGCCAGGTCTCTTGGAACTGGAGTTAGAGATGACTGGAAGCCACCATATGGATGCTGGGAACCGATCCCAGCACCTCTGGATGAGTAGCTAGTGCTCTCAACCACTGAGTCATCTCTCCAGCCTTGACTCTGACAGTTTTGAAGTATCCGTGCCAACTTTCTAGTAGAATGTCCCACCACCTAGATATGTGTAATTATATTTCCTTATATAAAACAAAATTTAGGTTAAATTTCATAAAGAACTCTACATAGATGAGGATGTGTTCTTTCATCTGTCTTCCACACTGAGAGGCACAGTAGTTAGAGGTCAGCTTATATTAACTCCCACTGCTCAGTGGTTAACTTTATTTCTACCAGTACCTGGCAGACACAATCTATACTGCCGAACTCAAATAATATGCACAATAAAAATTAGCATACCTAAAATACTCAGCGATATTTGGACAGAAGGGAACCTTAAAAAAATTTGTTACATCCATCCATCTATCCACCCTGTACTGGCTGGTTTTATGTGTCAACTTGACACAAGCTGGAGTTAGCACAGAGAAAGGAGCTTCCCTTGAGGAAATGCCTCCATGGGATCCAGCTGTAAGACATTTTCTCAATTAGTGATCAAGGGAGGAGGGCCCCTTGTGGGTGGTGCCATCTCTGGGCTGGTGGTCTTGGGTTCTGTAAAACAGTAGGCTGAGCAAGCCAGGGGAAGCAAGCCAGTAAGGAACATCCCTCCATGGCCTCTGCATCAGCTCCTGTTTCCTGACCTGCTTGAGTTCCAGTCCTGACTTCCTTTGGTGATGAACAGTAACATGGTAGCGTAAGCTGAATAAATCTTTTCCTCCCCAACTTGCTTCTTGGTCATGATGTTTGTGCAGGAATAGAAATCCTGACTAAGACACACCCATTCCCCCACCCACCCACCCATCCTATGTTGTTCTCTGATGCCAACATGTATACCATGGTATGGCATATGATCACAAAAATAGTAAATATAATTTAAAATACACATTTTGTTTATGTGTTAGTTTTTCTAAGACAGGGTTTCTCTGTGTAGCCCTGGCTGTTCTGGAACTCACTCTGTAGAGCAGGTTGGCCTTGAACTCAGAGCTTTACCTGCTTCTGCCTCCTGAGTGCTGGGATTAAAAGTGTGTGCCACCACCAGCTGGCTGATATATTTTTTTAAAGTAGTTCTTGTACATACATACTCAGAGAAACCCAATCGATTTTCTACTTAAGCAAAAAAGAATCAACTGGTTACTTTTTTTTTTTTTTTTTTTTTTTTTGGTTTTTCGAGACAGGGTTTCTCTGTGTAGTCCTGGCTGTCCTGGAACTCACTCTGTAGACCAGGCTGGCCTCGAACTCAGAAACCCGCCTGCCTCTGCCTCCCAAGTGCTGGGATTAAAGGCGTGCGCCACCACACCCGGCTTCAACTGGTTACTTTTAACAGACTCACTGGCTACAGAGGAAATTAAACTGCCTAGTCTAGATGGAAAGCAGATTAGAATAGTGTGATCTGACATGGAAAAAGCTCATTATTTTCAAATAAATAGTTTCCTTCAAAATACCTCTTTAAAAATAACTTTACTGGGCTGGAGAGATGGCTCAGTAGTTAAGAACTTCCAGAGGTCCTGAGTTCAATTCCCATCAACAACATGGTGGCTCACAACCATTTATACTGGGATCTGATGCCCTCTTCTGGTGTGTAGGTGTACAAGCTGATAGAGCACTCATAAAATTAATAAATACATCTTAAAAAAATAATTGCTACTCTTCCTTCCTTTCCAAAAAGAAAAAAAAAAAAAAAAGGAGGAAGTAGGAGGAAAAAAAAATCACATTTCTGTATGGCAATTCACTTCAGGGTAGTCCATACCTATGTTTGGAGCATTTTACAGAATCTGGTTTAGTCTGGACAGCTGTTCCTGAGAGCTAAGACAATGACTGATGTAGGGCTCTGAATGAATATAAAAGATCTATCTACATTCTTCAAAGGCATGAAGTACCCTAATGGTTGAGCAATTATAGAAGCCAAGGCAGGTCAGGAAAAAAAGTCTCTTATCAGAGATATACTAGGGTCACTCCTACCAGGGCCCTACCATCTACTACCCTCATCTCCCCAGGCTCGGATGATAATAGACAGTGTACTATGAGAGAAAAAGGAGAATATGCAGATAAGAAAACCCACTTCTTTTTTTTATTGGATATATTCTTTATTTACATTTCATTCATTTCATTTCCCTTTTCCTGGTTCCCCTCCCCTCAAAGGTCCCATATGCCCTTTTCCCTCCACCTGTTCCCCCATCCACCCCTTCCCATTTCCCTGTTCTGGTATTCCCCTACACTGATGCATTGAACCTTTCCAGAACCAGGGTCCACTCCTTCCTTCTTCTCGAACATCATTTGGTATGTGGATTGGGTCTTTGGTGTTCCAAGATTCCAGGCTAATATCCACTTATCAGTGAGTGCATACCATGGGTATTCTTTTGAGACTGGGTTACCTCACTTAGTATTAGTGATGCCAATGCTGTTGGAACCACATGAGAAACAGTGAAATAGCGATGAGACAGAAATGGCATGGCTCTGAGGTTGGACAGGTGTGTGGGTTCAAATCTCAGTTCTACAATCATTCTGAGATATTATTTGAATGTCTCAGTTTCTTTGTCTATAATGTTCTTAACAAAATCAAAGTAAAGCATGTGCACCACAAAGGACAGTACCAGGCACACACATGAGTTAACATGGCAGGACCCTCCTCTCCACTTCCCACAGATGCAGACTAGCAGAAGCAGAAGCTAGTAGCTTCTTATACCTGGTCTCAGGATGACATCATGGGGATGCTTGACTACAACACTGTGCTTACCTGCTATGATGGAAAGACTTCAGCTTTGGCTGCAGCAGTACAAACAGCACCACAAGGAGGAGAATGAGTGCCACCGAGCTGGCAGTGGAAGCCACTATGGACAGCGCAGGGACCCCAAGTGATGGATGGGTTTCTTTGTCTAAGAAAGCAAACCATCATAAACATTTGGTACCCAGAAACACAAAACATGAACTCTAGAAATGATATAGTCAAATATCCCCTGCATGGTACAATGAGAAGCAATTATTTGACAGCCGGGCCCAGCAAGTGAGTTTAGGTACCATACATGCATAAGGCCAGGAAAATCTCATCCAGTGGCCTTACACATGTATGGTGTTTCCAGAAATATTTCCTTTTCCTGAATAAAAGATCCCTGCTCATTCTAGCCTTTGAAGTCCATTTGGTACCTAAACATACTAGCTGGCTGGTGAATTTCAACCATCAAAAGGGCGACATCTTTCTACCACCTTGAGTTCCACCATATTTCCTCCCCCTGCAGCAGGGTAATTAAGTGGGCAATAATAAGCTCCTGTCCTAAGCCCTTCAGACATCACTGTAAACCCCATATTGGTTCTCTGAAGTGAAAATTTCTGGATTCTTTAGAGACTCACTGTATCATGTGACATTTTTCTGGAAACTATTTTTTTTTTTTTTTTTTTTTTTTTTGGTTTTTCAAGACAGGGTTTCTCTGTGTAGCTCTGGCTGTCCTGGAACTCACTCTGAAGACCAGGCTGACCTCGAACTCAGAAATCTGCCTGCCTCTGCCTCCCAAGTGCTGGGATTACAGGCGTGCGCCACCACCGCCCAGCCCTGGAAACTATCTTATGAAAGGATGTTTTTGCTGAAGCAGACATGTAGAATTTTTCTGGAGGCAGCCTAGGAAAAGGGCATTATGATATTTTGCTAGAGCAGATGCTTGGAAAGGATATAAATATAGCCCAACAGACAGTGGCTGGTGCTGTATGGTATTGTATGCCCGCCATTCTTCATCATGGTTGGCTTTGCTGACAGTGGTTTTCACTGATAACTCTGGGTGGTATTGGTACTCCTTACCATTCTTTATTGGTCATCATTTGTCATGATTTTATAGAGAAACACACCAAAAAACTCCTAGTGGTGTTCCAGCGGCTTCATGCCGCTTCAGCAGACTTGGGCCAATTGACAGAGACTTGTGATTTCTTCTAGACTGACCTGCTGAGGCTAATTCATAAATGATATTTATGAGTCCTGCCGTTGCTGATGTCTGCAAATGGATTGAGTTGCTACTAATTTGTGTAAACTAAACTGTTGATATCCTCAACAACGCAGATTAGATTTGTTTCAAAGAAATATTTCTAAAAAGGCCCACATCCTCCTTTGCTCTATTAACCTTTTCTTTCTACTACCTCTGGTGGGTGGTGGGCTAGAAGGGACATTAAAATATTTAAAAACCCTTATTAAAAATAGATTTAAAAAAAAACCTAAGCCTACAGTTCCCACCCTCCTCTGAGGTGTTACCAGCTAAGCATGTTCTGGTCTTGAAGCCCAATTGTGAATAAAGCACAGAGGTGGCTATATGACACACATTTCCCTTTAGAAACCTGCATTTTCCTGCCATGCAAAACAAGAGGAGGCAGGAAGGAAAAAGAAGGATTCTGTAGAGCAGGGTTATAGCTTCATAACCAAACCATCACTTTCTATTCAAGGGAAAAAAAAAATCAAACGGAAGAGACACTGAAAAATGTGTTTTGTGCTCACTGCTCACTGTGCTAGCAGAATACAGCCTAAGGGAATCAACACCTGATTAGGCAAACAGAAATCCTGACATCAAAGGGATTTTACATAGTCAAGCAGATGCCTCAATAAAGATACAGAGCTCCTCAATGGTTCAGAGGAATGCAACATGGCATGCACCAGCAAACCCAAGGACTTCCACAAAGACATGGAATTACTACAGAGGCTGAGAGGCCAAATGGCTTTTTTTTTTTTTTTTTTTTTTTTAGACAGGGTTTCTCTGTGCAGTCCTGGCTGTCCTGGAACTCACTCTGTAGACCTGGCTGGCCTCGAACTCAGAAATCCGCCTGCCTCCGCCTCCCAAATGCTGGGATTACAGGCGTGTGCCACCACGCTCAGCTGGCCAAATGGCTTTTAACACAGCCTAAGGGAGCTCTTGAGAAAGCATGTGCCACTCCCCAGGAACTAGGGAAAAGGCAGGACCCAGGCAGCACCATTTTTTTTTTTTTCTTCGAGACAGGGTTTCTCTGTGTAGCCCGGGCTGTCCTGGAACTCACTCTGTAGACCAGGCTGACCTCGAACTCAGAAATCCGCCTGCCTCTGCCTCCCAAGTGCTGGGATTACAGGCGTGCGCCACCACGCCCGGGGCAGCACCGTTTTTGACTTGCAGACTGACCTTCATTGAGATGACAGCTAACCTCCATGGCTGGTTTCCACTCGCCATCTTTGCAGGTCAGGTATTTGTAGTCGCCCTTCAACATGTAGCCTTCTGCACATAGGTACTCGATGACACTGCCTGCTGTCAAGGGGTCTTTGCAAGGCCGGGGGTGGCAAATGTAGCCACCATTCTCTGGCTCTGGGGGCAGAGGGCACACTGCAAAACAGAGGAAGATGGTCTACAATGAGGCTTTCAAATGGGTATCTTCTCTTAGTAGCATGGCACCAAATCACGAGGGAACATAGACCCATCCTTGGGAAAGCCTAATGAACTAGTATGGAATTCAAGTTGCCACTGACAGTGAGGAAAATGAACCAGCAATTGCCCACAGTATTTCTCTCCTGACCAATGGCCAGTAGACTCTAGAAAAGTTCTGTACCCGCTGTAATTTGCACCTGATTCTAACAGCATCCACTAACAGTGAGTCAGACTGTGGGGATAAAGTATGGGCAACTCACTAGGGTAAGTTTTAGGCTGTTTACAACATCAATTCCAGGAAAGACTCCCTGGATGAGTCTGGCTTCTGAGAAGATTTCAGAGAGCTTTTCTGGGAGGCTTCCAAAGCCCTCTGCATCTTCTCTTGTCTGCCAAGCTTCACTTGCCTTTGTCCCACAGTAAATCCCACATTTCTCCTCCAGGTGTGACAATCTAGTTTTAAAGTCATTGTCATCTCTTAGGATTCTGTGAGATAGTTATCATCTCTTCCCTCTAATGCTAAAGATATTAAGTCCCACAAAAGTGAAGCAACTTTTAGGGCAGGGGACAGTCAACTTGGGACCAAAGTCAGGTCCTCTGATTCTAACCCCAGCTCTTCTTCCCATGAGTCCTAATTCCTATCCCATGAGCTGTTGGTTTCTAAGTTTATGTATATCAAGATCACTCCCTTTCACCCCTTCAAACTGGGTGAACTAACAGGGGTGGTAGGATGGTGGTTCAGAAAGGCCGTCACAGGAGCTGGACAGTCCAAGCAGCTCTTAGGAGACAGAAAACTCTTATTTCTATCTCAGACAGATTATAGAACTGAATCCCAAGCCAGGCAATACAAGGTGGTGTGTCTAGCCACCCTTGCCTGGTCTGTGGGGGCACTAAGGAGTCACTGAAAGTCTAGCCCGGAGAAGGCAGCATGATCAGGCACTCATTACCTCCAACTTTCCAAATCTTTTATAAACATAAGATACAACAAAGATTTTTCCAAAGGAAATTCATTTTGCTGACTTCTTGCCAGCGTATCACTAGTATCACAGAGATATCCATATGGGAATCAGAATGGTCATTTCCTCTTCTCACTTCCTCTGCCAGGCTCAGAGTGACTGGGAATTACACAGGCGTGTCTAACTATCAGGATAAGGCCCTAGCTCCCTCCCATGTGAACACCCACGGATTACATTACTCTGCAGCTGTGCCCCTGCAGCCTCCCACCCCCTGACCCAGATGCTATTATGCAGGTTGACACTAAGCCTGGTTGGGGGAGAGTATCAGATGCAAAACAATCCTGCCCTCAAGCGGCACATCCCTAGAGGTAGGTAGAAAATATGCCATTTTCTTTTGTTTCATCATTTAAGTGTGTTTATAATTTTTCTTGGGCAAGTGCTTAGGACTGAACCAGGGACTTGTCCATGCTTGCTAGACAAGCAAGCACTCCATCATTGAGACAATCCTATTCACTTTTCCATTATTTTATCCTTTGGTAGTACTACAGATCAATCCCAGGGTCTCACACATAGTAGTATACATTCTACCACTGAGCTACCATTCCAGCTCAATAATTTTTTAAAAGTTGCCAAAGGATCTAAAAGTCTGGCAGAAACTAGGAAACCAGACGATGAATCCAAATGAGTCCCTATTCCCTTAAAGGACACACCTCTGATATTCCTACCACCCACCTGGCTCAAAGCCCTGAACAGGAGAGAAATGAATGAAATTTCTGAAGTTCCCTAAGTGGTGCCCAAATCATTCAGACAGCTGGCAAGCAAACAGTTGCTTTACTATTATTTCATTTTCCATCTTCTATCCATCAGAGTAGTAAACCCCTCAGACCTTCTGACTGACTCTTGGCTCTCTGCAGACTGTGTCTAACTGGTTCATTTCCTGGGCATAATTAATTTTGAACACTACAGCCAGCTCCTGAGAGCAAGTAGGACCTAAACAGAAGCAGGCCAGTAGGCATGAAGAGGCTCTCAGAGAAAGGGCTAGGATTCTAGAGCCAGGCCTACTCTGCTACACATTGTCTTCCCCCGTATATCCCATAAATACATAGGATATTAGTATATATGTGGTATAAAGCCAAAATAACATGCACAATAAAAAGACAGATGTCTTATTCTGCTCTGGCCACTCAGCTCCCTCCAAAGAGACTCAACCCTTTCAAAACAAGTAAGAAGTTATAGAAAATGGGGGTATGCAGGCTCCAGTCTCTAGGGATTGGAGGTGAGTAGGCAGACATACATTTACATATCCAGTATACTTTCAAAAGACTCAACAAAAGAGGTTTCTAGCTAATAGCTACAAAGAAAAGACTATACTGTCAAAGGCAGGAGCTGCAGGGTTAACAGACAGACATACACAGATGCAAAACACTCATACACATAACATAAATGCATAACCTAAATATCAATTTTTAAAAAATATGTTTAATGAAGGTGTTGACAAGATGGCCAGAAAGAAGCTGTACTGAGGACTGAGAGTAGGGGAGAGGAGAGAAAGAGGGTCCCAGACCCAAGCATCAATTCTAGAGAGGTGGTCACTGGAGCAGGGCAGAAATAGTACTGTAAATGTCCTGCCTGGCTATAATTCCAGCAAACAATTAGAGCGGGTCCTTTTCATGTGTGTCTTTAAGATCACACCAAGGCAGAGCATGACACTATGAATAGAGCCTACAGTCCAAATTCCTAGGCCTGTTTGCAGTGTGTCTTCTTCCCTACACTTCCCTCACACTATTCCCATCTGTCCTTTGCCTGGCTAACTCCAGATAAAACCAGCTGTGTCATCATGTGCTCCACTATGATGTTCTGCCTTGCTGTGGGCTCAAGTGACTGGACTGAAAAGGTAGCCAAAATAAACTCCTTTCCTCTTTTTAAGTTGTTTTTCTTGGTCTTTTTGTTTTATTTTGTTTTTCACAATAACAGAAAGCTAAATAACAGGGCTAGTAAAGATTATTGTTAATGGTCAGCAGTCTTAGTGAATGGAGTTCTTGAAAGTATTGGAAGACAGGTTTGTGGATCCAAAAGAAAGATCTATGTGATGGAGCCTGAGACGTAGCCAGATGTGGTACCACACACCTGTAATTCCAGCATCAGGAGGACTCTGAGTTCAAGGACAGTCTAGGCTACACAGTGAGGCATTCCCCCTAAAAGGGAAGGGAAGCAAGCAAGCATGTAAAGGCCAACATTCAGCAGAGGGCCCTTTCCAGTGAGTTAGAAGAGGGGTTTACTCACTTGTAAAACTCTGTCTTGATAAAGGTTCAATTTCTAGTTCCAGTTTGTTAACAATAGAGCCAGAGAAAAGATAAGGGGATTACAGAAAGTAAACTTGTTCACATGTTGTTTTTTGTATGTAGGTAGTGTACACAGCTCCTAGATGCACCACTTTCCTGAGTTCTTTTTTTTTTTTGTCCGCCTGCCTCTGCCTCCCAATTGCTGGGATTACAGGCGTGCGCCACTACCGCCCGGCAGTGAGTTCTTTCTACATGAACCATTTCACTCGAGGACAAGGAGGCTCATTCATTTGTGTTGAGTGATTTTTCCCAAGGCTGACCTGTCCATACCTTGTTCAATGGGAAGGTGAAAAGCATCCCAAACAAGTTGGAATTAGAGCATTACAAACAAATACAAACAGAGGGAGGGAGGGAGGGAGGGAGGGAGGGAGGGAGGGAGGGAGGGAGGGAGGGAGGGAGGGAGAGAGGAAGACAGAGACAGACAGACAGAGGGGGGCCACCATCTGGTGGTGGTCAAAAGGCTTCTCTGAAGACTCTCCTTCAGTAGAGACTTAACAGTTCATGCTTACTGATATATGCCAGGCACTATTCTAAGCAGTTTACAGTTTACATATGGAACTCCCTTATGTTTCACAATACATATCCCCTCCTAAAGTATATGCTCAGAACACAATAACAGATACAGATGAGCAGACTAAAGAAGGAGAGGTTAAGATACTTGTTCAATGCTACCCAAAAGGCAAGGCTGGTGCAACATATCAGAGGGTCTTGCAAACCTCATTCGGTCATAGGTGTCTCAGTGAGGAGTGAGTCCAGCAACAAGGACAACCTGGATACAGTAAGCAAATACTGATGTCATCACTAGGTCTGTTTTAGTACATGAAAGCACTAAATTAAAATGCATCTGAGGCCACTCTGAAAATCTGTCTGAAGTTGAATGTGTATGTGGCTAGTCCCAACAGCTTTTTGAGAGGTTCATTTTTTAAAATCCTACAGTCATTTGGTTTTAAACTGACCTCAGAGTATTAAAGGCTGGCAGCAATCTTGTGTCCATGCAGGAAAGAACTCCTTCAATGGAGCATATTCTTGCCACAGGCTTGCCATGGGAGCCAGAAAACAGCAATCTTATTACTTAGAGGACACCAGGGCTGCTTCTGAATGGGTCTCCTAGCCTTCTGCATTACCAATCACCACTTGAGTTGTCAAAAGTCTAAAACAGGCTGCAGTGAGAGGGAATCAAGATATTTTCTCATGCCATTTGCAACCTTCTCCTCATATGAAACAAACCTTCCCAGCAGTCAGACAGGAAGGCTATTGTCCAGCCAGAATCTCTTTTCTTAGGAGAACTTCCCACGCGCTGGGGGTAGGGCCAATCTGCCATAGCTCAAGTCTTTCTCAGGGTGTGGTACTGTACTGGGATGGGAGAGCAGAGAGAGGAATCACACAGGCCTAGGCTGTTTCCCTGAAGCCCCCATCATCTTCCCCAGAAAGGCCTAACCCAAGCCCAGTTCTGGGATATCAGCAACTGGCAGACAGGTCTAGCTGGGAGACTGTCCTTGTTTTAGAACTGGACTCCTCCCCCTCCTTTGCTCTCATAACCAGTGGCCTCAGATGGCGGAGGAAAAACATTTTCTTTTACTGCCCCGAACATGGCAACCCTTGTTACTTGGAGAGAACTTCAACCCTCCTTTAGTTATTCAGAATAATATGTTCTTATCCTTGGCCAAGGATCCTGACCTTAAAGCACACACACCCAGCTGAAACTCCCACTTCTGCACTTCAGAATTCTAAGGCTGTAGCTTCTGATCAGACATCTCTCCAGCCAATGCCAAAGATCAGAGAGTTTGCCAGTGTGGGCTCAGAATTAGATGACTAGCTTGTAAGTTGCCTTTAAAAGTTACCCATTACACAGTCTTATAAAGATTTATTCCTAAGTTTCCTAAAACAAGGGGATACAAAGGTATCTACCTCAAACAGTTACTGTGAAGATTAATACCAATATGTAGGACAAGTACCCAGAACAAGGTCTGTTATATATCGTTTAATAAGCAGTAGCTTTATTATTTTTCTTCTGTATTCCCATAACAACTTCATCCCTCTCGAAAAACTACTACCATACTGTTTTTGCATTTAATTTTCCACAGGGTTGCCCTTCCACCATTTCTCCACTCAGTGTCCACACTATAGGATAGGAATTTGTTCTGCCCAGTTCTGCTCATGTTTGTTCACAAGTGTTTCATGAATCTGAAGCAATAGTAAATACCTAGTAGAAAATCTCTGGGCAGTGGTGGTTCACGCCGTTAATCCCAGTACTTGGGCGGCCGAGGCAGGCAGATTTCTGAGTTTGAAGGCAGCCTGGTCTACAGAGTGAGTTCCAGGACAGCCAGGACTACACAGAGAAACCCTGTCTCAATAAACAAACAAACAAACAAACAAACAAACAAAACCAAACCCCAAAACTCTAATTCTCTTTGACCTAAGGGTCTACTCTATGTCCTGTCAACTGCCCTGCCTCCTCTGAGCCTTACTCAACAGCAGTATCTAGTTCTACCAGTGTGATGAGTTAACAGTAAAAACATTCATGAAAACACCTGTATCATGCTACATATAATAGGCATGAAGACATTTTCCCACATACTTTCACAGAGCAAATTAAACCCCTATTTTTGACTTCTGGATTTGTTTTTTGTTTTTGTTTTTTTGAGACAGGGTTTCTCTGTGTAGCCCTGGCTGTCCTGGAACTCGCTCTGTAGACCAGGCTGGCCTCGAACTCAGAAATCCACCTGCCTCTGCCTCCCAAGTGCTGGGATTACAGGTGTGCGACCACCGCCCAGCTTATTTTTGACTTCTGAATGGGGAAGGACAAAAGAAAGGACTGTTTCAGAACTTCCTTGATGGCTAGAGAGGACAGGCAGACATGAGCACTATGGGAGCTCCTCCTTTGCTTGCTCTTTGCACCCTTTTCCATTTCCTTTTTTAGCTGTAGAGCTCAGGCTACACTTGGCTGACAAATGGCCTCCATATGGTCTGCTACCCTTTCACCTCTCCTTGTTTTCACAGCTAAGAAAGAGGGGAGAACAGGATGGCAGCTGGACTGTGTCCTTCCGCCCTCCCATTGTTATGACTGCTAAAAGAAGGGGCAGACGGGAGGGCATTCTCCTTCATCTTGCTACTCCAGGTCCAGGCCTGGCTTATTCAGTGCTAGCAGTCAGTCTCCAGTTCAGTGAGCTACAGAGCACAGCTCATAGCTCTCCTCTATACCCAGAATGGAAGGGTAACCACAAATCTAAGGAGTCAGGATATTCTGGGTGTGCTAATATATTACTGTGCCACTTTGGGGTGGTAGAGAAAGGTGAAGAGAAGTCTTAAAAATCACTTACTTTTTCCTCATTAGTAATGGCTATCCAATCTCATCTCTTTCACCCTAACTCCTTAGTAAGCTGTCTAATGGTATGCTGCAGCCTTCAGAATTCCACCTGCAGGAGGAAATCCTAGACACTGTCCAACCTGCCTCAGAGGTTGACTATGATAATAAACTGAGGGCTTCCAGGGTTTAAAATAGAGTTAGAGGCCTGGGTATAAAGGTCAAAGTTGTAGATTCATTTTCTCTACCATCTAAATGTAAAGTCTAGGCATTCCTTCTCTGAACTCATCGCCAATACCAGCAATGGAATATAATCCTACAATATTATGCTCACTATTTTAAAATAGCCCAGCAGCCATCACAGAAAGCCTGCTTTCACCACGTTTAAGTCACTGGGCAACCACCAGATAGAGCTTGTGTCTAGAAGGCTGATACCTCTTCACAGATAAGCCAAAGGTTCAAAAACACCCAAGGTTCTTGCTTCCCAGGGAGTCTCTCCTTTCTACAGGCCATTCCTAACCCAGTCCTAGCCCACGCCGCGACTTCTGCACTCAGTCCATGTTCTAACTTGCATCAAGCATCAAACAAAAGATTTCACATCACCCCACCCCTGCTGCAGGCTCTAAAGCTCTTGAAAGGAACCCTGTTTAAACAAGAGGTGCTGTACATTTTTGGGAAATGATGAAGCAACTTCCCATAAGAGAAAGGAAAAAAGTCCCAGTGCAAAAAATGGCTTCTTGGAAACCACAACAATTCCCCTGCCAAGGCAGAGAGAAAGGATTTGACATCCAGGCCCTTTATCCTTGGCAAAACTGCTATACAAGAACAGAAGACATGGGGCATGTAGGGGAAAAACAGGAACTCATAATTTCCAAAACCCTAGCATTGTCAAACAATTCATCCGATCCTGCATGATCCCTGAAGTCCAACCTCTTCTTTTCCTCCTCTTTACCTATCTGAACAATGGGCATGGTCCAAAATCTTGGATGCAAATGTAGTCATATGCTAGACACATCACAGCACTTGTTACTTAAAAACAACTGTACAATGACTGTTTTGGAGTGTGGAAAATCCTTGTTATAGTCACACTGTTTTTTTTTTTTTTTTTTTTTTAAGAGATAAAAGGCAGGGTACATTTTTCATTTCACACACTTGGTTAGACTATAAGGTAGTTTTCTCTTTTAAATGTCTTCTCTGTTTGTTTGCTTGCTTGTTTATTATACATGCATAAGTGTTTTGCCTGCATATATTCTGTGTGAGCTGCCACGAGGGTGCTAGGAATTGAATGAACCCAGATCTCTGAAAAGAGCAGTCAGTGCTCCTAACTGCTTTAGCCCTGGTTTCTCACTTATATCAGAGCAGCTGGTTTCAGGACAGGGACATATATAAACCAAGAAAGACAGAAAATTCCTGTCAATCTGCTTGGTATGCAAGGCAAACATCATCCACAAGGGAAACCTCCTCAGGTTCTGTCTTATGTCAGGGTATCCCTGCACAAACATCATGACCAAGAAGCAAGTTGTGGAGAAAAGGGCTTATTCCGCTTACACGTCCACATTACTGTTCATCATCAGAGAAAGTCAGGACTGGAACTCAAGCAGGTCAGGAAGCAGAAGCAGATGCAGAGGCCATGGAGGGATGTGCATTGCTTTCTTTCTTTCTTCTCCTCCTCCTCCTCTTCTTCTTTCTTCTTCTGTTTTTTGTTTGTTTGTTTGTTTGTTTGTTTTGTTTTTTTGTTTTTTCAAGACAGGGTTTCTCTGTGTAGTCCTGGCTGCCCTGGAACTCACTCTGTAGACCAGGCTGGCCTCGAACTCAGAAATCCGCCTGTCTCTGCCTCCCAGGTGCTGGGATTAAAGGTGTGCGCCATCACCGCCCGGCTTCAGTTTGCTTTCTTATAGAACCCAGGACTACCAGCCCAGAAATGGCACCACCCACAATGGGCCCTTCCTCCTTGATCACCAACTGAGAAAACGCCTTACAACTGGATCTCATGGAGGCACTTCCCCAACGGAAGCTTCTTTCTCTGTGCTAACTACAGCTTGTGTCAAGTTGACACACAAAACCAGCCAGTACAGGTTCCTCTCTGCAAACAAAACCTGATATCTGGGTAACATTTAGTACATACATACATACAGCACTTGTGAGGGCTCCGACCCAACTTCTTTGGCATAATTCTTCTACTAAACCTGAGAATTCATCCCTATTTAGCTTGTTTGCCTGGGCTAAAAGGTAGCTTGCAACCCAGCAACCCCAAGTGTTTTCCTGATGGCTGGAACATGCCACCCTCCCCGCCTTCACTGTCCTACTCACCTCATCTTTCAGTAGCTACTCTCAACAATGATGGAAAGGCTATAAACAAGTTGCTAAAGAAACCCAACTGTACAAAAAAATCCCATAAGCACCCTCTCTGTAGGGCCCTCCTCTTCTCCAGTCATTTGGGCCCTAGACCATAAAGCAGGAGTTTCCTTTCTTGGTAACTATGTGGATTCCTGCTACACAGCAATTTCAGAAAACAAAAGTTAATCTGCCTTAATTTTACTGCCTGAGTTTATTAAATTTTACTTTGAACACTGCTATACCATCCAGAATCCTTTCTCTGACTTGAGCCTTCCTTCAGACAGCCAGTAATTTAAGACACAGCTTATATATTACTTTTATACCAAATAGCTATTTATTACTTTTTAAAATGAGCAGCAGTGGGGAAAGGGCTTAAGTGTTTCTGAGTCTGTTCAGTGTGTCCCCTCCCTGCAGGCAAGTTTGTTGAAAGACAATAAATTAGAGTGCCTCCTTCAGCTGCTTAAACTACAAGTTAAGAAATCCTCTTTTTTAAAAAAGCTATTAAAAACAACAACAAAACAAAACAAAACAGGCTGAAAAATGGCAGGGGCCAACCCTATATATAGAATTTATGGGGAAGGAACTTAGAGAAGGGATAGAGACATATCGTCTTTCTTCCTCTAACAAAGCCACAACTACAGCAAAGACAGAGGTTAATTTGGAGGAGTCAGGGATTTAGTTCAGTGGGAGAACGTTTACTTAGCAAACACACACACTCTGCCCTCACCCCCTATACTGGGGGCTAACTTAGAAACCTTCATTTTAATTGGAATGATTAAGTTAACAGAGAGGCTAAGGGAATCATCTTCTGGGGATGAGAGTTCAGTTTTCTGAGGTCTGAGAGACAAATGGAGAGTGAGTTAGAGAAAACAGCATAAGCACAGTACTGGAAGCATATGCCATGATATATGATGGGGAACAACATAGTGCCCAAGAAATGGTAAGTTCTGGAACAAAAGCTGGAAGGAAAGATGGGAATGTGGGTCTTACCATAGACTTACTGAAACTGCTTTGTGTGTAATCACTCTAAGTCTGAGATTCTGTTTTGTTTTTTATTTTTGTTTTTCAAGGCAGGGTTTCTCTGGTAGCCTTGGCTTTCCTAGAAGTCACTCTGTAGACCAGGCTGGCCTTGAACTCAGAGATCCCTCTGCCATCCCAGTGTTAGGATTAAAGGTGTGTGCTGCCACCACCCAGCTCCAAGTGTGAGATTTTAAGAGTTATTTTGGCAGCATAATATAAGAGTGATTTGTGGAGAGAGAAACAAAAAAGATACTGGAGACAGGAAAAATCATTATAAGATATAAGACTTTGAATATCCTTACATATGATCTTCACACACCCTTTCCCCTTCCTATCCCCTCTACCACCAAGTTCTCTCCTTCCACGGACATCTGATATCGATATTGTTTCTCCTGAGAAAGATTCACCCATCCTCCTTGCGTTCTCCTTGTTATTTAGCTTCTTTGGGTCTGCTGATTATAGCCATGGTTATCCTATACTTTATGGCTAATATCCACGTATTATTGAGTATATACCATGCATGTCCTTTTCAGTCTGGGTTACCTCACTCAGGATATTTTCTAGTTCCATCCATTTGCCTGCGAAATTCAAAATGTAAGGAGAGCAAGAGAGAGAGAGGGGAAATTGGTGCTGAGCGGTAAGGGGCAATCTCTAAAACGTGCCAGAGACCTGGGATGGGGAGAGGCCCCAGAGGATCTATGGGGGTGACTCTAGCCGAGACTCCTAGCAGTGAGGGATATGGATCTTGAAGTGCCCACTTCCTCTAGCTAGGCAGGACTCCCAGTGGAGGGATAAGGACAACAACCCATTTACAAAACCTTTGACTCAAAATGTGTCCTGCCTACAAGATGTGCGGGGACAAAGATAGAGCAGAGACTGAGGGAATGACCAAAATGACTGCCCCAAACTGAAACACACCCCACAGGCAAGAACCAATCCCTGACACTATTAATGGTACTGTTATGCTTGCAGAAAGGAACTTAGTACAACTGCAGTCTGAGAGGTTCTACCCAGCAGCCAATGAATGGAAAGATGCAGAGACTCACACCCAAGCATTAGATGGAGAGACCTGCAGAGGACAGAGACTCCACAGGAAGACCAAGGAGTCAACTAACCTGGACCCTTGGGGGCTCCCAGAGACTGAATCATCAACCAAAGAGCTAGTACCAGCTGGACCTAGGTTCCCTGCACATAAGCAGCAGAGGAGCAGCTTGGTCTTCATGTGGGTTCCCAAACAACTGGAGCAGGAGCTGTTTCTGAGCCTGTGCCTGCCTGCCTATGGATCCCTCGCCCCTAAATGGACAGCCTTGTTTGGTGCCTCAGTGGGAGAGGATACACCTTGGTCTTGCAATGACTTGATGTGCATGGGGTATGTGTGTGTGTGTGTGTGTGTGTGTGTGTGTGTGTGTGTGTGAGAGAGAGAGAGAGAGAGAGAGAGAGAGAGAGAGAGAGAGTGATTTCCAGAGAGGGACTTCCCCTTCTCTTTTTCAGAAGGGGAAAGTGGAATTGGGGAGGGGGGACTTGCGTGAGAGGGTACTGGGAGGAAAGGAAGGGCTGTTATTGAGTTGTAAAGTGAATAAGTAAATAAATTTAATCTAAAAGAAAGACCTAGAATATCAGCTATTTTTTGCTTGGAGTGGGCTCTCATTTGTACCCTTGACTACTGTTGACTGTCTGGCTGTATGCCTACCTATCCACCCCTGCAGATACCACAGGAATAAGAACACCAGTGCCTCTGGAGAGGGGATGCTTCTAGAATCTCTGTCATTAGCAGATTCTGCTCTCTGTACAGCAGAGTTACAAAACCAGGGATCCAAAGTGATAATGTAACGCCTCTGGGAGTCACTTTGCAATCTACAAAATGTTAGATGTCTCTCTTAAACAACAAAGACAGGCTGGAGATAGTGGCAGAATCTCTTCCTACCCTTTTCCCTACCCATAAAGAAATTATAGAAAATGTTCTATTCAAACTGGGTATTTTGGGGAAGACATAAAATTAAATATTATTTTTAGTAGTTTAAGTCCTGAAAAATGGAAGGTGCCCATCATAAAATATACTTTAAAACTTCTAGAAGAAAATATAAGAGCTACCTTTGATAAAACTAGAATAAGAGAATATGCTTTCTAAGTTGAAAAATGATTGTGTGTGTGTGTGTGTGTGTGTGTGTGTGTATACATGTTATATGTGTGGGCACATATGTTACAGTGTACACGTGGAGGTCAGAGTTGGTTCTCTCCTCGTACCAGGCTTACATGGCAAGCACTTTTACTTACTGAGCTATCTCATATATCCTGAGAGACTATTTGAAACAGTATAAAGAAAGCATATCCCAGAGGGGGTAAAAATACTAGTAAAATAATAGTTAAAACAGCATTGGTTCTCAAATTCTTTGTTTTCAGGTTCCTTTACCATTATTAAAGGCATTAGCAGTAGGGGGGAAAGTACTATGCATGCGTGTGTAGGCCAGATGTTGTGGTGTGTGCCTGTAGTCCTTGCTACCCAGAAGCTAAAGTAGCTAGGTAAGTCACTTGATCCCAGGAATTTGGGGCCAGTCTGAACAACATAGTGAATGAATGCCTCTTAAATAAAAAATTTTTTAAAAATTATGAAGGACCCTGAGCCACTAAGGCGGAATCTGTTCCTGTTACCATATTTGAAAAAGGCTAATTTATTTATTTATAAATTCTTTTAAAAATAACAGGAAATAAACATTAACACTAGTGAGCTCATGATGAGACATCATGTTGCTTCTGTAAATTACACTTCATACATGACGAGTACAAAAAGGGCAAATAACATCTTTGTTAAATAGAAAACAGTTTCAACCTTGTTAATCCCCTCCAAGAATCTCAGCCATAGAAAATGTTTAAATAATTTATAAATTAGGAGATAATAAAGGAAATAAAAATTAAAAGTCTCATGAAGATTTCATTTCTTGTTCATTAGATGGACAACACTCAGTATTTAATAATATCAATTGTAACAAGCATGCTGAGAAATTGTTGAGAAAAAAAAAGAATTTTCTTATATTTCAACAGAAGCGTAAACTGGCATAACTATTTAGTAGGACTATTTGACAAGATGCACAATGCAGGAGTCATACACTTCCCGCACTCCCACAGCCCTGCTGCTAGAGGTATAGGCCAGCAAGTAATGTATGCATGCATTTTTTTTTTTTTTTTTAAAGAAGATCTCACTATGTAATTTGGGCTGGCCTTGTTATATAGCCCATGCTGGCCTCAAACACACAAATTCAACTGCTTGTCTCCAAGTACTAGGATTAAAGGTCTTTACTAGGGGTTGGAAAGATGGCTCAGTAGTTAAGAACACTGACTGTTCTTTCAGAGGTCCTGAGTTCAAATCCCAGCAACCACATGGTGGCTCACAACCATCTGTAATGAGATCTGATGCCCTCTTCTGTTGTGTCTGAAAAGCAGCTACAGTGTACTTACATATAATAAATAAAAAAATCTTAAAAAAAAAAAAAAGGTCTTTACTACCTACCAAGCCCAGATCTGTACATAAATATATCTAATGACACATGTATAAGTATGTTCTTTGTGACATTGTTTAAACAGTAGGAAAAACACCAACAGATCAACCAATGACAATATTTTCATTTTATTAACACAATTAAACATTACTATTATAATTTAGTTGTTAATGATAATTACAAAAAAGTACAATGCTACAACTGTTGTATTAATGCTGCAGAATATAGGTAAAATATACATATTAATACTGCTAAATCTAAAAAAAAGTGAAAAAAGTTATAAACACTTATTACACTTTAAAACACATACAGGGGCCTGAAAAGATGCCTCAGCAATCAAGAGCACTTGTTGCTCCTGCAGTAGACCTAGGTTTGGTTCCCAACATCCATAACTCCAGTTCCAGGAGACTTGACACCCTCTTATGGACTCTCCACACACCAAGCAAGCATGTGGTACACATATATACATACAGGCAAAACACTGATACATAAAATACATGAATAAATCTGACAAAAATTTAAATATACACATACCCTATATTTCTTAAGAATATATGTTTAAGCCGGGCAGTGGTGGCGCATGCCTTTAATCCCAGCACTTGGGAGGCAGAGGCAGGTGGATTTCTGAGTTCGAGGCCAGCCTGGTCTACAGAGTGAGTTCCAGGACAGCCAGGGCTACACAGGGAAACCCTGTCTCAAAAAACCAAAAAAAAAAAAAAAAAAAAAAAAAAAAAAGAATATATGTTTAAGTATACAATAGCCTAGAACCCAAGTATTATCAAATTGATTTGTTATTGTTTTATTTTTGAGATCATATCTCTTACTTCTGGAATTAAGCAATTCTCTTGGCTCATTTTCCCATGTTGAGACTCCAAGCATATATATTGTTTTTTTTCAATGTTTACAAATGTTTGGAGAAATGGCAAGAGATTTTAAGTGGCTAGTATCTCAAAGATACTACATATAAATAAGTGTTCAACCTTCTACTACAATATTTTTAGCCAATAATTTCTTATATTTTCAGGCAATGTTGCCATAACTCTACTCTGTAAAGTTCCTCCAAGAGCCATGTCCAGGTAAGGTGAGACCAGGGTTGGGCCCCTCCAAGGGGTCATCAAGTGCTTCAGCTGTTGCCTCAAGCTACCAGAGGTGACCTGAACATTCTTTATAGACAGTATTTTGCAATGCCCCCAAGCTAAGGCATATGATTTTTCACCAAGGTATCTGGGAATTTTCTTTTTCTGTTTTCTTTTTAAGATTTATTTATTTATTTATTTATTTATTTATTTATTTATTTATTTATTATATGTAAGTATTCTGTAGCCGAGCCAGGCGTGGTGGCGCATGCCTGTAATCCCAGCACTTAGGAGGCAGAGGCAGGAGGATTTCTGAGTTCGAGGCCAGCCTGGTCTACAGAGTGACTTCCAGGGCAGCCAGGACTACACAGAGAAACCCTGTCTCACAAAAACCCAACACCCCCCCCCCAAAAAAAAGTATTCTGTAGCTGTCTTCAGACACCTCAGAAGAAGGCATCCGATCTCATTATGGATGGCTGTGAGCCACCATGTAGTTGCTGGGATTTGAACTCAGGATGTTCAGACGAGCAGTCAGTGCTCTTAACCACTGAGCCATCTCTCCAGCCCTGAAAACTTTTCTAATCTTCAGTACTCTAGGTTCCATTTGGTCTCCAAGTACAAACAGAAATCCTAAGAACTCACTTATACTGCCATGGTAGACCTGTTTCCATCAATGCTGAAACTAACCTTGTCCCTCTCCAAAACACTCTCATATGAAAGCTAAGACCCCAAATGGGATCAAATCTATAAAAGCACTCTGTGTAGTCCTGGCTGTCCTGGAACTCACTCTGTAGTCCAGGCTGGCCTTGAACTCAGAAATCTGCCTGCCTCTGCCTCCCAAGTGCTGGGATTACAGGCATGCGCCACCATGCCCGGCAGTAAAAGCACTCTTTTGGTTTTTCGAGACAGGGTTTCTCTGTGTAGTCCTGGCTGTCCTGGAACTCACTCTGAAGAACAGGCTGGCCTCGAACTCAGAAATCCACCTGCCTCGGCCTCCCAAGCGCTGGGATTAAAGGCGTGCGCCACCATCGCCCGGCGTAAAAGCACTCTTAACATCAGAGTAACATGAATACTAGAAGCAGGCCAGAGCTCAATGGCCTACCACCTGCCCTTCAAGTGAGGCTGGCAACTGACTCAGCTACTGTAGTCAACTTAGCATATATCCTTTCTCACCCACTCCCCCCACATTCATTCTCCCCGATTTCAATTAGGCCTAGATGATGGCAAGCTTTATGAAGTCAAAACCCAGATACTTGATCTCTGATGCTTTCTTAAACCACAGAATGTTCTTCGATTAGTGTCTTTGTGCGGTCCATCCACCCTTACCAACTGCCACAGAATGATAGGGACAGGGGGTTAAAGTTTCTTCTGCCTCTTCTGTAAGGTGGACTGAGGATCTAAAAAATTGTTTCACATTTTTCATTAATTTTTAAAAGGATGTGGATTACTGGTCTGTTCTTCAGGTCAATATAGGGAAGGGAATCTGATTTTGAAAGCACAGCAAATGTAGAGAGGCACTGGGGCAGATGGAAAGGACCCACCACTCCCTAGGGCACCCAGCAGGGGTTAAGCATTGTTAATATTAACAGTAAGTTCTTTGAGCCCTTATTAAAAGCATTCCTATAAATAAGCAAAGATTGTGGTGGTGGTGATGAGGGGAATGAGGCAATTTGACAACTAATTAGCAGCTGTTAAACTCTTTCTGCCCTTCCTTAAAAAAAAAAAAAAAAAGCTGGGCAGTGGTGGCACACACCTGTAATCCCAGCACTTGGGAGGCAGAGGCAGGCGGATTTCTGAGTTCAGGCCAGCCTGGTCTACAGAGTGAGTTCCAGGACAGCCAGGGCTATACAGAGAAACCCTGAAACCCTGTCTCGAAAAAACAAACAAAATACTTAAACTATATATTTAAGCCGGGCGGTGGTGGCGCACACCTGTAATCCCAGAACTCTGGGAGGTAGAGGCAGGTGGATTTCTGAGTTCAAGGCCAGCCTGGTCTACAGAGTGAGTTCCAGGACAGCTAGGGCTATGCAGAGAAACCCTGTCTCGAGGGGAAAAAAAAAAAATCCAAAAAAAACGAAAGAAAGAAAGAAAGAAAGAAAGGAAGGAAGGAAGGAAGGAAGGAAGGAAGGAAGGAAGGAAGGAAGGAAGAGGTTTTTTAAAAAAAAAACCTGTCAGTCAAATAGCCAGCCCAACTACCTCATACCAACTCCTACCATCTACAATGCTCCAGCCTTGAGAAAACTGCAATTAATTGCCTAGGCTCCTAAAGGCAGAGCCTTAGCAAGGGCTGTTGAAAACAGTTTCATTAGATGGCTACCACAGCCCTAGTGAACTCTAGATGACCTTGCAATCCTAGGCCAGAAAGGAAGTACTTCTGGTGGCCTAGCAGAGACTACTGATGCTAAGGAGGCCTGGCTGATTAGTCCAACATACAAGCCTCAGTGGCTGTGATTAGCCCAAACATCCACCCCTTGCTAGGCTATATAAGCAGGGTGCTCAGGTTCACTTAGTGAGCTAGTTGGGATACCTTTCCTATGCTGCCTTCTCTTAATTTTGCTGCACCAGGGTGGGTAAGTTTACAGGTGGTCTTTTTAGTAGTGCAGGCTGAGAAACAGTTGTATGGACAGAAAGCCAAACAGTTGACAGGACTAGCTTCGAAAACAGCAAGGTGGCTGGCTCACCGCTGAGGACGAAGCAGCCGAACAGTTCAGGAGAAATCAGGGCAAGAAGAAAGGAGACAGAAGGGGAGAGATGATAAGTGAGGGCAGACAGATGAGGCTGAAGGATAAAAGCTGTAAGGAGCCAAAGAAGAGAAACTGTAGGCTCTAGTTGCCAGAAACGTTCAGAGAGCTGTCAAAAGGCTAGGTCTTACACTTTAGAACTGTTAACCTAGGCCAGTTTTAAGGAATCCCAACTCCCAGACTAGAGAAGTGCTATAGTATTGGCTGCTAAGAGCTAAGGAATCCTGACACCATGGCCTTCCTGGAAGCTGCAATACCAGCCACAGCTAAGAACTGTGTGGCCATACAGTATGTACATCCACATGGTGAACATACATACATGCAGACAAAACACTTGCATAGGTGAGATAATATGGATTCAAATACCAGTTTCCCAACTTCCTAGGACCACACAAAGTAACACTTGTAGAGTTGACAGTCCAAACATCACAGGCCTACAGGACTGCAACAATACAAAGTGCCACTTGCTACCACAGCCTGCTGCCAGAGATCAACACTTGAAAATTTCCTTACCCACAATTTCTATTCAGGTAGGGCAAAAGGACCCCTTCCATCACCATAGGCCTGCAGACTAGTAAAAGCATCACATCAAACGTCACTGTTTTTTGTTAGTCTTAAAGATACAACCTCAGCATCTTTTCTATACCCCAGAGTGCCAAGTAATCAACTAATAACCAACTCCTCCCTTCTCCAAAATCCTCTGATTTGGATCCTATCTACCAGGCCCAGTTAAAGTTTCAGCTCTTCTTTTGCTAGACAGAAGCCATTCAGTGTGTGAACTACAAGAGAAACTAAAATATCCTCTATCTCATCCTTTCCTCAATTAGACTTTAGGACCCTTTTTACTATGAGAGGACCCAGTACATACACAAATGGTCCTTAATACTCAAGAAGCTGGAGGTAGGAGTGCATTCCTTCAGTCCTAGCAATTAAAAGGCAGGGACAAGTTTGAGACCAACCTGTGTCTCAAAATAGCAAAATATTTTAAGTCATTAAAACAATACTAGACAATGGCATGGGAGGTCAGTATTTAAAACAAAACAGACAAAATTATATAGCATAAAAATATTTGAGGGGCTTGGTGGTCAAGATCACTTGCTGCTCTTGCAGAGACTAAGGCTGGGTCCCTTACTCACATGTTGACATCCTCTGTGGCTTCCATAGGCCCCAGGAATGCATATAGGGCACATCTATCTATACATTCAGGCAAAACACTCATACAAATACTTACTCACATGTTGACATCCTCTGTGGCTTCCATAGGCCCCAGGAATGCATATAGGGCACATCTATCTATACATTCAGGCAAAACACTCATACAAATAAAATAAAAATAAATATTTTTTAAGAAAGTATTAGATTTATAATAAGAGAATGTGGGCTCAAATTCCAGCTTCATCCCTATGAACTGTGCCATACTTATTATGAGGATAACAATATAATAATATAATATATACGAATCTGCTTTACATCACAGCTGTAGCTACAAATATCTATTACTTCTCTGGCCTCCTGAAGTGGTTTGTATCATTTATTTTTCTTTAGAGTCAAGAATAGAAAAGCACAAGAAATAGAACTACATCTAAAAAAATGTTTGCAGGTGTTACTATAGGCTTGTAGGAATCTGATGCTGAAGCTTCTGCATTCCTAGATGGGCCAAGAGGTTCTGGAAACATACTCATAAACTTTCTAAGACCAGAGAGCCCTTGGTGGTCGGACCCTTCCTCACGTGTCCCCACCCAGGCTCCAGGTAAATATGAACTTAATCACAGCAACAGTCTCAGCTTTTGGAAATCCAGCCAAAGCTAGTCATTAAAATCATCTTCAAACTATACTTCCAGCAGATGAAAAGTCAGTGTGTAGTATCCAGTTGCCTAGATTAAAGCAGTGTGGTAAAGGAAATGAGAAACAGTCATGATCTCCAATTACTGCTAACAAGAGCATGTTTAGAAGGGAGGAAATTAATGGAATCATCAAAAGACCGATGATTTTACTTAAAATGAATCAAACCAACCTCAGTCTTCCCCTGTTTCAACACAGTTCTTGGGCTAGTCAGTGCTTGAGTTCCCTGAAAACTGCCCAGGCTAGATCTGAGAGGCTAACAATTAACAAGGCCTGGGAAATCTTCTTTGGCTCCCTAGTCACAGGGTAGAAAGACAGGGCCAGACAATGGTTCTGAGGCAGTATGTTAATTCCTTTTAAGTCAGAAGTCCTTTAGCTTGCCAATATAAACATCACCAGGCTCCAGCAGGAAAGAAAGGCAGAAAACAGGGTCAAATTCAACTTGCACAACAGCAAACTCCCTTAGGACAAAACATTCTGGAACTCACGGCTACTCTGGACAACAAGGATAAAAAGAAGGGGACTGAGAGCCCTGAAGGGACATGTCATACAGTTACACAGTTTCTGGTGATCACCATGTACATGCTAATACCCTCAGCATACATATACAGCTCTGACAGAATGGAAGGAATTATGGAGTTCATTGGGTAAGGAGGGAAGGAGGGAAGTGAGCAGGACAGAGGAAGACAACCAAGTCTTATTAAGGGAGAAACAACAGTAAAGAAGGGGGACATAGATATAATTTCCTGTTGCTACAATCCATCACAACACAGGGCCACATTGTGCCAGAATGTTGACTAACAATCCTGTGCACCCTGGAAATAAGAACAGATCATCAAACCTGTGGTGATCTTGAGTATAGGGCTGGGGATATGACTAGCATGTTAAGTCACGCCTCTCTGGAAGCAGGTTTTAGGAAAGCAACACACATTTTTTTCTTTTACTTTTGGCAAATCAGTCTTTGATGCCATTCTGATTCAGTGCTGCTTACCAAAAGTCCCTCCTCACAGAACAAAATCAAAGCAAGTTAACAATCATGCTTACATTTCTGACAGTGAAAAAGATCTATGTAGCATTAGAGGCATCATTCCCCTTGGGAAAGAAAGTGTCCCTGGAAATGGGTTGATGGCCAGTACCCCAGCTGAGGTTGTTATTCTTTCATACCACAGAGTACAAACTCAGGAAAGGCTTCCTGAAGCACACTGCCTTTTAAAACTCAGTCTGCCAGAAAGGGCAGAATAGTAGTGGGATGAAATGATCAAGGTAACCCAGCCTAAGGATTTACCAAGTCCCCCACCTTTCTGTTGGATAGTTTGCAAGAAGCAACAAATCTGGAGGAGACAAGGCAAAGACCTGCCAGATCCTCCTTTAATATTTAGATTTAATATTTAAACAATAACAACAACAACAAAAGCCAACCTATCTACCAAATAAATAAAAGATAAAATTATGTTGATGAGTGGATTCAGCATCTTTACACCCTCCTCTGCTCACTTGACCAAAACTTGCTCTGAAAGGAGTAAAATAGGCTCACTCACTCCATATGTAAATTGGTGGTTCTTAACAAGTGGTTCTCAGACCAGCAGAATTCAGGAGAAATGTAAAAAATTTCAAACGTTATCGCAGATCTACTAAATGAGAAGCTCTGTGCAGGCTAAGTCTGTGTTTAATAAACACTGCAGAGGGTATGAACACTCAAATCTGAGAGCCACTGGGGTAAATGACCTTTAAGGTCAGCCATCAGTTCCCTGATATGTAAACCTCTTAACATAAGTGATGTCTAGAATTTTTAGTTTGGAGCCCACAAAACTGCCACTGTGATACTAGCTTCTCGATTCAGCATATCCTTCCACTCTGTAAGCTCAAGACTTAATGCAAGCGAGCACAAAGTGCTGTGCAGTGGTGGTAGACACCTTTTAATCCCAGCACTCCAGAGGCAGATCAAGTTCAAAGCCAGCTTGCTGAACATACTGAATTCCAGGCCATTGAGGGCTCCAAATATTAGAGATGTTGATGGAACAGTTGTTTAAGCCCCGATTGGAGGATAGACAGCATGGACTTAGGAAAAACATATGATACCTGACCCCTGACCCCACCTGAAGGGCTGCACCAACTTTTAACTGGAGACCAGCTTCCAGATGGGTCACAGGCTTCTCCAGAATGACTAGAGATTTAGCAGGAAGCCATTCTGCCCAAATCCTATCTGTAGTGGCTAAGTATTTGTTTTTCAGCAAAAGTGGGGTAGGACATACACTGAATAGGAGTACTATTCCTACCTATAAGGGGCTTCATCATGGGGAAGTGTTGTGGGCCCTCTGACACATTTTGGTACACACTAGTGGAGGGAGTGGGTTTCCACTGGTATGTGCCAGGAAGTCAGTATTGTAATACACAATTCAACATCTCCGACACTGTCAACCAGAGTCTAAACTCTGCTGGCACCTCTGCTCTCTGTCCTTTGCTCCATACATACTCTTCTCAGACTCTTGTTTCTCTAGTCTAGACAGGACTCATTCTCAACAGAAAAACAGATGTCAGATTCACAGTCCAGACTACAATACCTTTGTCTGATATGACCATTGCCTGTGAAAAAAAAAATTATTTGGGGAGCTGAAGAGATGAGATGGATAAGCAGTTAAGGGCATATATTATTCTTCCAGAGTAACTGAGATTAGTTCACAGCACCCAAACCTAACAGCTCATAATAGTCTGTCACTCCGGTTCCGGGAGGATCTTATCCTCTGGCCTCCGCAGGCATCTGTACATTGCCCACACACACACACTTAAAAATAATTAAGTGTTTTAAAATCCTTTTCAACAACCTTTCCCTTTCTTCTCTTATCTTCTTTACTCTCAGAAATGAGAAATCATTACATTTGAAAGTTCTAGATAAACTCAATAGATTTAGTCTATACAACTAGTTTAAGATTAATTCAGAAAAGAGATTTTGACTGAAGAAAAAAAGCATAATAATCCATAATTATGATTCCACAATAATTCCATTGGAAATAGTTTAGCCACCACTTTTACACACACACACACACACACACACACACACACACACTCTCTCTCTCTCTCTCTCTCTAAATCTCCTTATATACAACCTTAACTATTCATACATTTACCTGGAACCAGCTTGTTTTTTTAACATTAAACATTATAAACTGATTTTAATATCCTCTAAATAAAACATACAACTTTAAAAATGATTACCAGTGAAAGCCGAGAAATGACCTAGGGCATAAAAGGTCAACACTGTAGTTTTTAAAATTGTCTAAAACCAATCTTCTGAATGCAAGAAGGGTTAATTGAACCATAAAGCCTCTGAACTTCCTAACAAGATGCTAAGAATAATATATGAACCAAAGGGTTCTTTTACTGAAAGCCATTCTAAAGAAACCGGAGATACATCTCTGTTAAGATGGTTCTCTGCAACCTAGAATACATCAAATAGAGCAGTTCTCACCCTATTTTCCCAAATACTCCAGTAGAACAGATCTCAAATGATGAGTCCACATGGGCCAGATGGCACTCTTTCTTAAGTAAGAACCTCTCACATCCTTTGGCCTCCCCAAGAAATCCATGATACTAGCCAAGATCCACAGGGGACCGCTCACGGTACATCAGAGAACTAAGAAACTCCTGTCAGACATGCCTCCATAGGCTAGCTGAGCTGTGGTAGGACAGGATGGAGAAGGGGTGCCTATTTGAACTCTTCCCCATAGGCAGGTTGCACAGATAAGCCTGTCACTTCCTGTCTCAAAGGGAAATACAAGATCAACTACCAACTTTATCATCCTCAATCTTCTCCCACAACTTGTACTTAAACTTATCTTCCACTAACCCTCCCTACTTCCTTGCTTAGAATCAATACCTTTGTATTTGTTTTTCTTGCATGCTTTAATCCTTCAGACCCTATAGGAGAGTTTGTTTCTCTTCTCTTCTTTACCTCTGACACTCACTGGGAAGGGAATCTATCTCTACCAGCAGCATCCTGCCTCTCTGCAAGAGGCTAAACTTTTCTTTTGGTGTTGTGTGGTCTAAACTCATTAATATTTTAGGCTATGGACAGGCACCAGTTTTCTTTTTGGAAACTTTAGTTTCTGAACATATTCTATCAAAGTGAAGGTGATCACATATCTACTGTCCACAATCAGTTTAGGGATTCAGTATCCTTGATTCCAGTTGGGGTTTTGTTTTGTTTATCTGAATACTAGTTTTAACAGAAGTGAAATAGAGTGCTGAGGAAGTGTCTCAATTAGTAAAGTGATTGGTACACAAACAGAGTCTGAGTTCAGATTCCAGTACCAAATCAAAAACCCAGATGTGGCGGTGTGCCTGTAAACCCATTGCTGAGGAAACAGAAACAGGTAGATCCCTGGACTTCGATGGCTAGCCAGTCTAGTTGATTTATGAAATTCCAGCTTCAATGAAAGACTCTATCTCAAAAAATACAATAGCAATAAAGGAAGACACCCAAAGTTAACCAATCATCTGGCCTCCACAAGCATATATGAGCACAAACACATGAACCATCCTATACCCCACCACATCCCAAAGCAACTCGACAAGTTCTGAGAGAAGGACACACAGCACATGTTACACTACTTTCTTCCCTCCCAAGGTCCCCACCCCCTGGCTGTGGTCTGCCACCTTAAGGTCCCATATTGCAACAGTGATGATATCTCAAACATTTAATCTCTGTCACCACCCTACCTGGTATGTGCAGTACCATTCCAACATTATAGATTCAACCACTGGGGACAGAGTTTGAGAATCTAGCTCAAAATAACATACTGTGTTCATAGCTAAACTACGATTTATTCATACAAGCCAGCCTAACTGAAAAGACATTTTAAACCTCCCTATACCTTCTTGCCTTTTCTGCCTACTAACTCCTGTTTGCCTTCTGGTCTCTCCCCCTGAAAAGTCTCACAGTGACTAACCCAATCTTTGTCAGAAGACCTTTCTATGTGTATTCCAGTGTAGGGCTTAATTCCCTCACCAGAGTGGATGTTACATGGAACTACCATAGTTCAGAGCAGTGCCAGAGCCTAGCCATGTACTCATCACATTCTTGTAATCTCCATCACAAACCAGCTCAGTATCTGGCTCCCAGAAAGCCCTCCATGCCATTACTCTTGCTGCATCCCTTCCTGCTTACCTTCTTCTGTCAACACAAACTTGCTAAATAATAGACTTGATGCTGATTATGAAAATACTAAACCCAACTGCTTCACAGCAACCCTGAAAAGTCTAGGTCTCTATTAGTCATTTTTCTGTTGCTGTGACAGAATATCTGATAAAAACAACATAGAAGATTTCTATTGGTTCGCACATTGAGGGAAGAGTTCACTGTGGCTGTTGACAAGAATGTGATACAGCTGCTTATACTGCAAGCAGGCATTGCAGAAGCAGTCATGTCAGGCAGCCAGTCAGAAGCAGAGCTGTGAGCAATGCTGCTCAATTTCCTTTCTCCTTTTTATTCAGTTTGGGCAATCTCAGCCTTACAGAATGATGCCACTCTCATTTAGGTCAAGTCTTCCCACCTCAACTAACCTAAGGAAAAAAAAAACCCTCACATACATATCCAGATAATTCCATGGTAATTCTAAATCCTACCAGGTAACTAATCACCACATGGTCATTAGAGTTTGGAGCACATTTTTAAGATTTTAATACAATATGTTATAATCTTCAAAACAAAGAGTTCCAGTTTTCCAAGGCCACAATCTCCTAAGTTTTATCAATCTGGTTGATTCATTCTAATCAAAGAGAGCCAGGCATTAGAATTCTATTCCTGAGGAAAATGCTGACATTCCTCTAACTGAAAGGACCAGGACTAAAGAAACTTGTTAATTCCACTTAACATACATACAACAAAGTCTATTTTCCTTCCTTAAATATTATTAGTTCACTTTTCTATTATGATAAATACCATGAATGCAAACAATGCATGGAAGATTGTACTTTGGCTTATTCCAGAGGGATGGTACAAAAACCAGCAGGCATGGCATCAGGAGTAGGAAGTTGAGAGATCACATGGTTTATCACAAGCACACAGCAGAGAAAAGGCAAACTGGAAGAATGATGTGGAAGAACTCTCAAAGCATGCCCCCCCTCCCTGCCACCGCAGTGATGTACTTCCTCCAGCAAGGCTGTACCACTTAAAACTCCCCTAGTCAACTAGGAACTAAGTGTCCAAATACCCAAGCCTATGGATAACATTTCTCATTCAAACCCGTAAGTGGTAAGGGACAGGTGGTGTCCTATAAAGAGGTGATTCTGAACTGGATCTTGCAGGATAAAGAGAAGTGTGGGAGGGCAAGAAAGGTGGGATTCTAGCCATGGAAAGAATAGGATGAGAATAGGCTTTGAAGATGCTAATCTTCAAGCAAAAAGGAATGAAGATGGCCTTTAGCCTTGACCTTTAGGGACAAAAGCTAGGTGACCAGAAGAGGAGGCTATGGATAAAGTATAAAGTCAAACCCATTCAAACACTGTTCCAGCCTAAGGAAGAGTTCGGAGACGCCATGGTTTTCATTTACATTCTTCTACTTATCTCTTCCCTCCACTCTGGTCTTCTTCTCCCTGTTCATTTTCCTTCTTCCCTTCTTTCCTCCCCTCCCTCTTCTCTACTCCAGATCTAAAGGGTTCCACTTTGGGCTACAAGATTCCTACCCAGGCTGGAAATCAGCCCATTCTACAAGGGATTCTGGAATCTGACTATATCCTCTACTTTCCTCTCCACCCACATTCTTGCAGTCTGTGAAAATACTTTCATATGCTCTCAACTTCCTTACCAGAAAGTTGGGGACAAACATCTTCTCACCAGAAACTATAAACCATCAGGGAGGTCCCCATGCTGCTAATACTCATAGGCCTTAGAATTAGTTCTGTCGGTCCTCCTACAGAGGACAACCCACAGTGAAGTACCATCCAAAGGGGACTTTCCCCAGGACACCCTTAGAATTATTATTGGCCTAGAATTATTATATAGCAAAGGAACAACATATAACTTTGTCCCTGCCTTCAATGAGATTAAGGACAAATACATATAAAAGAAAAAAGAACTAAAGACTGAGAAACTTAAGTATAAACAACCTCAAAAGAACCCAGAAAGCTCAGAAAACAATAAAGTCTCCTTTTAAGGATATAAAGCAGAGATCTACACAGCCTAAGAAAGTCTCTAGCTAACTTCTCAGTCCAGGAACTGGCAAGTTTGAGAAACTGTGCATAGCTATCAATAAGTCTAAGTGAGCTATACTGGCTCCAAACATCTGCTCAAAACACTACTACTGCAAACCAGCAGCAGTGTGAACAACTTTAAAGGGGAGTGAGGCTTTCTCCCTATGACCCTAAACCTCTCTGCACCTATCCCCATGCTTAGGAAACATGGACAGGCTGCCATCATGACGACTCAATGTCACTGGCTGTAGGCATTAATCTCAGCTACAGTCTTGTGCTCCCAGCCATTCCCGAGTCAACAAGGCTGAACTGTCAGAACTCAAGCCAGTGACAACATATGTCCCACCCACTCTGGAGGAGACACATATGTCTACTACATACGAAGAGCTGACCTCACCCTCGACATTTCATAAAGTGTTCCTTGTTAGTCAGAATAATAAAAGCTATAGCAGATTTTGTAACCCTGCTGTACTCAGTCTTAACTTCCTGAAACCCACTTATGCCCCCCCCCAAAAGGGTTGCAATGTTGCTGGGCGGTGGTGCCGCACGCCTTTAATCCCAGCACTTGGGAGGCAGAGGCAGGCGGATTTCTGAGTTCGAGGCCAGCCTGGTCTACCGAGTGAGTTCCAGGACAGCCAGGGCTACACAGAGAAACCCTGTCTTGAAAAACAAACAAACAAACAAAAAAAAAACCAACAAAAAAAACCACCACAACAAAGTGAGTTCCAGGACAGCCAGGGCTACACAGAGAAACCCTGTCTTGATACGCCCCCCCCCCCAAAAAAAAGAGTTGCAATGTCAAAATTACTTCCTACCCTCAAAAAAGCTTTGCAGAAAAGAAAACTTGAATCTATCTTCCTTCTATTGCTGCTTGGAAATTTAACAATTATGTGTTAGTATGTAGCTATTAGCAAAGCTGACAAGTCAAGAGAAATCTCCATCTCTGGAGATGACAAAGAATCTAGGTTTTTTTAAGGCTCTTAAAATTAGGAATTCTGCATTGAAAAAATGGCTTAGTGGTTAAAGTGCTTGTTGTTTACATGTGAGAACTGGAATTTGGATCTTTCGAATCCTTGTTAATGCTGGATGAGCATGAAGGCCTACCTTTTAACTCCAGAATTGGGAAGATAGAAATGGAGGGTATCCCAGAAGAAGCTGGCTAGCTAGACTAGTCAAAATTGTAACACAATTCTTTACAGAGCTTAAAAGAACAATTTTCAACTTCATATGCAAAAACAAAAACCTAGGATAGCTAAAACAATCCTGAACAATAAAAGAACTTCTGGAGGTATCACCATCCTTGATTTCAAGCTGTACTCCAAAGCAATAGTAATAAAAACTACGTGGTATTGATATAGAAACAGACTGATCAACAGACTCAAGTTGAAGACACGGAACTAAACCCCCATACCTATGAACACTTGATTTTTGACAAGAAGCCAAAACCAAACAATGGAAAAGGGAGAGCATTTTTAACAAATGGTGCTGGTCTGACTGGATGTCAGCATGAAGGACACAAATAGATCTATATTTATCACCCTGCATAAAACTCAAGTTCAAATGGATCAAAGACCTCAAATTAAAACCAGACACACTAAATATAATAGAACAGAAAGTGGGAAACAGCCTTGAACTTGTCAGTATAGAAGACAACTTCTTGAACAGAGAACACCAATGGCTCAGGCACTAAGGTCTACAAGGCCTACTAAGGCCTTGGCTGGCTTCACTTAGTCCCACAGTGACTTGACTTGTGAGGCTGGGGTAATGGGGGGGGAGGGCTAGCACTCTAAAGGGGCTCCCCCTTTGCAAAGGGGAAGGTGGAATGGGGGAAGAATCTGCATGAGGGGGTACTGGAAGGAGAGGGGGGTCTGATATTGAAATGTAAAGTGAAGAAATAAATTTAGTTTAAAAAAAGAAAAAAGGGGAAAAACATAAGATGCCTAGAACAAGCTGGCTAGCTAGGCTAGTCAGAGTGGTAAGCTATGGCTCACGTGAGAAGAGATCCTTGGCCCAATGAATTAAGTGGAGAGTGATCAAGGAAGACGCAAAGGTCAACTTCAGGCTTCCATGTATATATGCCCCCACATATATGCACGCTACACACACAAACACAAGGTGGAAGGTGAACCAAAAGGCCGCTACATACAATAAATACAAAACTATACTACTGACCTCAGAGGCTGTATGACACTACTACTGAAGGCACACATGAACTGAATCTGACCAGTTCACACTTCTTTACAAATAAAATGTAAGAATTTAATATTAACCTTATCCTCTCATGAATTCAAATTTCCTTGTATTTGATTTGCTCAAGTGAGTTGGAAAGAGCTAAGCTATCAGTTAAGTCTCATTCATAGAGCACCATGGAAAGGCTGTCTTGTAAACACTGCTGTCTCTCTGGGCTCCAAAGGTAAACACCAGGCAGGCCAAAGTCATGCCTATCTTACCACAGTCCTGGCACCCAGCCACAGCAACACAAGCCACCTAGAGTGGGAAGCTGCTCACACCCTTCAGAGGTTTATACTCTGAGTGACAAAGAAGAATGGAATCTTCCAATGGGTAGGAGGTAATACAAAGAGTTCATCTAGAAACCTACCCACAACCATTAGAGACTCTGATTACCAACTCATTTTTTTTTTGCTTTTTTCTCTGTTTTTAGTATGTTGTCATCTTCTTTTGATGAAAAGATGGACAAATTAAAAAAAAAAAAAAAACCAACCTCCAAGTTAACAAGTTAGACCACAGTAAAGGGATACCCACTGCTATAGTGGGTACCAATTAAGAGTACAGCCCTGCCAGGCCTCTGCACCTAGTCCCGGCGGGTCTCGCTCCCCTCCAGCTCTCACTGTCGCCACTGAGCCAATCTCTCTCAGCTAGCTCTCACAGCATCCCAACTGCATTTTCTCTCTGCCATAGACAGGAGTCCCGTGCTCCCACCCTACACCCAAACACCTGGTAAAGCATGATTCTTAAACTTAAATAGCCAAATATCTTTGTGTATATAAAACTTCCAATTACATAATGCCAATTTGCAATGATAAAGTATTAACCCAATATTTCTAACCTCTCCAAAACACCAGAAATATGTCTGAAGCTATCTAGATATTCGCGCCTCCTCCCCTGCTTGCTCCTCCGGTCCACCAAGCCTCTCTCCGCCCCTCACTTCTCATAGCTCCTCCTCCTCCTCTCTCCCCTTCAATCACTGGCCTCTCACTGCCTCAATGTGAATGGATAGAAAATATCTTGCAACACAGGGATGAACACATGTGAGTTTCTGTTTAATGAGGATTTTAAACCAACTAAGAATCACACAGGTATTCAATTTGGTGGGCTCAGGTCTTATTTGTTAAAAAGATAGTACAAAGTTACCATGTATCTGAATGTTCTAAACATGGCACAATTAGTCTGCAGAGAATATCTTTTCATGACACTAGGGTTCAACAAACCCAGCAATTGACCTATCCAGCCTCCTACCACAATCCTCAGTCTTTTTATAGTCACAGGTAATTACCCCATTGGAGAGATTACATCACTTCTGTCAGTAGGGTTTGCAGCTGACAGGAAGATACTTTGCGGATGTTTTGGGAACTACTTCCTCATTTAGAAACACATTGCTAAGGTCCTCATTGTTCCTTTCTAAGAATAGAACTGCCTTGACAAACCCTGTACCTAAACTGGAACCAAAGAACCAACAGCCATTGTGGGTAAGAAAACAAATTCAGAGAAAAATATGGTAACGTAGAGATGACTCCTGTATCCTTTTGATACAGCAGAGTACACAGATAGGGTCTTTATTCATTATCAGAACAAGTCTCTTCAATTAGGAAACCTAAGAAACAAGGACACCTACCATTCAGTACAGGTAGGCCAATGCTAGCAAAGTTATGAACAGAGCCAGACTGAACATAAATATCAGCCAGTTCTACCACTTGCAATTATGTGTCCAGGTAAGCTACCCAACACCCACCTCATTTCCTCTCTTTATGAGGCACAGAAACAGTATTCCTTATGTACATTTCCTATTGCTGTCCTATCATCCCCAGCTTGGTATACATTAATCTAACTTAGGTCCTCCTGAGGTGGTGAGGTGAACCAGAGGTCTGACAACACCTCTCTGATTCAGTAGTGCTTAGGGCCAAAGTCACATCCTATCATAGAGAATCTGGTTCTCAACAATTTTCATCCTCAACAAAAACTATGGTAACGTAGAGTACCATAGTTTTCTCATTCTGCTGTGTAGTGATAAAGATGGCTACTTTTCCCACTATCTCAAAATTACATTGTATGAACTGTGATGCTTAAAATGGTCATATTCATCATGGCAACATGGGGAAAGGGTGATCAGAGAACACCGAGTTTGTCAGTAAATATCTTCTGGACTGAGAATGCAAAAGTATTTGATCTGAGTCAGCAGGCCACCTCAATTGAGATCATCAAAATATGCAAACATGAGCTTTCAAGAAAACAACAGGAATACCTCAAGTAATCAATCCTACCTCACCAGTCAGATTTAACACCTGCTCCAAATCTCTTAGCCTGGACAAACAGTTACTCGGGCTATTCAGTTCCATGTTTTCATGAGAGCAAAGGTGTTGTGTTCCCAAAGTCTCCTGTGCAGTGTGACTCAACAGTAGGTCACATACAATTCTGTTGTTATTTAGAAGTTACATCATGCCTTATATATGTCATGTGCCCTCCAATCATTTTTATTAGTCTATACAACACACCAACTAGACATTCTTAAAGGTTATTGTTCCTCCTTAATAGCAGCATGAAGAGGTCAAGTGATTAGCCCAAGGTCGTTAACTCCAGTTTCTTCAGATCAAGCAGAGACAGAGCTTGGAGACTGCTCCACAGTGGGCTCCTGGTTCCTTTCTAGTCCAAGGAAGGCAGCATGAGCAGCATATGCACACAATTTGTTTTTAACCCTGACCTTCCCAAGAAGACCATGAATTGTATTTCTGAATGATGCTTCTGCATAACAAGATATGCTTCCTCTGCCACACCTAAAAAGGAGTCTCTAGTGATCTTCTCTGTTTAAAGAAAAGACCAAAGGAAAATCTGGCCTTGGGTTAAAGCTTCTCTAATACTTTTGCTAGTATAATTCCAAATCCTGAGCTATAGATGAGAGAGACAACATCTAGGTATGATAACACACATCTGTAATCCTAACACTTGAGAATTTGAGACAGAAAGATCACTAGTTCAAGGTCAGCCTGACTACATTAGTTAAGACTCCCTCAAAAAATAACCAAAACAAACAAACAACCCTGAAGAATGAGGAAGAGAAGATGGAAGAAAGGGCGGGCAGGCAGGCAGGCAGGCAGGCAAGCAAGATGGCTATGGAACTCAAACCACAAACATAATGTAATTTTACCCTAGAACTCTCAAGTGACCCACCCTTTACACATGATTCTTTTTTGTTTAACCTGAGATTATAGCCAAGACTCCATGTGATTTTATAATCAGAGGCTCACATGCCTCTAGTGGGATTCTCATAACTATGAATGTGCATGACATGTGAGCATGTCTATTATCTACTAGGGTTCACTGGTGGCAAGGCTATATATTTTACAAGCACTCATTTTAAGATATCTCTGAAATGGGTATTCAGAAGCAGGTACAAAAAACACATAAGAAATTAAGCGATGGTTTAGTAGGTTAAGATGACTTGCTATTCAAGCTTGAGGTTCTGAGGACTGAAGTTAGAATCCCTAGCATCCACATTAAAAGCCTATAAAACCTGTGTCTATATTGTGGGGTGGAGATAAGGGGCTCCTGAGAGCTCACTGGCTGGCCAGGTAGCCAAAACAAAGCTTCTAGTTCAGTAAGAGGCCCTGTCTCAAGGCAGTTAAGATAATAGAAGAAGACATTAGATGTCTTATTCTGGCCTCCACATGCATATGTTCAGGTACAGGAACCCACATTCACATGCATGTACACTCCCCACCCCCCCACCCCCCCACCCCCACCCCACAATGTACTGTACACACACACACACACACACACACACACACACACACACACACAGAGGAAGCAGGGGTTCTTCCTGAAAGGAACTGCCTTTCTTTAGCTTTACTGTATCTGAGAGTCTTGGTTTCCTTGTGAGCATTCTTGGCACAGTGCTCATGGCAGTCACAGTCATGCAGGTGTGCTCTGAATTTTCAGGCCAAAGGGGTGGGTATTGCCTTCCCTAAGAAGCCACTTCACAGAGGGAAAACATTGGCAGCAGTGTTGGCACACTGAATCTTAATGATGGTGAAGCCCCTTCTCCCTGTCTGTACTGTTCCAGATAGTACATATTTTATGAGGAATAAAAATGACTTGAATGTTAAGGTGGTAGGAAAGAGTCTGTGCAGTGGGGAAGGGAAAGAAAACAGCTTCAACTTTTCCATTCTAGTCTGGACCCACATTATAAACAGTTTTTCCAGATTGAAGAATAATAATCCCTTTATCTAGCCAGTCTGAAACCTTGAGTAGAATGTAGGGAAGGTGTTGGGTGGGTGGAAAATGGAAGGAAGAAAGCATAGAGCAATAAAAAGGAAGGTGGAGTAGGTGAGATGGCTTAATGATACTAAAGGGGCTCAAGACTTCCAATACTCTGCTAGCAACAATGCAGCTCAACAAGCTAGGGCAGCTTCCCAGGAGAAATCCTGGGAGAGGCAGTTTGTAGTAGTTCCTAGGCACTAGTCCAGATTCTGCTCCTGGACCTACCATTAGCTGTTAAGACCTCAAGCAAATATACAATCTCTGAAATCTGGCTGAGAAGTTCACCTTTATTCGCACTCTGACAGCACATACCTACTAAGCAGCATTTGTTCGAGGCTAACGGTGGGGAATGGGAGCAGGGGAATACAAAACTTCTATAAAGAACCAAATCTTTTGTTCATCTGTCTGATCCAGGGTCTCACTCTGCAGCCCTGGCTCATCTTAAACTCATGATAATCCTCCTGCCTCAATACCCCCCCACCCCCCACACGCGCGCAGACAGGGTTTCTCTGTATAGCCCTGGCTGTCCTGGAACTCACTCTGTAGACCAGGCTGGCCTTGAACTCAGAAATCTGCCTGCCTCTGCCTCCCAGAGTGCTGGGATTACAGGCGTGTGCCACCACCGCCTGGCTCTGCCTCAATTTCCTAAATGCTGGGATTATTGGCAAAGAGTCAAATACTTTAGCCACTGGTTTTTACTATACCTATTTAACTTTTTGCCATTACAGCACAGAAGTAGCCAGAGACAATATATATTCAAGAATGAGCATACCATGTTCCACTCAAATCCAACTTATAGGCATTAAAATTTGAATTTCATACAATTTTTACATGTCACAAAATATTACTTTTCTGCTTTTTTCTATTATGTTAAAAATATAGTTAGCAGAGCCGGGTGTGGTGGTGCATGCCTGTAATCCCAGCACTTGAGAGGCAGAGGCAGGTGGATTTCTGAGTTCGAGGCCTGGTCTACAGAGTGAGTTCCAGGACAGCCAGGTCTACAGAGTGAGTTCCAGGACAGCCAGGTCTACAGAGTGAGTTCCAGGACAGCCAGGACTACATAGAGAAACCCTGTCTCGAAAAACAAACAAAAACAAACAACTATACACACACACACACACACACACACACACACACACACACATATATATGTATATATATAGTTAGCATGCCGATCATACAAAGCAGGCAGAAACCAGGAATGGTGGTACATACGTGTAATCCCAGCACCAAGAAGTTAAGGAGGAGATCCTCAAGATCAAGGCCAACCTGTATTATAGCATTAAATCAAGTTTTCTGGACTAGCTCTCGCTACATAGTGGAAGGTTAGCATGGAACAATTTGCTAGCTTCTGTTCTAGGGTTAAGAGCAGTAAGCATGACAACTTTTACACTGTGTTTCTGTACCCATCACTTCTGGAGACCTTGCATAGGCCAGTCTTGTTTTCGTTTTCATATAAGTATGATCCCATACTACAGCATACCAATCATCAAGGGTACCATGGTTGTACTGGGGTTCCTCATGGGTAGGAAGGAAAGGCAAAAGGAGGGGAATCAGAAAAAGGAAGTATGTACACAATAGGGAAGGTTACAATGAAACAACTGAATCAATAACTGCTTCTCTCAACAGTTCAGAATAATGCTAAAAGTAGACTGTGATGGTTTGTATATGCTTTTCCCAGGGAGTGGCACTATTAGGAGGTGTGGCCTTGTTGGAGTAGGTGTGTTACTGTGGGTGTGGGCTTAAGACCTTCACCCTAGTGGCCTGGAAGTCAGTCTTCCACTAGCAACCTTCAGATGAAGATGTAAAACTCTCAGCTCCTCCTGCACCATATCTCCCTTGATGCTGCCATGTTTCTGCCTTGATGACAATGGACCGAACCTCTAAGCCTGTAAGCCAGCCCCAATTAAATGTTGTCTTTTATAAAACTTGCATTGGTCATGGTGTCTGTTCACAGCAGTGAAACCCTAACTAAGACATCAGTATGTATGGGTAAGAGGGTAACAGAAATGATAAGTAATAGAAGAGATAGCACTGAATTATGAAAATTATATGGCCATATATAATGTGCCTCATTACCACTAAAGTCCCATTCCAGGATAACTCTGCAATCCCTCTCCAGGGAACAGATTCAAGAAAACTGCCATCCTGGTTGTTTTAAAGAACTCTGACAAGAATTTCATTATTGTCAAACACACCAGGACTCACAGATACACAGATGGTTCTGGCATGCCATCCAATGGCCTGCTCAGTACATCCAAGTAGGTGTTTTATGGAAAGGATGCCAGATCTGGATTGCACAAAGTGAAGTAATTAGGGACTTTAGAGTACTGTCAACTCATCAAGAATCAACAAATTCAAAATGGTTCACCCCTGCATTCTCAGCCTCTCTTAGGAACATTCCATCTTATCATCCTCAATAAAAAAGCTCTCAGAGTCATGAAAGTATAGACTGAGGAGCTAGAAATGACGGTCAACTTCTTCATTTAACACATGAAGAAACCCAGCAATGGAACAGTTAGATGGCTTTGCCTAGAATGTCAGTCACCAGGCCCTATTTTCACTAAGATACAGTATCTCAACTATGTGCTTTAATCTGAGAAGAGGCACAGAAAAACAGGTAAAAAATGAACAAACAACAAAAACAAAAAAGTGAACATCATTAAGTGTTTTTCTATGTAAAGTAATACCCTTAACAACCCTCAGTGAGGTAGGTACTGTTATTAACCCACTCTGCAGCTGAGGAAGTCAGAAATTCACAGTAACAGAGTGATTTGCTCAGGATCATAGGCAGTAATAGGAATTGGCTCTAAACCCAGGCAGTAATTCAGCTCATTTCCTTTCCTTCCTGCCCTGGACCCTAGGTGAGGGGAGGGGAGATAATGTAATCACCAGCAGGTCCCCCATTCTCAATCTATTAGACTTCAAAGACCTGGCTTCTTGCTGTACATACCAGACTAAAACAATACAAAACAAAACCAACCAAACAAAAAGCTCTTCCTGAACTGCCTGACAAAAAGCAAGTCCCAGGCTCCAGAAGAAACCCTGGTATATAAAGTCTTCCCCTCCCAAACACAAAAGGCAGATCTGAACTTACCGGAGGCTAATCCATCTCCCAGCAGAGTACAAAGGATCACCAGTTGAAGAAGCACTCCATGCCCCACAGAAGTCACAACAATCTCTGAGCTGCTCTTTGGTGCTATCCTGCCATGGCACATCTTTTATCCGTCCGAGGTTTTTACTTATTTGTTCGTTTGTTTTTTTTTTTAAAGAATGACTTTAAAATCCAGAAGAATCCTAAAGCCAGCCAGGAGTAGCTTCACCTACAACAAATAAACAACAACAAAAAAAGACTTAAGTAAAGTGAAATTTTCAGTTATTAAGTTGGTTAAATGCAAGCACTCTGTAAGGACGCCACAATCATACACACAAAGTTGGAAGAATTCTAGCAACTGAATCCTTACTGCCGAGAAGAGACAAGCACAGAAGCTCTCCCTGGGGAGCTGCCAAAGCTTGCCACCAGTTGTTGCCAAAATCTGATTTAGGAGGCAGACCCTTTTGAAAAGAGACAGAGGACGGTTCCAGTTCACCTGTACATCACCTGCCCAGCCAGGCAGGTCAGTGTCCCTCTCAGAAACTGCCTGCTCTATCAGAACCACTGGCCGATGGGCTCCAGCAGAAAGCAGTTGTTGACACAGAGCTGCTCCGCCTATGTCACTTGGCCTCAAAGCAACTTCAGCTAACCAAAAGGAAAAACAGAGTGAGCACATGTCTTAAAGGAATAACTACACCGCCTAGAGAAGGAATGCGGCAACAGGAGCCAAGGGCACAGAGGCCTAGCTTATCAGAGGCTGAGAAGTCTCTGAAGATCTCTGAATAGCCCTGAATCTCAAACTATTCAAGGCTCAGCCCACACACCTGTGACCAGATGGGTCACATTAACTATCCTTTAAGATGATGAGGATGTGAAAGACAGGCTGTAGTTGCTAAATGGCCCCACCACCCATTTTGGTTCAGACTGACTTATGAAGAACAGTAAGAAGTATCATTTAAAAAAAAAATTAATCCCAGTGTGGTGGCACACACCTTTAATCTCAGTTTTCTGGAGGAAAAGGCAGGGAGGTCCCTGTGAGCTCAAGGCCAACCTAGTCTATACAGGAGGTCCAGATCAACCAAGACTATACAGTGAGGCCCTGTCTCAAACAAAACCAAGTAGTAGTCAAGAATTTAAGGATTATTTTCTAAATGTCTTTAGAGAAGATGCTGGGTTGATAAAACAAAGTGGGCCTATTTTATTCAGTTATTTACCAGTTACTCAAATATTCTAGTTTATAGAAGGTATTCAAAATAACCTCCTTCCTTTTTAAAATTTTCCATACGCTCAATATAAAGCTCTAAAGGCACAGATCAGAGGGGCTCCCATTTACAACCCTAATAAAGGACTCCTTGAGTCTTGGCCAAAGATGATGACCAGACTCAACTTTAAAAGATGTCTGAAGCCTTGACTCAAACCCATGTTTCCCCCCAGAGAAGACAACTACAAGAAGTAACATGAGCTCTCTCAGTGTAAAATAGAGCAGCTATGAGACTCTTCAGTAAACATCAGTCAGGGATCAAGAACAGAGCTAGCCACTAACTGGTCTTCACCTCTTTTCCCATGATTATTGTGACAAAAGCATCTTTGATTCTTGGCTTTTACTCAGACTCTAAATTGAGCCTTTAAAGCTGTAGAAAAGGTGGTTCACATTTATATGGCCACAAGTGGGAAAGTGGGAATGCCTATATTGAAATATTTGTTCCGTATAGCTCTTAGCCCAGTTTCCTCTCTGAAAGGTTTTGACTCAAGTAAAGTGCTCAACCTATTTAAGTGCTCAGTAACCTTATTGACTGTCATTGCTGCTACAGTCAGGCTGCTTTTCTACAAAAGGCAAAAAAGGTGGTGGTGTTTAAAGTCAAAGAGGTTAAAGATGTTAAAGGATATGTCCAGAACCCTAGATGGCTAATAATAGATTAACAATGAGCCTTGTGGTGCTACCATTTCAGTATATCCACACTAGATAACCCTATGAGGAATTCTTCAGTCATCTCTTAAGGCAACAACTGGAAACCATCAAGAATGCCATCTGCATGTGCCAATATCACAGCACATGGGCAATACATATTTAAGTGGTGAGTGGATTTATGTAAGGTAGTGCCTCAGGTGTTCTGCACATGAGTATTAGGAGTTAAACAATACTACCCAGAGTTGCTGATGCTAGTCTGAGTTCTAAATGATGTATAAGATATACTGAAGAGAAGGGAGCTATAGAGGAAGCAGGGCGGTTTTACCATATACAGGTGAATCAAGGGTACTCTTGGGGCTGGAGAGATGGCTCAGCGGTTAAGAGCACTCACTGACTGCTCTTCCAGAGGTCCTGAGTTCAAAGCCCAGCAACCACATGGTGGCTCAAAACCAACTGTAATGAGATCTGATGCCCTCTTCTAGTGTGTCTGATGACAGCTACAGTGTACATACATTAAATAAATAAATAAATAAATAAATCTTTTTTTAAAGTACTCCTGGCAAAGGTTCAGAAGAAGGCTAAACCAAGGAGTTGAAAGTCTTCTTGAAGCCGGGCGGTGGTGGCACACGCCTATAATCCCAGCACTTGGGAGGCAGAGGCAGGCAGATTTCTGAGTTCGAGGCCAGCCCGGTCTACAGAGTGAGTTTCAGGACAGCCAGGGCTACATAGAGAAACCCTGTCTGGAAAAACCAAAAAAGAAAAAAAAAAAAAAAGTCTACTTGAAAAATAAGTAAAACTGACAAGGATAGTGAGTACAGAAGTTACAAGAACAAATTTTTTAAAATTTTTATTGTCTTCTTTTTTCTTTTTCTTCTTTTTTTTTTTTTGGTTTTTTGAAACAGTGTTTCTCTGTGTAGCCCTGGCTGTCCTGGAACTCACTCTGTAGACCAGGCTGGCCTCGAACTCAGAAATCCGCCTGCCTCTGCCTCCCAAGTGCTGGGATTACAGGCGTGCGCCACCACGCCCGGCTTTACACTTATATCTTCTAATTTATTAATTTATGTTATCTTTTTAAGATACAGTCTCTGTAGCTCAGATTGGTGTTGCCCAAGCTGCTTTAAACTCTTCATCCTGTTGCCTCAGCCTCCCAAGTGCTAGGAGTACAGGTGTATGCCATTATACCCAGCCCAGGTTTGGATTTTTAAAGGGTGTAAATTACACACATACTTACATACACCAGAAATCCCTCAGGAATAATGCACCAGAAACATTGCTGTTAGGAAGGGGAACTGAATGGTTAAAAAATCAAGAAGTAGCCGGGCGTGGTGGCGCATGCCTGTAATCCCAGCACTTGGGAGGCAGAGGCAGGCGGATTTCTGAGTTCGAGGCCAGCCTGGTCCTACAGAGTGAGTTCCAGGACAGCCAGGACTACACAGAGAAACCCTGTCTCGAAAAAAAAAAAAAAAGAAAGAAGAAGAAGTAAAAAATAAAAAAAACAATTACTATATGCATTCTCTAGATATTCTTCAGCACTGTGCTTTGTACCCACATTAACTTTTCAAAGAGATAAAATACAAGTCAATGTAATGTAACATGACTTTTGTGTCTATATTCTCAACAAACTTCTAGGAATAGTCACTTTAAGGGGTCAGCCCTATGGGCATCTCCAAAAAGAGTCCCTTTCCTGACACTTCCTACCATGCCTACTCCCAGGAGAACTGGCTCTTTGGAACCCTTTACTACTTTAACTTGAACTGGCTAGTATATCTATTTGTTTATCTGCCTCGCCTTAGTAGATGAGAGTTCCTTGAAGGCAGAGACAGTAAAGCACTCATTTTGGAATCTTTAAGAGCATAGCATAGGCCCTTGCATTTGACAGGAGATTGCAAATGTTTGCCAAACTGTGGGAGGAGACAGAAAGTGGGGAGAAGGTGGAGGAGTACAAACTGACTTATTCTGTCTTGCCAACTGCTAGCTTCTTGCTTAGGCAGCCACTTGAACCAAGAGACCAATAAAATCCAGTATTTGATGAAGTAAAAAATGAAGAGTGGTGTTGGGATTTTTTTACAAAACAGGGAAAACATAAATGGGAAGTATTTATGTAAAGGATGGTCTAAGGTTACTGCTTCAAAATAACAGAGGAAAGTCAACTTACAGGACCCCAGAGAATTATCAGCTACAAGAAAACCCAGCTAATTTGGATAGAGTCATACAGCAAATTATATTTAAATAAGGAATTATCTGCTTTAAACATGAAATTTTAAAGTCTTCAGTTGGGTATGGTTCTATACACCTATAATTTCAGAACTCAAACAGTGAGACAGAAATGCTATAACTTCAATGCTATACTGGGCTACAGTATGAGACCCTGTTTCAAACAACACCAAATTGGGAGAGGGGTACCACTTTCTTTAGTAGTATAGCTACTAAAAAGTCATCCACACTCCAGTAAATAATCTCTCACCCATGTTCATGTAGGCAACTCTGAACTCAGTGAGTTAAGATTGTGCATGTGCTTGAACACACACACACACACACACACACACACACACACACACACACACACGGAGAGAGGGAGGGGGAGGGGAAATGTTTTATCCTATACTTCCAGGTACAGTTATTATTGAGGGAAGGCAGGAATTCACAAAAGGCAGGAAACTGGAAACTAGAGTTGATGCACAGGCAATGGAGGAATGCTGCTTATTGGCCTTGTGGCTTGCTCAGCCTGTTTTTAATGATTCAGGGGTGGCACTGCCCAAGTGAGCTAGTCATCCCACTAGCTCATCAATTAGCAATCAAGAAAATGCACCACAGGCTTGCCCACAGGACTATCTGGTGGGGGCATTTTCTTAAGGTTCCCTCTTCCCAAATAACTCTTGTGTTGCCATAAGACTAGCCAGCACAGTATCATTATCCCTAGAGAAATACCAAGGCTTAAACTGTTAAAGGGAGATCCACTGCACATCAGTATGTTACTGACCATGTTTGAGACAAGGCTTCCCTGTGTCGATCACGATGTCTTTGAATTTGCCGCCACCTTCCTGCCTCACCTCAGTGAGAACTGGAATTGTAAATTACAGGCTATGTACCATTATTGCCACCTGCTACATCCTCTTTTTAAAGATTTATTTTTATTATATTTAATTATGTATACTTGTGTGTCTGTAGGAAGTATATGCATGCACATGCAAGTCCCATGGAGGCCAGAGGCTTCAAATCCCTTGTAGTTAAAGAGTGTTAGATAGTTGTGAGTTATGTGATGTGGATGCTAGGAATATAACTTGAACTTGGGTCCTCTAGAAGAGCAGTGTGGGCTCAAACCACAGAATCATCTCTAGCCCTACAGCCTCAACTTAAAAAATTAAAACCAAAACCATACATGCTTGAAAACAAATAACTGGAACTAAACAAGCCTCTGTTTTCTTTCTTTCCTTTCTTTTGTTTTTATTTTTCCAGACTAGGTTTCACTGTGTAGCCCTAGCTGTTCTCAAACTCACAGAGATTCTCCTGCCTCTGTTTGCTGAGTGAGTGCTAGGATTAAAGGCATGCTGTGTCTCAATTTTCAAAGTTAACATTCATCCACCCTCACGGGAATGTAACAACTGAAGTTTTAAATGAACCGGGGTGAGGGACCTGTGCCAGGCAGCGAGGCTTTCTGGCTTCTATTTCCATTTCTAAGAATGACTCTCAGCCGGGGGGTGGGGGGTGGGGGGGGTGGGGGGGGTAGCGCACGCCTGTAATCCCAGCACTTGGGAGGCAGAGGCAGGCGGATTTCTGAGTTCGAGGCCAGCCTGGTCAACACAGTGAGTTCCAGGACAGCCAGGACTACACAGAGAAACCCTGTCTCGAGAAACCAAAAAAAAAAACAAAAACAAAAACAAAACAAACAAAAAGAAAAAAAAAAACAAGAATGACTCTCAGGTCTCATCTCACTACAGAATTTTTCCCTAATGCTCTTATATTTCTCTATGTGTAACCCAGGTTTCCTCAAGCAGTATTTTTCCCTCCAAAACACAGAGCAAGAGAAGACATGGCAAGCCTGCATTCATGGCTCTGGTGTTCTTTCTTGGTAGCACAGCTGTTGTCTTCAAAGTGGGCAGTGGCAAGAAGTCCCATGAGCTATGGATTATATGTTTTTTGTTTTTGTTTTTTTGTTGTTTTTTGTTTTTTCGAGACAGGGTTTCTCTGTTTAGCCCTGGCTGTCCTGGAACTCACTCTGTAGACCAGGCTGGCCTCAAACTCAGAAATCCACCTGCCTCTGCCTCCCAAGTGCTGGGATTAAAGGTGTGCGCCACCACTGCCCGGCAAGTGAGCTATGGATTATAGATGGTTAGGCCCACACAGACAAGGTGCTAGCCTTTCACATTCATGAACCAATGACAACAAAACCCAGGGGACTGCATCCTGCTCAATGTGATAAGCACTCGTTTCTGCCCCTAAACTTCTATACTGTCCCTAAGCTATAACTCTAACTTTACGGGAGTCACTTATCTCTGCCTGTTTCCTCCTCTGTAAAGTGGGAGAGGGGTATTATTTACTTTATTATCTTACTAGGCTCTGATGAAGCTCAGCTGGTCCAAAAAGAAAAATGTGAAGAAATTCTGTTAACTAGTAGACCTAGGGCTTCTGTGTAGTCTTGGCCAGAACCTGCAACTTGAGCCCAAAGTACTTGCTTACTGTTACCATTAATGCTTCCAGGTTAGTGATACAACCTACTAAGAAAGGTTAAAGGTGCCCAAGAGTTACCTTCAAAACTATCTCAATGCTTGAGAAAGCAGCAACAGGTAGGGCAATATGAAACAGCAGCACCCTATTCACTAGGCAGATCAGGCACACATTATCTTCGTCCATTTGTCCAGATGCCTCCATCTGGACACTTCTAGAAGCTACACTGAGCTTTCCTCTCCTTCAGTCAAAAGGGCCTGACTCCCAGGTATTGGAATGTTAACTTCAGTTCACATACAGTATTTAGGACAAATTATTAAATAAACCATGAATCACGTATCCATTAATCAGGAAAGGAAACTGGGAAAACCAATTTGAAACAAAAGTATTTTCTGTGAAAATGTCTATAAATACTCTATTCTAACTAAAAGGAAGAAATGTTAAATCTATCCTAGCAGCCCTTCTGCCTTCATCTTCCAAGACCAAACTCTAGGATCTATCTCCCTCTACATTGCAGTAAACTTGAGAGTCTACTCTCCCATTTAGAGCTTAATCAATCCATCAGCACATTTGTACCCATCATCCAGCACACAGTGTTCCTAAAGCAATTTCCAAAAATAACAAACATCTAACAAAGAGAGAGAGAGAGAGAAAGAAAAAAAAAAAATCCAAAAGCCAACCACCCCAAGCCTCAACATACAAGAAACACTGTAGCATTGTAGGAGCCTAGGGAAGAGAGAAAAATGCAGGAGAAATGAGGGAACAAAGCAAAACTGACTCTGACAGGAAAACAAGAGAAAGCAAGGAACTCAGTCATAAATGTCTAATCTGTAGCCAGGAAGCCACTTTTCTATATTTTTGGTTGTGAAACTAGCCTTTTAATGGCTGAGCCATCTCTCCAGCCCAGGAAGCCACTTTTTTAAGGTAGAGCTTTACCATGGACTGATAGGCCGACCTACAACAAAAACCTCACTTCCTGTGCTTCTGTTTCCTTACCAGTGGAAGGAACACGGTTCCACTAAGAATCTCTCAGGAACAGCATTGAGGACCAGGGCAGATCTCTGGTCCACTTGGGCAGTACTTTTTTATTATTATTTTTCATTTTTATTATTGTTAATAATTATATTAATTATTAATTAATATAATTAATTAATTAATGATGGTGATGATGATGATGATGATGATGATGATAACTGGATGGTCTAGGGAAAGTAATTTTCAGTTCCTATCCTTTTACAGATAGGAATGACACCAATCTTCCGGGACCCTGTAAGGTGGAAAACAAGCATGAGCTATAGAATGTATCTGAAACTGACTCCAGTCCATGACGGTGAGGGTTCTTTCTTCCATTCCCTAAGGGCAGCCTTTAAATGTGGTTTAGAAACATCCTGAAATCAGGCTCAAAGCACAAGGTCAGTTCAGATTAAAAAAAACAGAGCAAAACCCCTGGAGTGAAGGCTCAGCAATTAAGAGTACTGATTGCTCTTTTCCAAAGGTCCTGAGTTCAAATCCCAGCAACCACATGGTGGCTCGCAACCATCTATAATGAGATCTGATGCCCTCTTCTGGAGTGTCGAAGTGTACTTACATAAATAAATCTTAAAAAAATAAAACAAAAGCAAAACCCCAAAACAACCAATGAGTTAAACAAATGAACTTTCCTTTCTCAAATTTCCAAATTCCAAAATATTTTAAAGGCACTTAACTAAGCATATATGAAAAAAATACCCATTTGCCTGTTTGAAGAGTGCCCTGCTCTTTCGTTTTTGTTTTTTGTTAATTAAAAAAAAAAAAAAAAGAAGTCACTCTACTTAATCCTAGCTGGCCTAGATTTCTTTGTAGACAAAGCTATCCTTGAACTCAGATATTAACCTGTCCCTGCCTTCTGAGGCAATTCTAGCTTGAGACAACCAAGTATACCCCCATCCTTGAAGCCCGTATAGAGACAGGTTTCTTCCACATGCTACATTTACCACATGTAATGACCGTTTCACCAATTCTACTTCTCTCCACAACACAGAGTGCTTAATAAATACTTGTTGAACTCAGGGGAAGAAAGAGATAAAAACCTCTGACAGTTTGTGCAGAACAGAAAAGATGGCAAAGCAACAACAGACACGAAGCAGGAGGGAATGGGGTATATCGACTTCAAGTTTGATGGCAGATAGCAAAAGCTTGGCAGAAACAGCAGAGATTAATTTCCAGGCCCCTGAGAGAGATTTTATGTCATCATACCCTCTACATGATTCATAGCAGAGCTGAAAGGAACAGGCTCCAATACTCATTTTGCAAATAGAAATCCAAGAAAGTGATTTGTTCAATCTGAACCCTCACGACTACATTTCCAGGAACTGACTATACTGGAGTTCAGCAAATATGTACTAGCTGTCTTCTAGTTTGGGTAATGTTTGGGTAATCACAGAGATCAAATGTGGTACCTTGCTCTCAAGAAATTCACAATATGCTGGAGAAGAAGTACATGCTTATCTACAGCATTCAAATTGCTACTAGGACCTATAAGAAAAAAATATTTTATAGTACTAAGAGAAAACAAAGAAGTTAACACAAGTGCAGCAGCCTTTTCCTTTGGGTTTGCTATTTTTGACATGGAGGAGGTGTTTCCTGCACAGCTATAACTACTCTGAACACTAAAATCTGGCTCCTAAGTGTCCTCTCCAGTGACATATATAGATACGTATTTATTTCAAGTCCTATAAAGTGACTTGGTGATCTGAGCTTTTGTTTGTTTTGTTCTTGTTTTTGTTTTATCACTGCAAATAAGTAGTTTCTGCCTGCAAAAGATTCTCTTAGAAGTGTGATCACCAGTGTGTTCTTGAGCTCTGGGTACAGCTTATACATACCCCACCCGAACATAATTATAAGTCTTTGTTAACTTTGTTCTTCATCGCTTTTTAGGATGAAGAGTGAAGCAATTCATTGTGTCTGCCTAGAATCACAGAATGCTTCTGTCTGGTAACAAGAAATACATACATACATACATATATATATATATATATATATATATATATATATATCTCACTGGAAAGGATATTTAGGAGCCAGATTTTAGTGTTCAGAGTAGTTATAGCTGTGCAGGAAACACCTCCTCCATGTCAAAAATAGCAAACCCAAAGGAAAAGGCTGCTGCACTTGTGTTTACTTTTTACCATCTACGTGGATGGTTTTCCAAAGGTCCTCAAGTGGGATGATATAAACAGGTCTGTGTCACTTCCTGGTTCTCAGGCCTTCTGCTACATTCCTCGTCTGTCTGGGAAGGCTGCCTATTTAAAAATAAACCTTTAAAGCTCACCAAAAACTCCAAACTTAAACCATCCTTTCCTTTATTTCATTCAATTTCACTTAAATTAAATGGGGTAAGAAAGCAAGAAAGGAGAGAAAATAATCAGAGAAGGATCTTGAGTTCAAAACAATACAAAAACTGTGCTCAATGAATGTCAAAGTCAAAGAAGTGGGCTTTACTTATGAATCACCTCTAACTGGAAAAATTGATCTTGAGCAAACAAAGACCGTCATCTCTGAATGAAGGCAGGCTTCCACAGTCATAATCCCAGCATAATTATCCAACCTGCCTGAACCTCAGGTTCCTTATCTGCTTACTTATTTCAACTATATGCCTTTTCTGCACTATATAAGGAAAGGAACACAAAACACTTAGCATAATGCTGGCATGAGTCATCAAAAATGATAGTTACTATTATCATTAATGCCTATCCTTATTATTATTTTTGTTATCATCATTTGAAACAGAGGGTCAGAACAGGTGAGCTCTATTTGAAGAACATCTCTGTTTCAAATCCTATAATTCTTAGTTACTTTCTCTTCTTTTTCTTCCATTTTTCTTTTAAGAGTACTAGACAAGAAAAGGGAGATAAGTTAGGCAAAGTCTTAGGTAAACAAACATCTCAGCAGCTATGTTAGAAACAGCAGGAAATGATCAACCCAGAAGGAAATCCACAAGTAGGTTAAAATTAAATAATAGGATATATAACTCTCCAAAATGGAAAGATTTGTATATTTTTTTATTATACTCATAGCATTGTGACATATTCACCCACAATGCACTCCATGAATGCCAAGGACAGCATTCCCCTGGCAGCAGAACCTGACTTCAGACACTTTACCTTCATTACATAAAGGTCCCCAGCAGCCCTAAAAGATATATAGCACAGTAGCCAATCCCACTCATTTCTACAGGTTAATCCTACAACCGAAGTTTTGTTGTGTACATACACATACACACAGAGACAGAGACAGAGATACACACTCCACTTCTTGGGGTGGAGGATGTAGCTCACTCATTTAGTATAGGGCTCCCTAACACTGCATAAAATCTGGTCTGATGGTACATACTAGTAATCTCAGCACTTAGGAAGAGGAAGTAAGGCCATCCTTACCTATATATCAAGTCCCAGGCCAACCTAATACACATGGGACCCTATCCCTAAAAAAAATAATAATAAAAATACAAATAAAGATTCCCTTACTATCCCTACCACCTAATAGTTTTCAGTCACAATTTCATGCCAGCTGAGAACCTCCAAACTCAAAAGTTACTAAGAGTGATGAGGGCACATTACTTTCCTCTTGAGCTGAACCCACAACCTTCCAAGTAATTCAGTCCATGAATGTTGTTTGAAGAGATCTCAGGAGGAAAAATGGAAAACAGGCTGATGAACCTAAAGTTACAAGATAATAAATAGAGGATCATCATTTACATCTGAAAGAGATCCAAAATTTCCTTTCTAAAAGGTTTTTCTTTCTGTGGTGCTATTTATATTACATGAAGATTCTTAAGGACCAGGGCCAAAGGACAAAGCTCTCACAGAGTAAACAAAAACTCAGCAAAGGCTCTCTAGAAGAGTGGTTACAGGACAGTATCTGGAATAAAACTGAGACCTGGATAAAATGAGGCATAACATGCATTATACACAAGACAGAGTTAGGGAGGGAGCCCTAGACCCATCCAATACAATTAGCTTACCCACACTACTTCATATACTGCTCCCTTGCTTAGGTCACTCAACAGGCAGCAGATGGCCCTAGCCCTAGGCAGATGGCTGAATATGAACAAGACAAAACTAAGGACCATCCCTGATTACAAGAGCGCCTGGGGGTTGGCACAGCTCAAAATCAACAGCATCATCCAAGGTTCTCCAGCACCCACAGAGCTCAGAGACTGGGTAAAGAGTTTAGTTAGGGAAAGACCCAGTACCACTCTCAAGCTGACCCAAGAGTGGTCATCCATTCATTCATTCACTGTACATATACCACAGTCCAAGCAGTGTGTCAGCAACTAGGAAACAGTGACAACAGAAGTGGTGACAAAAGACTATCTGTTCTCAGGAAGTTTTCTGAAATGTAAGGGCAAACAAGTAAACAGATGGCAGTACAGTGGGTAAGCGCTGAGCCCAGGGCAAAAACAGTGGGTAAGGCCAGAGACACCCAGAATGTAGTGGTCCAAATTGACCCTGGCTTTACAGATGTTACCTAAACAGACATGAAAGAGGTAGAGAAAAACATAGGGATCATTCTAAAAAGAAACAACTTAAGAGGCAAAAGAGAATTGGGAATTACCCTACCTTTTCTGCTAGCACGAGACCCTAACTATTACTACGTAAAATGAACTGTGGAGCCATCTTATCATGTCCTGTCTATTCAATTTAATAGAAACTGTAACCTCAGCATGAGCTGCAACTTGCCCAGGGATACAGGCCCGAGTGCCTAAACCAGAGCCTAGTTCTCTCACTCAACAGTTTCCTCGGGTGTTTCCCAATCAGAATCTGGCTGCTGACTAAATTTTCAAGGATAGGTATCAGTCACAGGCCTGCTCTCCCTGGGTTAGGTATATTCTGAACACCCCTGGAAGGGCACTTGCTAAGAGGCCTCTCTACTCAGTAGCAGAGTTCCTTCAGGAGCACCAGTGTGGCACGAAGAGCTCATAAGAAAATAGTAACAGGTACCTATGTTCTCTTCTGGAAAAAAAAAAAAAGCAGCAGGCATTTGCAACAGAACATGGAATAGGCTGTCTCTCTGTCTGTATAGATGTATCACACACACACACACACACACACACACACACGCGCACACGCGCGCACACACACACACACACACACACACTATTTAAAAAATGGAACACCTAAGAAATGCAAGACTGAGGGAAATCTGTCAGTACAGACAGAACAGGATCCGTGCAGACAGGCTTAATTAAGACTCCACAGCCTGTTTCCCAGGAGCCTACCTCCTTGTCTAGCTAGTCACATATGAGAAGCAGTCACTATAGAGAAATTACCCTTGGGGGTGGGCCATCAGTCTAGCAGACAAGCCTTTAATGTCAGGGTCCAAATGCCCTATCACCTCAATCTCTACTTTCAACAGCAATTGCTCTGTGACCCCAGATCGCCTACTCTGGATCAGAGTATATGTAAGGTAGAAAAGAGCACTCAAATGGAGTTTAACTCTCTTTCTAGAATCTAAACAGACAGGAAATACAGTCGTTCAACTGCCAAAGCATAAGTTCTGTTCTGATTATAACAAAACAAAATTACTATCTGTGCAGACAGGGGGCTGGCAAGAAGGCTCAGTTGATAAAAAGAGTGAGCATGCTACTAAGCCTGACAGCCTAATTTTGAACCTCCGGACCTACATCACTATATGGAAAGAACCTACTCAAAGTTATCTTCTGACCTCCAAACATACTACCCCATGCACATAAAATAAATACTTTTTTTTTTTTAAAAATGCAGAAAGAGGCCAATAAAGGTCAAATCTATTTACTATCTCATTCTGCCTGGTGATCCTCTACTCTAAGACCTTGAAGCAAAGGAAAGATGAAAACATCCTAATGATCAGAAATCTTTGCAGCATCCCTTGTCCTCTGACCACATACTCCAGTGCAATTGACAAATGATGACTTTGAGGTCTGAGGATGTAGTTCAGTGGTACAACACTTATCTAGCATATAGGAACACAAAGACATAAATAAGGCTGTCTGATCCTGGCCTTTGGGGCCCAACCCAGCTGGGAACAGCCAAGGCACATAAGTGGCCTGCCAAAACAAACCTGATTTATTCAGGGACTGAAATGCCTTGTATTCTAAACTCCTTCATATCTACCATGAAAAAGCAATGAGTAGAGGTGAGGGTGTTTATATCTATGTGAGATGACTCTTTCCAGACTTCCTTCTCTCCATTAAAAACTACCCTTTAGACCCTGAACTTCTAAAAGAGAAAAGCAGTTCTGATTTCCAGAACTTTTTCCCCTGCTTCTTAAAACAAATAATGTTCCTACAGGGAAGATCAGCTAAGAGTAGATAGAAAAGGATGACTATTTTAAGTTCCAGAGCCATTAAACTTCTGTAAAAAACTTCTTCCTCTAAAGAAGCAAAGCACCTATTCAAAACAGAAAACATTCTTCATTCAGATTACCTCTCTAAAGTGTACCATTTTAGCAATGTTTCTGCTTTTCACGGCTATTTCTTTTACATGACATTAAAACTCTCACAGGGGCTGGAGAGATGGCTCAGCAATTAAGAGTACCTCAGTGGTTAAGAGCACTTCTTCCAGAGGTTCTGAGTTAAATTCTCAGCAACCACATGGTGGCTCACAACCATCTGTAATGGGATCTGATGCCCTCTTCTGGTGTGTCTGAAGAGAGCAATGGTGTACTCATATACATAAAATACATAAATAAATCTTTTTAAAAAAACTCTCATACATAAGGTGAACTACAAATTTTCTTATTAGGAGCTTTAGAAATAACTAGTTTACTGTGGATCATGACCTTGCGCGTGTACACACACACACACACACACACACACACAAAAATTCCAAATATTGAAGAAGAGACAGGAAGACTGCAGACTGAGGCCAGCCTACGTTACAGAGTAAGTACAATGCCATTCTGGACTACACAGTGATAACCTATGGGGGTTGGGAGGGGAGGAAGCTAGGTACTCAGGAGGCAAAGGCAAGCAGATCTCTGTGAATTAGAGGTAAGCCTGCTCTATATACCAAGTTCTGGGACAACCAAAGCTACATATTGAGACTCTGTCTCAAACAAACAAAAAACAGGAAGAAAAACAGATCCCCAAGCATATACCCTAGAATAGAGGGCACACACCCACCTCTTTATTACTGCTTTATTCATTATAACAAAGAATTGGAAACAACTTAGTTGCCGATCAACAGATTAATGGACAATAAAAATCAGATAAGCCCCCATGCACATGTGTGCTGTTGCGCGCGCGCGCGCGCGCGCACACACACACACACACATACACACACACACACACACTACAACTATACTGCTATTATTGCTCAGCTCTTAAGAAAATGAAGTTAAGGCCGGGCAGTGGTGGCGCACGCCTTTAATCCCAGCACTTGGGAGGCAGAGGCAGGCGGATTTCTGAGTTCGAGGCCAGCCTGGTCTACAAAGTGAGTTCCAGGACAGCCCGAACTACACAGAGAAACCCTGTCTCGAAAAAACCAAAAAAAAAAAAAAAAAAAGAAAATGAAGTTAAAAATGCAGAAAAACAGTCTTAGAATGTATAATATTATGTGAAGTCACACATCTCAGAAAGAAAAAAACCTGTATGTTCTCTCTTATATGTGGAATCTAGCCAACAATGTGTATATTATATACACATGACAAACAAATGTACATGTGGGAAGTATAGTATAGCATAAAATAGAAATAAGGTTATGGGGTTTTTCTGGGTTTTTGCTTTTGTTTTTTGTTGATTTTGTTTTTCAAGACAGGGTTTCTCTGTGTAGTCCTGGATGTCCTGGAACTCATTTTGTAGACCAGGCCAGCCTTGAACTCAGAAACCCGCCTGCCTCTGCCTCCCAAGTGCTGGGATTAAAGGCCTGCGACACCACTGCCCTGCTAAAGTTGTTTTTCTAGTTCTAATTCTGTCATGGATGTTTTTGTTTTGGGTAGTACATAAGTGCAAAATGTAAAATGTGAAGTTCCACAGTTTCCATTCTAAATGCATACTCTAACTGTATAGAAATTCACTGAGTTATATAGACTTTAGACCTAATTTATTTTTTGGCATGTGATGTTTCTATTTATTTGCAAGTTTTTTATAAGGCTTACAAAAATTTTTAAATTATTAAGAAAAATAAATTTTACAAAGTAGTAGTACCAATTTACAACTTAATCAGTGTATCTGGTACTATATGTAACCATCACTACTACTAAAGAACTAAACTTCATCACAAAATGCTACAACATTTAGGTAAATGCAAGTCATTATCTTTTTAGGCCAAATAGAATAGGAAGAGTCAGCAGCATTTTTCAAAGACACAGGATTCTGAGAACCATCCACTAACTTATCTACAGTAACAGTTGTAGAGCTGCTACCCAAGAGTGCACTTGCAAAAATAAAATCTACAAAAGTAAAGAAAGGTTTGAAGAAAGTCTTCTTGTGAGAAAAAAATGACAATAGTTTCATTTCCACGTAAATGACAACTCCCCGAGTTCTGTCTATGCAACTACACTCTCTACCTAAGTTCAACAAGCTTGAATGTTCCCAAGGAATTTATCTGGCTGAAGCTGGTCCTTGCTCAGTTGTTACCAAATGTTCCACAGACCTAGCCAGTTCGGAGAAGAGGAGAAATGGGGTGCGGGCATGGGGATGGGTCAACATGATGCTTAAAACTCTACTTCCAAGTCAGAAGTAGAAGGCACTACTTTTAATTTTATCCAGGATTCTATTAGCTGTTAAAAACCTAGCATAGGCCTTTGCATAACAAGTTCAAATCTCCAAGTTACCCAGAAAAATGCCAATTCAAATGTCAATAATACAAATAAGTAAATCCTTACTTAGTCTGACTGATCTGCTTATTGCTACTCCTTCCAAGTTCCTTAAACTATAAACTTCCCTGTGACTAAGCATCTTTCACATCTTCTATTGGGGTGATTCACCACAAACACAAACTAGATCAAACAGAGGCCCCTGCTCTTACTACTGCTCCTAGCAATCTTCTAGAATAAATATATTTTCCACCCAAACCTTTCAGTTTCTAGGAAAATCTCAAGGTGTGACAAACTTATAATCTTGTGCCTGTTCTTGCCAGTTTCTCTTAGGTGTTGGTCCCCAATATCCTAAAAACTCCCAATGGCACCCAATCTCCAGATCCTTGCTCTACCCTCTGAGACCACCTGAAATTTTGTTAAGACCCATTTCACTGTTTTATCATTTCCTAAGTCTTCTTATAAATAGCTTGTAAAATGTATAGAAGGTACAGACCTCAAACCCACCAGAACTTTCTTTTTTTTCTTTCTTCCGAGACAGGGTTTCTCTGTGAAGCCCTGGCTGTCCTGGAACTCACTCTGTAGACCAGGCTGGCCTTGAACTCAGAAATCCGCCTGCCTCTGCCTCCCAAGTGCTGGGATTACAGGTGTGTGCCACCACTACCCGGCCCACCAGAACTTTCAACAGAGTTAAGGTGACTGCAGATTCAGACAACAAACCATGCAAACATATCTATTTTAATACTCTACGTGGGTGAAATAATGTTGAACTGTAAAGTATGAAAATGAGAAATAAGCAACAACTACTTAGGAGTTATGAACAAAATAATGAAAAACAAAGAGAGAACAACATCTGAACCAAGATAATCAAAGAGGGTCTTCTAAAGGAAAGTCAGGAGGCTAGACATAAAAGCTTTGATGGAAGGGAAAGTATAATGCAGTCTGGCACAATGGTATACAGATGTCATCCAGCTCTCAGGAGATTGAGACAAGAGGATCACATATTTGAAGCCAGTCTGAGCTACATAATGATGCCATCTCTTAAAAACAGTAATAAAAAAAGTATTAAGAAACAAAGACAGGTACACATAAGAAGGAACAAACACTCTTTAAGTATCCTAGAATGGGAAAGGCCAAGGGTCAAGGAAGAAGAGAAAATGATTCCATTCTAAAATCCTCACATTAAGGCACAATTCTTACCGGGCAGTGGTAGCGCACACCTTTAATCCCAGCACTTGGGAGGCAGAGGCAGGTGGATTTCTGAGTTCGAGGCCAGCCTATTCTACAGAGTCTTGTGAGTTCTGGACAGCCAGGGCTATACAGAGAAACCCTGTCTCGAAAACAAACAAACAAACTAACTAACAAACAAAAAAGGCACAATTCTTACTGGTTTCCACAGTTTCTGCTACCTGGCAAATTCTGGTTATTTTACAAAGTATTTAGTATTCAACTGACTCTTCAGGTAACTTCAGCTTGGAAACTCATCCTTGGGTCAGCAGACAGTGGGACTGATCTTAAGCAGGAAACCTGGCCTAATCTAATTCCGCAGCATCAAGCAGAGGCCCTCCAGGAACACAGGAAGGAAAGAATAGGGGTGTCACATCCTGACACACAGCTTTTATTCTTTTACCTAATCCCCAGAGATGATAAGCTAACTGACCCTGTAAGAACAACTACAGCAAGATGCGAAGCCAGTTAGAACAACTATAAAAAGGCCCAGAAAGGATAAGGGTGACAGGAACCTGTAGAAGGTGGCACAAGAAGTGTTGTGAAGGAGGAGTACGGGGAAGAACTGGAAGATTAGGTTTCCATTCCCAGATGGTGCCATTATCTTCAGACCTCAATGCTTTGGCTCTGCTGACAGATGCCAAATGCTAAGGTCAGTCAGCTCGGCACTCGGCTTGTTTCTGGGAATGGGGGTTACACATTCCATCCTTCCCATCTGTTTGCGGTTTTATATGCTAGCTGTGATTTCCTGTAATTCCTGTATATAAGGATCGATAAGAAGAGAAGGACAAGCACAGGCAACTCCTCTGTCCATCACACTGTGACAAACACATCTCAAGAGTCCTGCACAATGGTTTTACTGGTAACTCCAATTATGGGAAGAAGAGAAAGGAGAAGCATCTGACTTTGAAAGCTATAAGGGAAGTGCCCTTCTTACACAATCAATTTCCCCTTTTGGCAGAGCCTTCCCAGAATGCATTTAGTGAGAACAAGGGAGAAAATGCAACATTTTCCAACCCTGAGTCCTGACTGACTCCTGCAAAGATTAGGAACCCAAGATCCCTTACAGCTTTGCTGTGTGAAAAATGAGCACAAACCAAGGAACCAAGAGTCAATATATAAGGCCAAAAATGCTTCCAAGTACACAATGCCCTTGAAAACTGAATGACAGCCTTTCACAGTGGTGACTCAGAGGGAGACAGGACATAAGTAAGACAGGAAGATTGAATGTTCATGGCCAGAGTAGGCCACAGCAAGACCTTGTCTGAAACAAGCCTTACCTATAGCTTTTTTTTCTTTTCTTATGCTCTTTGAGGTATATATTTCAGGTTTTATGTATTTAACTGAAAATAACCTTGAATTTTTCTTTTTTCTTTTCCTTTTGTGTGTGTGTGTGTAGGGGGAGGGGGGAAGACAGGGTCTTTCTATGTAATGCTGGCTGTGCTGGAATTAGTTTATATAAACCAGGCTGGCCTCAAACTCAAAGAGACCCACCTGCCTCTGCTTCCCACGTGCTAGGATTAAAGGCCTTCATGACCAGGCCAGGCTTTATGAGGTGCTGGAGATCAAACCCCATGTTTTCATGCATGCTAAGCAAGTGCTTTACCAACAAAGCTAGCCCTCATTCAGTGATTTCTAAAAGGTTTTCAAGATCTGGGAAAAACAAGTTTCAGATGTACATGTTCACACAGGAAAAGTACATTTCAGTGCTTTTCTAACTATTAAATAGACATAAGGGGGAAAGGGAGCAGATTGAATGAAGAACAAAGTGTTGGTTAAAACTTGGTGACATTTTCTAAACAAGAACTTCCCTCCCACCAGTGACAGATTCAAGCACTCCAGAACAATCACACTGTATTCTTCCACACAGGGGCCTCAGAAAACTTAATCTAGGAGGTGACCCGAGAATACCTGTTACTGCATGACTTTTCCAGGATCAGGCCTCCTAGAGATGGCAAACTGTCCTTTATAAAATCATGGTTCCAGCCGGGTGTGGTGGCGCACGCCTTTAATCCCAGCACTTGGGAGGCAGAGGCAGGTGGATTTCTGAGTTCGAGGCCAGCCTGGTCTACAGAGTGAGTTCCAGGATAGCCAGGACTACACAGAGAAACCCTGTCTCGAAAAACAAAAAAAACAAAAAAGACAACAACAACAAAAAAAATCATGGTTCCAGTGGAGAGAGGGACATTTTGTCCTTCTCTATAATTGAGGTCATAATTTCATCCCAGTATTATGAACCCTCCAGCTAATAACACCATCATTATTATATTAACTAGCATCTGACTGCTTACTCGTTGGGTATGAATCTAAGCACTTTACACTTACTATCTGATCTAGGTACTATTATTATCTCTGGTTATAGACCAGGAAACCTAGCAGTAGGGGGTGAAAGAGAAAGAGATAGGGTAAGACTTCAAACTAACAGTCTGACCCCAAAGCATGCAATCTTGGTAGAGGTAAGTCATTTCATGTAATTCATTTCAAATCTGGGCTGAATAGATGATTCAGGGGTTAGGAGCACTTGCTGTTCTTCTAGAGGACCTGAGCTCAGTTCACATCACTGATATAAAACAACCCACAAGATACTGTAACTCCAGTTCCAAGGGAGCCAATGCCCTCTTCTGGCATCCTCAGGCACCCACATACATGTGCATAAACACAGAGAAACACATTTAAAGAGTAAATCTAAAATAAAAACATTACAGATAAACTGTAGATTAGGAGGAACCTTCATAAAAAGACAAACAGGAAGTTATAGCAATGGTTCAGATTACTGTATACAGCTGTGCAACCTCCTGAGGTGCTAGACACTTCAGAATGAGCAAAGGAAATCTTGAACGTACAGATGCCAAGGACCCACTCATCATGAGGGCACTAACTGTTGAAGGACTAGTCTGTGGTTATATCTTCCTGCAATCTGTTTGTTCTGTTTTAGTAGCTAATAAATGGGTTTCATTATGGCATTCTTATATACTATTGTATCTTGCATCACCACCCTCCCCTTCCCCCATTTCCTCCTCTGACTTTCCTCTCCCAAAATACCCAGAATAGTGCCCCCTTTCTAGTAGCCTGTGTGGCCTCAGTCTTGTCCCCCACCCACTTACCCATTCCTCTAAAACATTAGTGCTAACCACATCCCTGTCCTAGCATGTAACTGGTCACCCCTGGAAGAGACTCTACCCCAACAGCTCAAATCCTCAGTGCCTTGGGTTGAGAGGACAAGGAAGGGTTGTGGCCCACCCAGTCCAGACCAAATCTCATGCCACCATTCCTTGCTATGGTCTGTGCTTTTGAACAGTGTTAAATTATGGAAGCTCCCAAGGCCTTCTTTGTTCTTGAACCTCTTATTTATACTAAGGTTCCTTGTTTGCACAGACCACCACCACCACCCACCACCACCACCACCCCTCAGACAGTTTCCTTTCTATTTTCATGTTATCATATGGGCGGGTGATTTTAAAGCACACTTCAGGTGACAAGGGGGCTCTGAAGTCTTTTTTTCTTTTCTCTGAACTCTTTTTAAGACTTGGGAATATAAGTCACTAGATGGTAATTCCCTGAACTGCAAATGAGATGGACAGTAACTTTAAGTCATAGGTAGTACATTTATTAAAGGTACTGACACATGAAAAATCATAGACACTAATAGCTCTTAACAGATATGTATCCACCAGCATTTGCCTTTTCTTTTTTTTCTTTTTTTCTTTTTTTTTTTTTTTGGATTTGTTTTTTTTCAAGACAGGGTTTCTCTGTATAGCCCTGGCTGTCCTAGAACTCACTCTGGAGACCAGGATGGCCTCGAACTCAGAAATCCACCACCACCACCACCCGGCAGCATTTGCCTTTTCTAATGAGCCTAATTTCTCTAGAAATTAACTACCAAAGATGGGTACACATCTTTGTATCCAATTATGTATATAATTGTGTATGTATATAATTATGATCCAATTCAGACATTCTTAAAATAAAAACTTGTATAGAAATGACTAAGAGAAGTTTTGTAGTTTTGTTTTGGAGTGGTGTTTTCTTTAAAAGTCTATAAACATAAAGCATGTTTCTGGGGTCTCTTCACTTGTTTGTAATCTTAGTAAAAATGCACTCACTTCAAGGCTGTGTCTGTCTGTGCCAGCAAATAGTAAATCTCTCCCACATGTGATCTCACTAGATTATTACAGGGGCTACAGCGTGTGGCCAAGAGCTCACACAGCCCGATTCTGATACAAGCTATGCCAGTACAGGCAAGATTTTTAAAGCCTCTTTTAAGCCAGGCTTGGGACACAGGCCTATTATAGTAGCTACCTGAAAGCTTGAGGAAGTCAAAGCCCTGCCTGGGTTGTAAGAATGAATCAAGGTCAACCAAGGCTACTTAGTGAGACTCTTTCTCAAAATAAAATGTCAAAAGGGTTAGGGATATAGCTCAGTTGGTAGAGCATTTCAGCACACACAAAGCTCCGATTTTAATACTCCACACTACATAAGCAGGGCATGATGGTATAAACCTATAATCCCAGCACTTGGCAGGGAAGAAGCAGGAGGATCAGAAGTTTAAAGTTATCCTTGATTATATAGTAAGTTTACAGTCACCCTCATATGCATGATTCTCTGTCTCAAAACAAACAAACAAAAAACAAACAAACAAACAGAGCTGCGACGTAACACAGTGGTAGAGCATTTGCCTAGCATACAGAAGGCTCTGTGGTCAATAACCAATACTAACAAAAAAAATCTTTACACTGTAAAATAGATACCAAATGGTTACAAACAATTTCAAAGTTGCTAAGATAAATTAATATGTACAAAACAGTAAAAACAATGTTTGACACAAAGAAAGCTTTCTATAGTATGGTGGCACATACCTGTAATACCAGAATTCAGACCTCAAAACCAGTCTTGATGATACTGCAAGTCTGAAACCACTTTGGGCTACATTTCAAAATGTGGACTCAAAACAAAAACATTGTTCTATACATGTTAAGCATTGTATATCATCCTACCTTATAGTATTAATTTAATTCTGTATAAATTTGTGCCTTTAAACATTTTGAATGTGTCTTAGTCCACTACAGCTATTAATTCAAACCTCACAATAACCATGTTAAATCAGATGCTGCTATAAGGAAAAACTACTAGCCAAAGGGTAGGAACTGAATACACAGCAATCTCCCTCCTTAGGTCAGGGACCTGTCTCCACCATCTATAAATATCCTCCCATCTCCACTCCCACCCCCACTAGCAGAAACTTAATAAATCCATGTTAAATTAGACTGACTACACAGCTGTCATGCTATGAACAGAACAACCCCAGCCCTGTAGCCAGAGGATGGGGAACAAACAAGAATCATCATTCCTGGGCATTCCTAACTTGAGAACAGACAAGAGGGCAACTATTCCCAGGCCAGAGTCCAACTCATTCCTGAAAGGAAAGAGAGCAGCCAGAGGTCACTCAAAGGGAAATGTCAGTATTGCCCCCTGCACAAATGACCTCTGAAGCAGTAGGGAGTCAGGCTAATGTAATGGGACATTGTACAGGCCCTCCCACCAGGCCAAATAAGGATCCATACATGATTCAGATGCATATAATGCTGCCTTGCTAATTGAAGTGGGAGTTGCCTTTTACAGAGCTTAGGCCAGTCTATAAATACCAGGAACCAAAGGGCTTTCTGTAGGGGCTCAAATGCACCTTCCCCATCTGGTCCTCTATGCCTCAAGCAAACCCTACAGAATATCCCTCATAAAAGAACTGTCCTCCAACAGTACACATTCACCCCAAGAAATATATCCCAACTTCTCTTTTACTATTTTAGCCTGTTTTTGTTAGTATTTCCTTCCTATTCATTTCATCTAAACAATCCAATTCCAAATACCCTTACATGGTCCCACTCTTTTATTTCCAGATAATTGTTCTGTCTCCCTCTCCAGCTCATCCCACACTTCAATATTCCTAGCATAAAAGAAAAGGGGGGCGGGGGGAGGAGAAAAGAGAAGAGGAGAAAAATAGAAAGAATGTGAAGAAGGGAGGCAAAGTCACCCATTCACTCTGTGCCTCACCTTCAGCAACTTTAAAGTGTAATTCCCACCGCACTTTAACCCATAAGCACGAGAATAAGAGCTGACAGCACCAACATTATTAGCTGAACATTTCCCATGTGCTAGATACCAGACTAGGCACTTTACAGTCCTCACTTCATATAATCCTCAAAACTCACAGCCTATGGTACATGCAATTATTAACTCCCATTTTCAGCTGAAGAAGCTGAGACTTAGCAAAGACTTACTCACAGCCATGTACTCAGAAAACTCTTAACACTAAGAAAGCAAGGGTCCGATATTTTTAATCACATCTTTTCCAAACTGCTATTTGAATATCTTTTTGTTATCAGGGCTGTGTCTTCTACTTTAAATATGTCCATTTGATTCTCATATCAATTTTATTAAATGTGGTTCTAATAAGTTATTCAAGTTATACATATCACTAGTATAAAATTCAAATAACACAGAAAAGTAGTTTAAGAAGTTATAGTTTGGGCTGGAGAGACGGCTCAGCGGTTAAGAGCACTCACTGACTGCTCTTCCAGGGGTCCTGAGTTCAAATCCCAGCAACTACATGGCGGCTTCACAACCATCTGTAATGAGATCTGATATCCTCTTCTGGTGTGTCTGAATCATGTTAACCCCTCAGGACAGACCATTGGTGCTCAACTATGGCACTTCCACAGTCCTGGCCAGTGTATGAGCAGACACCTCTGAGATCTCCAGTTTGCTACAGGCTACAGAGCAGGTGATTCCAGATACCACATAGGTATCAGTGCTATTTCTGCTGTAACCCAAGCCCCCTTAGCATGATGCTAGGTGTGGTAGCTACATAACGAGGTCCTAGCTACATTGCACTTATATATAATAAATAAATCTTAAGAAGTTATAGTTTAGCCAAGAATGGTGGTGCATGCTTTTAATCCCATCCTTTTGGAGGTAAAGGCAAGCTTTGTGAGTTTGAGGCCAACAAATTCTAGGAGTGTCAAAGTTACACACAGAGAGACTTGTCTCAAAAAAAGAAAAAGAAAGAGAAAAGGAAGACAAAATTATTGTTTCTCTTATCTTTATGACCTAGAGTTCTCTCCCCAGGAAATCATTAATCTGTTAATAAGGTACCTTTCTAGAGATCACATTAACATCGGTTCCATTTCACAAACTACAAAACTGAAAGATCAGCTGGGCATAGGGATGAATGCCTAAGGCAGGAAGACTGCCAAGAGTTTGAGACTAGCCTGGACTACATGGGAGACCTCATCTACGAATGCTAAAAACTCTGAAAATCAAAGTTCAGTTTGTTCCCGGTCCTACAGCGGGAAGTAGAAGAGCTGGGACTGAAGCAAGGCTGCTCTAAGCTCACTCCCTCCTCTGCAGCCTCCTAAGTCCTCTCTTCTAAAAACAACTGTAATTCTCAAAGGACAGAGGAACAGGGAAACTGCACCTGGCCTATGGCCAATTTTACTCCTCCACTTTCCTAACTAAATGGAAAAAGCAGGCAGGCTGCTCAAGTACATCTCTGGTTCAAGAACGCTGGCACTCCATATTCTTTCTATTCTAGGCTGCCACAGCTCAAGCAAGACTTTCTATAATGTTCTTGCAGCTCACAGTCTCATCTCCAGCGTTTGGAAACAATAGAGGACAATAGTTTAGCATCAGAGACCATGCTGGTTTCCTCCAGTAACATCAAAAGGAAGGAAGTGTCTTCAAAAGCCCTCAAGCTTGGAACCACCACCAGGCTGAAGAGTCAATGACTGCAAAGGGACAGTTAGAACCAAGATATCAACATATCTAATTTGGGGTGAGCTTGCTGAGCCACTCAAAATCACAGGGCAGTGTTTAGAACCTAATGAGCTCAGAATTTCTGCTTTGTTTTACTCCTTTCTGACCTGTCAATCACATAGATTTTGAGATAATATTTCTGTCTCTGGGGACTTTCCTCCTCCTCCAAAAAATAAAACCTTTGTATTATATGGCAACATTCTTCCTAAGGATATTAGGGCTGCTTTTTCAAATTATACACACATTCACAATTTTCAAATTTATTTATTTTCAGCATTTTTAGTGTATATCTGTGGTGTGTGTGTGTGTGTGTGTGTGTGTGTGTGTGTTGGGGTGGGGGAGGTATGTACAAGCCTGAGTACCAGTGCTAGATCAGCCTAGAGCTGGGATTACAAGCAGTTTTGAGCTGCTCAACATGCTGGGCCACCTCCCAATCCCCACATTCGAATTTTTGTCCCATCAGTATACAAAAACATACTGCATTTAGGACTATGTGCTGAGCCAGGGGAACAGCATAATAGCTACTGCTATTACACTGCTGTTGCTCAGCAAGTAAGTGTTATGGATCTAAAATCCTTAGAAGTTTCCATTTGCCAGCACGAGCTACCAATGTTGGATTTAAGGCTGAGTCAGTATCTCAATTATAAGTACAGTAGCTGCTGAAGGTGGGAGTAGAGATATGGTCAAGGGTTTTGAGCACGTGCTGCTCTTACAGAGGACAACCTAGGTTCAATTCCCAGGAACCACATGGACTTACAACCATCTTTAATTTCCCTCCAGTTCCAGGGGAATCCAATGCCCTCTTCATGTCTCTGAGGGCCCAACACATAGAGGTAACACATACATACATGTAGGCAAAATACTCATACATATAAACTATTTTTTAAAAATTTAACTCTCACCGGGAAGTGGTGGCACATGCCTTTAATCCCAGCATTTGGGAGGAAGAGACAGAAGGATTTCTGAGTTCAAGATCAGCCTGGTCTACAGAGTGAGTTCCAGGACATCCAGGGTTTCACAGAGAAACCCTGTCTCGAAAAAATAAACAAACAAACAAAAAAATTTTCAACTCATTGTCAAAGGTTTTGCTTTTCCCATTTGTATACCATGACTAAAATTTAAGTACAGCTGTTCCTTGGTAGTCACAAAGATTATTGATTCCAAGACACCCATGGATATCAAAATCTTAGGATATTCAAGTACCTTATTTAAAAACAGCATAGTAGTTACTTACAAATACCTTATAAGACCTAACACTGTGCAAATTAAGTGTCATTATTGTTTAGAGAATAACAAGAAAAAAGTCTACATTGGCCAATGCAGATACATTTTTCTCCCTCCAAATTGTCAGTGTAAGGTTAGCTGAATCCACAGAACCCCCAAGATTAGGGAGGGCACATATATTTTATATGAAATGTCTTATGTGAGAACCTGTAAAATGCAGACATTTTTGCCTATTTTGCAGCTATATTTGTAAAATATATTGTAAAAAGGGGAAATTTAAAACACACTTAAGGGGTTTGAAATGTGTAAGAAAAGCTAGCTAGAACACCAGAGAACAACTCAAATAATGCATATTAAGTGTTAAACTGTGCTGCAAAGAATCTGGGAGAGGGTACTCAATAAATTCTTGCATAATTAACACATGAGTTTAAACACATTACTTAAAAAAAACCCTTGTCACCTTAGCACCACCCTCTCTATATCTTCCCTAAAGCTGCCACCAATGGCTCTGACTTCTACTCATGCTACCACTCTCCACCTATATTCCTAAAAATAAACATGTACTTTTAGACAAGCACCAATAGGACAATGAGAAGCACCAACAAAATTATTCATTTCTAAAGAACAAAGAAACAAGTCATCCTGTGTTAACTATTTCCTTATCTACAACTGATTCACACTCAATGCTGAATATATTTATTCCTCCAAGCTACAAAAACAAATGTATAAATTAGTTTTAGGGCATGATTGATACCTACCAAGACTTTTACAAAACCCAACAGGCCTATAGAACATTAAGGCTTTGTGTCTACCATATACCACAGAGTCCTCCAAGTGAACTCCTAGATATTTTCCTAGACTGACAATTCCATGCAGGCAAGTACTGTGACCATTTTGTTTTCCTACAACTATATATATTGGGTTGAACATGGTGGTATGGAGCCTTTAATCTTCGGGCAAAGGCAGAAGGCTCTCTGTGAGTTTGAGACCAGCCTGGTCTACATAGCAAGCTCCAAAACTACATAGATCCACCCTGTCTCAAAAACAAAAACAAGCCGGGTAGTGGTGGCGCACACCTGTAATCCCAGCACTCTAGGAGGCAGAGGTAGGTGGATTTCTGAGTTCGAGGCCAGCCTGGTCTACAGAGTTAGTTCTAGGATAGCCAGGGCTATACAGAGAAAACCTGTCTCGAAAAAACCAACCAAAAAAAAAAAAAAAAAAAAAAAAAGCAATAAAAGCTGGGCAGTGGTGGCATTTGCCTTTGATTCAAGCACTGGTCTACAGAGGAAGTTCCAGGACAGCCAAGGTTACACAGAGAAACCCTATCTCAAAAAACCAAGAAGACCAAAAAAACAAAAACAAAAACAAAATCAAAAACCAAAACCAAAAACAAACCCAGAAGCCAGGCAGTGGTGGCGCACGCCTGTAATCCCAGCACTCTGGGAGGCAGAGGTAGGCGGATTTCTGAGTTCAAGGCCAGCCTGGTCTACAGAGAAACCCTGTCTCGAAAAAAACCAAATCCAAAAAAAAACAACAACAAAATAAACAAACAAACAAACAAAACAGAAACAAGTCAGGCACAGAGGAGCATATCTTTAACCCCAGCACTTTGGAAGCTGAGGCTGGAGGGTCTCTGTGAGTTTAAGGCGAGTTTGTTCTACATAGTGAATTCCAGAATAGCCAGGGCTACATTGTAGCTCACAGTAAGACCCTGTCTCAAAACAAATAAAATGTATATAATGCATCCAGTCATGTATTCACTACATGCCAAATATCTAGATTTACTTCTTGGTTTACCTGCCTCTTACCAGTCTAAAACCTAAACATTATCAGCTCACAAATTATTATAACTTGAGGGCACACATAAAACAGAAAAAAAAGATGAGTCAATGAATTCTTATGAAACCCAGAGCCTGTTTTTCTTGCTATACTGCTGTGTAACAAGCAAAATCCCCATAGGAGTGAACAAGGAGGAAGATGCCTTTCTACAGCAGATGGCCTACCTGCAGGAGGATGAGAAATAACCAGTCAGCATACCATCCACTAATGGTCTAAAAATGCAATCAGAACACCAACCAAAACAGCAGCACCCACCGAATACAAAACCCTGTTCACTAGCTTTCCGGGATAGGAAAAATGAAAATATTATGAGTGGTTTCTTTCCTAACTGACTGGATATATACAGTTTCAGATGTGTGTTCACATTGCCTTTAAGTGGATGACTGACTGTATATATAGTAAGCCCAAGGAAGTCAAACCCACAGCTATGAAGGGGTTGTCAGATAATAGGAGGAAGGTATTAGGGTGGGGAGGCAGAATAAGTAATAAATAAAGAGGTGAGGGAGTAGGATTCATCCAGATGACTACTGTCTCCCAATCCTCAAGTAATTCTACCATATCTAGGATGCTAACAGCACCTGCCACTGTCTCACCTGGATGACCTAAGGAAAATAAATACAACAGAGAACACAATCCAGTGTCCTGGAGTCAAGTGGCATTTTTGAATTAAAAAAAAAAAAAAAGGCATAGCACAGAGGGGAAAAAAAATTAAGAAGCTTATCTGTGAAACAACTGTACCCATTTTAAGAAAAGTATTCCCTAGGGCTTGAGAGATGGCTCAAAGAGTGTGTACTGCTCTTGCAGAGCACCAGAGAATGATTCCCCAGCAACCACAACCACCAGGGCCAGAGATTCCAACATCCTTTTCTGGCCTCTATGGGTGCCTGCACTCAAGTAAGTACACACATGTGCATACATGTTCTCTCGTTCTCGCTCTCTCTCACACACACTCTCTCTCTCTCTCTCTCTCTCTCTTACACACACACACACACACACACAAATAAAAACTGTCTTTTTAAAAGTATCCCTCACACAAATAAGAATAGTCTCTTTTTAAAAGTATTCCTTCAAACATTGTAGACACGTTCCCCTTTGTTGCTCACTATCAGACTCAAAAACACTGCTGCAGATGCTAGGGTAGTTCAGATGATAGAATGTCAGCATTCATGAAGCCTTGGGTTTTATCTCTAACACCATAAGCATATTCTATCTCAAAAACAACAACATACCATGGAAGAACATGAGTTTATTCAAGATAAAACAAAATAGTATGAATCAAACTTGGCTGAGGACTCAATATACTTTCTAAACACAGGACCAGGGGAGGACAAGAACAAAGAGATAAGGTGATCTTACTGAGGTAAGAACTTGGCTTCTCTACTGATTGATCCTGAAGCTTCCAGTTCTCATTTCCCTTTTCTGTATGAGGTAAAGAGGATCTCAGAATCCAAAGTCCAAATCTTCCAACTTTAATGAACCTACAGTTTCTCTTCATATACTTGTTTGTTGTACAAGAATCAGATGGAGCTGGGCGGTGGTGGCGCACACCTTTAATCCTAGAACTTGGGAGGCAGAGGCAAGCGGATTTCTGAGTTCGAGGCCAGCCTGGTTTACAAAGTGAGTTCCAGGATAGCCACAGCTACACAGAGAAACCCTGTCTCGAAAAAAAACAAAAACAAAAACAAACAAAAAAAAAGAATCAGATGGAATCCAGAAACCTAGCTATAGACAAAAGTTGTATGCCGGTGTGGTGGCACACACCTTTAATCCCAACAGGGCAGGTGGATTAAAAAGGCAGGTGGGAGTCCAGGCATGGTGGTACCCATCTTTAATTCCAGCACTTGGGAGGCACAGGCAGGGGCATTTTTGTGAGTTCAAGGCCATCCTGGTCTACACAGCCAGCTCTAGGACAGTCAGAGCTGTTACATAGAGAAACCCTGTTTGGAACAATAACAACAAACCAAACAAAAAGGAAGGAAGGAAGAAAGGAAGGGAGGAAGGGAGGGAGGAAGGAGGGAGGGAGGGTGGAGGGAGGGAAGGAGGGAAAGGAGGGAGGAAGGGGAAAAAGAAAGATAGGTGGGTGCTAAAGAGATGGCTCAGAGGTTTAAGTGCTTTGGCTACTCTTCCAGAGGTCCTGACCTCAATTCCCAGCAACCATATGGTGGCTCACAACCATTTATAATCTGATTCCCGCTGCTGATGTGCATGAAAACAGAGCACTCATATACATAAAATAAATAAATCTTAAAAAAAAAAAAAAAGACAAGTGAATCTCTGAGAATTCTAGGCCAGCCTAATTTACATAGTGAGTTCCAAGCAGCCAGAAATAAATAGAATTTGTCTCAAAAGAATAAATAAAATTAAAAATAATTTGACTCCTCATTGAGCCTCTTGAAACTCTAGAATTTGGGAATAAAATTTGTATTAACAATAGGGCCTACTTCAAATCCCAAAATTTTAGACAATGAACTCTACCAGGTAAGTTATAGCTGCATTCATAAATATTTATACACACACATCTGAAGAACTTTCCAGGACTCATCTTTGGCTTGGTTCCAGATACAGGAACCCAGAGAAGGCTAACTAAAGTACCCCATTTTTGTCTACCTTGGAGGCCTTGTGCCCTTCCCTCTGTTTCTCTAGAAAGAAACTGTCTTGACACTGATAAAACAACAAGGTGACCTGTAAGTGTGCAGTTTCAAGAGCTTTTAATAATGATCTAGAAACAAGAGAAGCAAAGCCTGCTGTTGATCATAAAGGCCAGTTCCAATTAGGACAAGGGTGAAAGGAGAGAGAAGCCATTACATTATTCCAGTAAGATGGCTGGTTAGATGTAAATGCTCAGATTAAATCCCATTCAGGAAATGACACTCAGCAGCACCATCTGCTCCTTCTGGTGTCTAGCCTGATCTTTTTTTTTTTCAAACTCAGCTGTATGTAGCCAGTCCACCTGTCTAAGGATGGTGAAAGCTGCTCTAAAGAGCACAGTTCCTCAGATCTGCAAATTCGCTCACAGCCACTTTAGATCTTCCCCCTATCTTGAGGTTTTACCCCCCAACGGGTACACAGAACTGAAGGACAATTTTTACAGGGAAAGGAAAAACTTCTGAGAACTACAGATCACATTTAATAATAAAAAGCCCCAAGAAATGAAAACACATGTCCACACAAAAACTTACACAAGAATGTTTTTAGCTGACTATGGTGTCACATGTCTATAATTTCAACACTTGGGAGGCTGAAGCAGGAGGACCTCAAAGCCAGCCTAGAATACATGAATGAATGAATGAATGAATGAATATATATATATATAAACAATGTTCTTGGCAACATTATTCAAAACCCAAAATGGAAGCAATGCAAATGTCCATCAGCTGATAAGTAAGGTATACTTGGCAATAAACTGGAACTGAAGCACAGACAAATGCTCCAAAACCAAAAAATCTTAACAATAGTAGTAAGTGGGGCTGGAGAGATGGCTCAACAGTTAAGAACATCAGTTGTTCTTCCAGAGGACTCGGATTCTATTCCCACCACCCACAAGGTGGCCCACAAACAATTGATTGTTAACTCCAGCCCAGGAGCTCTAACATCATCTTCTGGGCTCTGAGGGTACTACATGAACATGGCACACAGGCAAAACTCCCACACACATTAAAAAGAAAAAAAAAAAAGTAACTGAAAGTTAAAGAAGCCAGTTAAGAATACATATATGTACCATAATTACAATAACACAAAATAAGTAGGCAGACATACAGAGAAAGTAGGTGAGAGTAGTCTAAAATTAGATTGGTATGATCTTATACAACCCCACAAATATACTAAAAACAGTTCCATTGTTTATGCAAATTTCAATCAAATAATGCATAAAGACAATGGTATAGACTGGGTGTGATGGCATACACCTTTAATCGCAGCACTCAAGAAACAGAGGCAGAAAGAACTCTGTGATTTCAAGGCCAACCTGGTCTATATATTGATTTCCAGAACAGACTGAGCTACATAGTAGGACCTTGTCTCAAAAAATAAGAAAAAAAATTTTAAAATGTTACATCTGTACAAAGAAATATTACTCAATAATGAACAGAACAAAGAACAGATACATGCTATAACACAAACCTCAGAAGCATTATAAGTAAAAGAAGCCACGTGGGTGAATTTGTATGATATATAAGCTGTAAGCCAACAAAGCTATTTCTTTAAAAAAAAAAGAACATGACAAAGTAAAATTCTAAATGCCAAAAAATCTCGAGTTAACTTAGAAATGATCGATATATGTGAAGCCCTTGAACTACTAAGGATGAGTCATTGGAAAATGGTTATGGAATAATGCTGAGAAAAAAAAATCAAAACAAGAGGTTTAGGGTCTGCCAGGAAAGATGGAAGAAACAGAATACACAAAAACGACATGTTAGGTTACACAATAATTAATTTATTTTGACCTGTACATTCTAACCTGTCTGTAATCTTCTACTTTAATGGCAATTAAAGGGAAAAAAATCCCCCTCAATCTTTCCTCAAGCAGTCTGCAGAGACAACTCCAATTTAAGATGAAAATAAGCAACCCACTTTCCTGGTTCCCTTTTTTCAGAATTCCATCCACTTAGTTCTCAGAGATCTATGGAGAGCAGTCCAAAGGAGAATAGGACTAATGTAATGCTCAGAAGCTACTCTCATTCACAGCCTAATCAAAAGTCAAAACCTAGTTCAGCCAAAGAGAACTTCAGCAAAGACAGTCTACATAAAGGTAACCCCACTCTAATCTTAAACTTCTGTGGGTACACAGGCATGTCACTGCTGGTGGTAATTTGTATTTTGGCAGATTAAATACATGTTCCTCCTGGAGAAAAGCTGGTAAGAAAAGGGAGTTTGGAAGAGTCCCCATTCAAATCTCTTCTCTTGAGGTTTTGCTCCCAATCTCCAACTAGAGGAAAAAAGAATCCTGAATTATTTTCTTTTCAACATAAAAGAGTCAAGTAATAAAGAACTGTCATTCTGCATAAGTACTAAATCTGCTGCTGTCATGAAGAACCCCAGGCTATTTTCCCAAGTCACAAAAAATAAAAACAAAACACTTGTGCCAACCGCTACTCTGGAGTGGGGTGTATCAGGGCACACAGCTACCAGGTAATTTTAGAGCTCTCTCAACAGTGGCCACATTAATAGGCAAGTATATCTGTTTCTGCTTAAGAATGTTTCACTAATATCCTGTTTTGGAAGTACTTTATGAATTTTTGGCATACAGCTTTCAGATGTTTCCAGGAGGGAGACACATCACAGATAACATAAGAGTCTGAAACCCAACTCAGTTCTCACAACTGCTGTACTCCTGCTACTCTTAAACCCAGCACCTTCATAGACTCAACTGACCCTCGACCTTGGGAGTAGCAGTTAGCCTTTCAGAGCAACAGCAACTCAGCTCAACACCCCTCCAGATCTATCAGATTCTGGAGACCTCTACACCCAGCTGAGAACCAGAAGACAAAAGAGCAAAGGAAGGAACCCTGCTGGCTTCCAGCTCCCACCCAAGGTTAAAGGGGGCAGGCAAACACAGATATGAGGAGATAAGATGACAGGTGCCTACTGGGCCTCTCCTTTCTCACATAAAAGATTTTTACAGGGTAACACTCATGAATATACATCAACCACAGAAACAATTTCTACTTACTTGAATCTTAGCCACGATGTAGAAAATAAGATTTTCATACCCAAGGTCTGTCACCTCAAAGTTTGCCTGACTGCTTCCTGGGTATCAAGATCCATCAGTTTCAAATACTCACCACACAGCTTCTAGCCCCCATCCTAAGCTGCATTCTTCCTTCCCATCAGCAAGCTAACGCCTCCCACATACACCACAGAATTTCTCACTGCTTTAACTTTTTAAGCATTCTACAATGTGGTTATAAACCTAAGAGCATGGATTTTCTAAAAACCATTCAACTAGGTGAAGACACATGCAGATGCTCTGGCTTTGATTGGCTTTTTGTTTGTTTGGAAACAAGGTCTCCCTAAGCAGTACAAGCTAACCTTGAATTTAAGATCCTCCTTCCTCTTCACTCCATGGTTTGAACTTGTCCTAAAAGTCCAGGTATTAGAAAATCCTCAAATTAATGTATTAATTCTATTTGGAGGTAGGACTAGAAGGTGGATGGATACCTTAGCAGATGACTAGGATTAGATGAGGTCTTGAGGGTGGGGTTCCCATGCTGACTTTACAGGAGGAAAAGGCTCGAGCTGCCAAGTTTTTACCATGTGATACCCTATGCTATGTTATGATGCAAGACACTGGTGCCAAGCTCTTCAACTTCCTGGTCTCCAGAACTGTGAGCCAACTAAGCTTCTCTTCTTAATGAGTCACCACATCTCAGGTTCTTTGTTACAATAACAGAAAATGGACTGAGACAGAGTGATCTCAGCATAGATAGTATCTTCAAAGAAACCAAAAGAATTTGTCACATATTTTGTTTCAATGTTTGCCCTTAATCCAAATGTCATAATCTTCACATTCCAGTCTGCAACACAGCAATTCTTGCTTTTAAAGTGTGTATGGGAGAAAGGGTGGAGTGGGGGGCAAAAAAGTGTGATTCCTTTATCACTCTTTTCCTTCATTCTCATACTACTTGAGAGAATGTTCTCACCAGGAATCCCATGAGTTCAAGGCAGATAGAGGAAGGAAAATGAATTTTGTTCATCAGCTTCAACTAGACCACATACCAATCCAAGAGCTCAGTAAAATGTTTTATGTGTGGCAGACAGGTGACCAAGTGGGCTATAAGGACCTGCCTCTTCCTCTCATGAACTGTCACTTGGTGAAGAGGACAGCAAGGGAAAACACAATCCTCTCTGGCTTTCCTTCCCTGCCAGCAAGTGCTTCTACTTAATTCTCCTGGTACTGAAAGGAGGAAAATCATACTCCTCACTGAATTTTTTTGTTTTGTTTTGTTTTTTGTTTTTGTTTGTTTGTTTGTTTGTTTGTTTGTTTGTTTTCGAGAGAGGGTTTCTCTGTGTAGCCCTGACTGTCCTGGAACTCACTCTGTAAACCAGGCTGGCTTCGGAACTCAGAAATCCACCTGCCTCTGCCTCCCAAGTGCTGGAATTACAGGCGTGCGCCACCACGCCGGGCTTGAATTTTTAACTTTTCTCTTTGTTTTTCGACAAGGTCTCACTTTTTAGTACTGGCTGTGTCCTAGGACACCTCCCAGCACCAAAATTAAAGGCATTAGCCACCATGCCCAGTCTCAACAAACATTTTAAGATTTTATTGATTATGCGTAGGTGTCTGTGTGCATTCGGCCAAGGAAAGGGCATCAAGTACCCTAAAGCTGTGAAGTTAAGAGTGGCTGTGAGCTGGTTGGGTGCTAGAAATCAAATTACAGTCCTCAGCAAGGGCAGCAAGAACTCACTAAGCCATCTCTATAGCTCCCTAATGGATTTCTAAGATACGTTATTATTTCTCTAAGCCTACAGAGGATACCTGTAGTGAGCAGTTGTCAAGAGAGCTAAAAATACAGATAAAAGCACAAGGAAAAGTATGAAATGAGAGAAAGAATGTTTTGGTGATCAAGAGTGTCTTTTGGTTGTTTTTTTTGTTTGTTTTGTTTTGTTTTGGTCTTGGTTTGGTTTTGTTTTGTTTTTGGTCATCTGATTTTGGCACAGGGTCTCACTGTGTGTGTGTATCCAGGCTAGCTGGAAGTCATGACCCTCCTACCTCAGGCCTCCCCAATGCTGATTACAGACATGCACAACCAAAAGCAAGTTTTAATGTGAGGAATGGACAAACATAATATGTGCAAAATAATGCTTACTAGTAATAATAAACTTGTAAAAAGTCTCACTTTTAGAAGCCAAATAAATTAGTACCTTGGAGGGCACATGTCCTATGTGTGTGGAGGAAGCAGTGAAGCAGGAACTGAGGGCCCAGAAACAGCAGAGGAGGAAATCCCCTGTCAGAAGATGCATCATTACATAAGAGTTCCAGTTCACTCACCACACCATGGAGAGCAGCCAGGAAACCACAGAGTGCCGAGGTCTTGCCACCCGCCAGGCCAGGCTGCACCTTTCTACCTGGCTTTTTCTTTGCAATGAGCTTGAATGCTGGCTCTGGAGAAGCTGGGCTCAACGAGTCAAACTGACATCCTGTGGGTCTGTGCTCAGGACTGCACACCCTGAGCCTTTGCTATAGCAGTAGGTGAGAATATTTTCTCATCTACCATTCCGACTACAATACCCAGAGTCCCTCTGTAGACAGGAATCCCATCTACAGGCTCAGTCTCAAACTGACAACTGCTCTTTCTTTTAAACTTAATGGGTACCAGTTCCTTAAGCAGCAAATTGTAATGAAGACTACCACCATAAACCAAAACAAACTTAAAAGTTGAGCACCATGAAGACCTGTCTGGTTTCAGTTTTAATCATCCTAGTATCTATAAAACCAGGCAACAACTGGCATATAATGTGTATGACATGAAATAAAAAAAAAGTCAACTAGTCTTATGCAACCTACCATTATTGGGCTTCCCGAATGTAACTAATGCTTACAATTAGAGAAGCAGCCTCAAATAGTGGTGCTTTGAGAAGGATCTAGACACTCCAGAACTTACATTTGTGGCCTTACATTATTTAACTTGTGAAGCATTTGTCTCAACTGGAAAAATAAGGTTAATATCAGCCCTACCTCAAAAATTATTAAATGAGATCAAAAGTGAAACTTGGGCCAGTGAGATAGCTCAGAGTATAGAAGCACTTGCATTCAGACGTGATCACCAGAGTTCAGTCGCTGGGAGGTAGAAAACTGGCTCCTGCAATTTGTTCTTTGACCTCCACACCAGCACCATGGTGTGTGTGTGTGTGTGTGTGTGTGTGTGTGTGTATGCACAAGCTCACACACTCAAACTCACACACACTAAATAAATTTAGCTCGGAACACAATAAACCCTCAAGAAGTTTTCCACAGTATCACTGCCTTATGAGATTATTCCTCTACTGAAGTACAGGAATTGCCCTCCAACTAAAGACAGTTCTCATGTCTACTTGAATATGCATCTAATGAAAACTGCAAAGCTCAGAAAACTAAGAGGTCCAGGCCAAGGGCATGTCTCTACTAGTCTCCACTAGATGGTGACAGCCTGGGTGTAGAATTCCCAGAGCACAAAAAAAAAGTGTGTGTGTGTGTGTGTGTGTGTGTGAGAGAGAGAGAGAGAGAGAGAGAGAGAGAGAGAGAGATTGATTGATTTAACCAAAGGGATTCTAACACCAAAAACAGAATTGATCACTGTGAAAAGTAGAAAGACACTGGAGATCTAGAAAGGAGTAAATACCCATGGCTTAACTGAAAAGGACAATGTCCCCGCACCTCTGTACAGAGCCCTTCAAACCCCAATCAGCAAGAGCAACAAAGGGCAGCATACTGCCTTGTCACCATAGAAGTGTGTGGCAACAACCTTAGGCCTCTGCTGAACTAATGCGAAGTTCCCAGTGAGCCTGATGCCTCTTTCGGATCCTGGGCCTTGCTGCCCTCCCAATTCCGTTACAGGTAAGTTTTTCCACCACGGTGGCTGTCCCGTGAGGAACTCATCAGTCCCACAAGTAGGAAAGTCTATATGTAGTTACACTAAAACCAAAACTAAACAGGAAATGGCTTCGGCGAGTTTCAGCCCACATAAGAAAAGTTTTTTGCGACCGAAGAGGCGACCAGGCGCTGGGGCTCCAGAACGCTCACGCGCACAGGCGAGCACGGCTGCAAGATTTCCTCAGGAAACCCACCTCGGCCAAGCCCGTCCCGCCGTGCGGCCCCGCGGCTTCGCTGGGCGGGAGGGCCTCCGCCTTGCAGCGCGCTCCGCCGAGCCCGATCTGATCCTCAGCTCTCGGGCACCGGCACAGCCACGCCGCCGCCTTCCGAGCGGCCTGACCCGGCTAACCTCGGCGCGGCTCGCAGTGCTGACACCGGCTGGAGCCGTAGCAGGCGGCCGCGCAGAGGCCCGCGTCCCGGAGGAAGTGCGTGCCCGCCAGTGCCCTGACACCCGGCCCCGCGCGCCGCTGACACAAAGCCGGCCCTCCAACCCGGGCGGCGGTGACAACTCACCCGGGAGCGGCGCCGAGACCTCCGGGAAGGGGGCGCTAGCAGCTCCCGCGTCGCCGACCCCGCTCCGCCGCTGCGCGCGCCCACCTGCACTCCCTGTCGGGTCCCCGCGACGCCTCGCGTGCCCTGGTCTGGCTCGCGCTGCTGGGCGCTGAAGGAGAAGGAGGAGGACGCGAGCTGTGGCCGGCTCCGGAGGATGGAACGCGGCGGCGGCTGCGCCAGCGTCACTAGCCCAGCTGTGCGGCGCGGGCGGGGGAGGCCCCGCGGAGGGGGAAGGGCAGGGACGAGGCCTGGGCGGGGCCAGGCACGCACGCAACAAGCGCAGGCGTCGCGCCGCGCCGTGGCGACCGCCCCAAGGAGTCACGCGCACGCGCCTCTGACCTTGTCTGACACGCCCCTGGGGGTGCGGTTGGGGGGGGGACCTTAAAGAGACAGTCGCTCCGACTGCTCTGGCTGTAATACCGACTCTGGTTAGCCAACTTCCTAGCGCGCCCTCTGGTTCTTTTACTGTTATTGTTTGGTTATTCTTTGGATGTTTTAATTACTGTCATTTGCAAAGAAGAATACTGTTGTTTAAGAGCCTCTTCCACACACGTTGCCCATTTAGGTCTTGAATCGCTTGCCTGACCTATCTCTGAAGCAGGTTATTATCTCCCTATTTAACAGTACTCTAGTTAAGGTGTGTAACTTAACAACCTCAAAAGTGCCCCGAGGAGGTTAGGTGGGTGTGGAAATGTAGATCAGGACATTTTGATTCTATAAACCTGGGGTGGGCTTCGGGAATCTTTTTAATGGATGTCCCTGAGTGCTATTTCTGCGCACTCAAAAGCACCTGGCCGATCTTAAATTGAGGAAACTGACATTCCAGCGAGGCCTGGGGAACCCGGAGCTGCAGGCATGGCCCCTACCTTTGCTCTGCTTCTGGACCTCCTTGAATGACTTTCAAGCATATCTTAGGTGAGCAAATTAAGCACTGGCCAGCTGCATCCCAGAGGTCTCACTACACAGGGGTGTCTATATGACAGTAGAAACTATGTCTCTTTGTGCCTAGGTCTTTGTGTTGAAGCACTCCTTGAAAATCAGTGGCTCATAAATTAAGCGGGCCTGTTAGCCCTTTTTCTTTTTTCTAGGCAAGTGCCCTACCTAGGATCCACTGGGGGTTGGGGTGGGGCTGTCTTCTTCTCCTCCTCCCCACCCCCCTCCTTCTCCTTCTTCTTCTTTTGCCAGATGCCCTTTGAACAAAGTTACACCTCAGGGCCTTTCACCTAGAAAGCTTCCAATAAAGGTGCAGTGAATTACTGCCACAACAACACACCCACCCTCTAGAGCTGTGGCTCTCAACCTTAATGCTGTCACCCCCTTAATACAGTTCCTCATGCTATGGCAACTCCCAACCATAAAACTATTTTTTTCATTGCTACTTCATAACTGTAATTTTGGTACTATTATGAACCATAATGTAAAGATCTGTATTTTTCGATGGTCTTAGGCGCCCCCCTGTGAAAGGTTCATGTTCAACCCTTTCGGGGTCCCAACTCACAGGTAGAGGACCACTCTGGAAAGCTCTCCCTCTTAGGCCTAGGAGAAACCCCTGATGTATTTCCACCTTTTTTCCTTTCTTTCTTTGGGAAAAATAGACACCTGTCATCCTGCCCACTTACCCAGTCTGAGGGGGCTGCACCCGCCCAGACCGTTAAGGGAGTTGAAAACATCAATAATTCCAGCAACAGGGAAAGAGGCTGAGGCAGGAGGATTCCAGATACAAGGCTAGCCTCAGCTACAAAGCAAGATCCTGTCTCAGAAAAAGAAAAGAAATGAGGCAGTGGTGGCGCACGCCTGTAATCCCAGCACTCTGGGAGGCAGAGGCAGGTGGATTTCTGAGTCCGAGGCCAGCCTGGTCTACAGAGTGAGTTCCAGGACAGCCAGGGCTACACAGAGAAACCCTGTCTCGGAAAAGAGAGAGAGAGAGAGAGATGAAAAATACAAATACCGCAGGTAGCATATCTTAATAAAATTTGTGGTCCTCGCAGGAAGACCCAAGAGACAAGAGAAAAGAAACAGGGAAAGAGTGAAGAGGAGCTTGGGCCTCGCCAAACAGAAGGATGGATTAAAAAAAGAAAGAAAGAAAAGAAACAAAGGAAGAAAGTGGGCATTCCGATGTACAGACAGGTTATGCCTTCCAAGTGGCAGTTTGGCCACTGACAGGGAACTCCATGGAACACTTGCCACATCTCACAGTGTGACCCTGTGTCATCACTGGCTACCTACCCGAGTCCACCAGCTGAGAACAAAGTCCTCCAGCACAGACTGTGCGCAAGGCTCTCCGCAGTCCGGCAGGAATCCAATCACATCACCTCTGAACAGCCGACACCCGAGCCTCCCCACCCTGCTGGCAGATCTCTAATAAGCTACCACCTGCCACACCTCCGAGACATCGCCATCTGCTCCCCTAGCTGGAGTGGCCTTGCCCGTCACCCTTCCTCACTTGGCTGTGCTTCTCCTGTCCCTCTGGGGTGCTCTGCTTTACCTCACGTCCACAATTATTTCCCTTTGCTTCTATATTGCCAGGATGGGGGTCAAGCCTAGCCCTCTTCTCTCTGCCTTCCCTCTTACCCCTATACTACCCATAGATCTGGGCCAAAGATCTTTTTTCTAAAGAATTGTTTGTTTATTTCGTGTATAGGAACACACCTTAACTATCTTCAGACACACCAGAAGAGGACATAAGATCTCATTACAGACAGTTGTGAGCCACCATGTGGTTGCTGGGAATTGAACTCATGACCCCTGGAAGAGCAGTCAGTGCTCTTAACTGCTGAACCATCTCTCCAATCCTGGGCCAAAGATCTTATATCCTGTTTGCTCTGCTCTCCTGCCAAATGGTATTCCCTGGCTTAGAATAAGTGTTTGTTGTGGTTTGGTTTGGTTTGGTTTGGTTTGGTTTGGGGTTTTTGTGGATGATGAGATATCCCAAGGTGGCAGTTAAGAAGGATCTGTGCCCCCGCCCAGTCTCAGGAAAGCAACCCTGGTTAAATGTAATAGGACCCCCACCCCCACCAAAATAGTCATGAAAGTAGAAGAGAGACTTGCTGATAAGAAGAAAGGGTTTGGTGGCTGGGGATGAGAGGATGAAGTATATCATATATTCATATATAGTGAAAGAATAAAAATAATTTGGATTTACAAGAGTCTTAAATGCATAAGAGGAACATTGACTTTAAAAGGAGGCTTTTTTAAATAGTGCTAGGAAATCAAACCTAGGCATTTTGGGTTTTTTTGTTGTTGTTGTTGTTGTTGTTGTTGTTTCTTTTCTCTCCCTGAGATAGGGTTTCTCTGCGTAGCCCTGGCTATCCTGGAACTCATTCTATAGACCAGGGTGGCTTCGAACTCACACACATCTGCCTGCCTCTGTCCATCTCTACCCACACCCCAGAGTTCTGTTCTACTACTGCCTGACTCCACACCCAGATCTCTAAGCATGGTTGCAAGCAGTTCACCACTGAGCCATTTCCTTGGTCTGCTGGCATTGGTTTTGGTTATGGTTTGAAGCAGAGTCTATGTAGTCCAGGCTAGCCTTGAACTGAAAATCTTCATAACTACCTCCTGAGAGAGAGGACTGATATGCTACCCTATCCTGCCAGTTTTACAGATCATCCAGGAAAGGTACTGGCTACCAAGCCTGATGACCTGAGTTTGGTCTTCTGGACACATATGTAGGGAGAAGAAAACACTTCCACATATTTTTCTCTGACTTCCACCTGTGTGTGGTGGTAGAGATACACATGCATACGCACACGCGCGCGCGCGCGCGCGCACACACACACACACACACACACACACGCGCACACACACACACACTCTAAATAAACAAATATATAAGTATACATTTAAAAAATCTTAAAATATATTTTTAATGTTGCAGCTTTATTTTGTTAGACAACTCATCAGCAATTCACAACTTAAATGTCCACTTAACATATACAATTAGATCTTCTTAAAATATACTTACAGTATTGTATACCATTACCACAGTCAATTTTAGAACATTCTTCTGGATCCCCAAGACACTTCGGTAAGGATGGAAGCCAGGACTCATAAGCATGCTAAGGCATGCTGACTACCACTGAGCTGCACCCGTGATGGTCTCCAAAGCAAACTGTAATCCTCCACCATCTAGGCAACCAGTGTCTATGCCAGAGAGGTTGGGCTTACCACAGAGAGAAGTGGAAAAACCAACCACTGCTGTTTGTCAATGACTAAGGGGATTTCTGACATGTGGCACTCCCAACCCTAGAGTTAGGACACTCTTGAGCAAAGCAGTTAAGTCGTTCAGTTCCTCAGGAAAGAGCCCAGAGGCAAGGTATTCCTTTCTTTCCTGAGGATCCAGCCATGGGTGTGTGGGCCTTAACACCTTGCAGGCAGCCACAGCGGAAGCTTAGCTCTTTGGGAGAGGGGGAAATGGGGCTCAGAATAAGTGTGCAGCATCAATGTTACTATGGTTACAACATATAACAGCTGTAATGATAGCCACTATTTATAGGGCACCTACTATATGCCAGGTACTTACTTGGTAGGAAGTTTATCCCTGTAACTTCTAATTCTGGTAACAATCTTCCTAGTTGGGTATCATCAGCATCATTTTACTGGGAAGGCTCACAGAGAGGTTTCAACCCATCAAAAACCACATGGCAGGTATGTTGCAAAACCAGAATGTGTTCTTGTTTCTCCGTTCCAAAGGTCATTTAAAAAAACAAAACCAAAAAACATGCAGCCTCCCTACCCCTAGCAAAAGATGGTCCTTGTGTATCTAGTGTTTCTATCTGCTCATCTCCCTCAAAGGGCTCCTTTACACAGCAGCTCATTGTATCCACACAGCATTCCCATAAAATGAGAAGCCGTGATTAAGGACGGTAAGGAAAGGGGGAGATAACGGGCCCATTTTTTTCACACAGGCCTTAGGTCTGGTTTCATGTTTCAATTCAAAATGCTTAGGGTAGCCTTCACTGTCCAAGAAAAGAAACCTACTTGAGGCCAAGGGAAGTGGACGGATTCATTTGCTAAAAAAAAGCAGAAGTGTATATGGGTGGGCTGTGGGGCTCCACCAGCCTGAGCCCAGGTCCCATCCAAAGGAGGAAGCTCTGGGTCTGGGAGCTGCTACTGGATAGGAACCTGCGAGCCAGACATGGTATCAGATCTCTGTAGACAACCATTCAGATAGGGCTTTGCAGAGTTCACGGTTCAAGTCACAACTCCGAGAACAATGCCCTGTGCATCCCAACCCTGCCCCTAGCCTTAGAATATGTGCACTGGCTGAGCACGGTGCCCACACCTTTAACCCTGGCACCCAGGAGGAAGAGGCAGGTGGATCTTTTTTAGTTTGAAGCCAGCCTAATCTATACAGGAAGTTCCAGGACAGATGGGACTACAAAGAGAAACTGTCTCAATCAATCAATCAATAACATTAAAATTTAAAAAGAGAGATAATGTGCACCAGAGTCTGCCTGGCCAGATGGTGTTGACCATGCCCACCCCTAATTTTCTAGGACACTAAAACTCTTAGCCACATTTTTATGTTCAACACAGATCCTGTAATCTGGGTAAAGGTGTTGAACCCATTTTTCAGGCAAGAGAAAGCCAAGATAGAAAGCATCCACCATGAGGCTGGAGAGATGGCTTAGCAGTTAAGAGCACTGACTGCTCTTCCAGAGGTTCTGAGTTCAATTCCCAGCAACCACATGGTGGCTCACAACCATCTGTAATGGGATCCAATGCCCTCTTATGGTGTGTCTGAAGAGAGCAATGGTGGTGTACTCATATGTATAAAATAAATAAATGAATCTTTAAATGAATTTTTTTTTTTTTTTAAAAAGAAAGCATCCACAGGCCTGGGCTGCACAATGAGACCATGTAAGAAGGAGGAGAGAAGCCGGGCGGTGGTGGCGCACGCCTTTAATCCCAGCACTTGAGAGGCAGAGGCAGGCGGATTTCTGAGTTCGAGGCCAGCCTGGTCTACAGAGTGAGTTACAGGACAGCCAGGGCTACACAGAGAAACCCTGTCTCGAAAAACAAACCAAAAAAAAAAAAAAAAAAAAAAAGAAGGAGGAGAGAGCCAGGTGGGAAAGGGAGACAGGGATTCAAATATAAAAAGCCATCTGCTGTGTCCCCAGGTGGCCCAGGTGGTTACCCAGTGGGAGAAAAATGCCAGTTCCTGTCAGGCACACACCCGGGCTGACCAACCAGCTTACCCAGCCCAAGAGCTGGGCAGGGACTCTGGGAGATAGCCAGCCTGGAAGGAGGAGGGGACAGGGGGCAGCTGCCGGCTTGAGCTACAGCCATCCCACAGACCTCACCCACACTGCTCTCGGTCTTATGACACAACTGTCCTGGGTGACTCTTCCTCCTCCAGGTTTCCCGGTGGTTTTCCTGTGACTTAATGGAAAGAAGAGAGGGCTGTAGGATTGGTTCAGCAGGTTCTGAGGTGCCAGAGGATGGAGGAGTAGTCTCCTCCTTCAGATTGTCAGGCTTGTGAGGCCCCAATAGCTGCCATGCAGAGGGATCACGTGTACAGCGTCCTATGTTCAATCTCCCGAAGCAAAAATAAATAAATAAATAAAAATAAAAATATCTAATTTCAAGGTTTTGTTAAATAAAATTAACTATATACTCAAAATATCACTTTTTACTTTTTCTCTTTGCTTTCAAGTTTATCTACGTTTGGGCTGGAGAAATGGCTCAGCGAGTAAGAGCACTGACTGCTCTTCTGAAGGTCCTGTGTTCAAATCCCAGCAACCACATGGTGGCTCACAATCATCTGTAATGAGATCTGACACCCTCTTCTGATGTGTCTGAAGACAGCTATAGTGTACTTAGATATAACAACAAATAAAATCTTTAAAAAAAAAAGTTTATCTACATGTGTTCTATCTGTATGATGGGAATACTAATACAGTACTATTATGGTATCTCTTGCCAAGCCTGTATACAACAGTGTCACATTGACAGCATCAAATTAGAATGGAAGTATTTATGGGAGAAACTGGCAAAATCTATCATTCAGCTCCCACCTTGGCATGCTTTGTGAAACATTTCCATCTGAAATATCAAATACATACACCCAACAAGACAAGTTATTCAACGGTTTCCAATTCTTGTATCCACAGATGTGAATGAACAGGGATGAATCTCGGAGGCGGACCCAGCACAGAAACTCACCAGCAACGCCAATAGAGTGAATGAGGTGAGGAGTAGGTAGATTACCCTAGGAGTCGTCAGCCAGACCTTTGACTCCTTACACAAAATTGGAATGGCAGGTCTACGGGTCAGGCTGGAGATGTTTGATATTGGGTCAATTGGCCTCTTTCTCCCAATAAAGTTAGATCCTAAATTACCATGGAAGATGAGGTCTGAGAGGTGAGCTCTAGTAATGAAAATACTGGCCACAGCCTTCCAGCCTCCTGACAGAATCCTCAAGCCCTCTCTTTAAACAGAGCACACCCATTGTCTCCAGCACCCAGAACAGGACAGCAGAAACAATTCTTATGGCACAAACAGACCATGAATGCAAGCACTTCTTCAAGCCAGAGGGCCTCAAGCATTGCTTCAGAACTTTACCTCTTAGGATAGCAAGGATCTAATGATGCCCTTACTACCATGGGATGAAGATTGTGGCAGGATCTGCTTACAGCACATTATTGCATGAAATAAAGAAACACATGCACACGTTCTCTAAGAGACATGTCAAGAATGATTATAGCACCACTGTTCATAATAGAAAAACAAAACAAAACAGAAAAGGACAACCCCAAGTCCACCAAAGGTGGAGTGAATCAGTTGGTTGTAGCATCATGTCCAGCGGATAGAAACAAACAAGTTATGAATGAATCTCATAACTAGAATCAAAACTGAAAGGAGCCAGACATGAAGATGGATTCACTGTGGTTTTTGTTGTAAATCAAAAAAACCATAAATGAGAGTAAGATAAAAGGAAAAGACAGTTTTCTTTGGGTACAGAATAGATTTGTGAATCTGTAACATGGGTTCAGTTCAGAAGCCCGGTGAGGTTCCAGGTAAGATAAGCAGGTTTGCACAACATAAAAAGCATTCTTCAAGGATGATAAGAACTGAGATAAGTTCAGTGCTGGGAACCAAGGTGGTTAAATCCCTTGGAATGTCCAGGTCAAGAGGCAAACCGGCTAATCTAGTGTCTACAAAATATTGTCAGATTCCAGAAAAATTCTTCTGATTGATTCAGTTCCCAGCATGAGTCTTTATGACAGTTTATTTCTGCCATAAAAAAATTTTTTTTAATTTAGGCTGGGGTATTTTCTTACTGTTCTGGAGTCATTGTGATTAAATGCTATTTATACCAAGTATGGAGACAGGTAAAAATTCATTTGTAGAAGTCAATATGGCAGTTGTCTTCAGGGGATGTTTTGATTAGGTTGGACAACCAGGACGATGAAAATATTGTGTATGATCTCACTATGTAGCTCAGGCTGGCTTAGAACTTGTGATGCTCCATCCTCAGCATCCCAAATGCTGGATTATATGCTGCACCACCACTCCAGCCTTTTCAGACTTTTTTGGCTCTGAGAATCAAATTAAAGGTCGTCGACACGTTAAATGTGTGGCCTACCATCGAGCCGCACGTCTCACCCCTGCTTTGTTTCCTCATCCGGGTGCTAATTACACGACACGTTCACTTTGGGGAAGCCCATAAATATGCATGTTTAACATCAGTATACTTGCCGGGGCGATGGTGGCTCAAGCCTTTAATCCCAGCACTTGGGAGGCAGAGGCAGGTGGATCTCTGAGTTCCAGGCCAGCCTGGTCTACAGAGTGAGTTCCAGGACAGCCAGAGCTACACAGAGAAACCCTGTCTCGAAAAACAAACAAACAAACAAAAAAAAAAAAACACATCAGTATACTTAGTGAGGTAATGGTGGTTCATGCCTTCAATCCTGGCACTCAGGAGGCAAAGGCCGGTGAATCTCTGAGTTTGAGGTCAGCCTGAGCTGCGCAGTGAGTTAGTTCCAAGACAGCCAGGGCTACACAGAGAAACCCTGTCTGGAGAAACAAACAAACAAACAGCCTTATACCTTTTTGAACCAGGTGTGCTGGCGAACACTTGTAATGTCAGCAAATCAGGAGGCTGAGGCATCAGGATTTTGGCAAGAGTTTGAGGCCAGCCCAAGCTACATACGAGCCCCTTTCTCAATCCTTCCAACTAATAAATGAGAAGAAAAAGAAAAAGCTGCTTGAACTATGGCCACAGCAATCACTAACACAGTGTGGCCATGTGCTTTTGTGACAGTCGTGCTTGGGCATTGTCACCACTGGCTTCTGAGACATTTGAAATGGCGAGCTCTCTAGCACAGTGCTTAAAAGTACAGCACACTTCTCGGGCATTTCACACGTGTGGAACAAAATGGCGTTAGGTCTCTGTTTAGACCAAGTGTCTTCACTGATAAAAATCAAAGTGGAGCCACTTGGGCCAAAGTCCCAAGGCATTATTCCGAAACTTAACTATTTGTTTAACGTTCCAAGAAAACAAGATTAAAGAGTTAGCCAAATTTCGCAAACAGGCCAGTTTCAGTCAGTCAGCGTGATAACAGTGTTCCCTCTGCCTCAGTATGTGCTCATACAACAGGTATCCTCCACGAACCCAATGTTAAACAGTTTTTTTTTTTTAAACTCCTCCGTCTCCCTGTCTCTGACATAAAAGGATTTTAAAATAGTAGATCTGCTTTTTGCCTGTTCCTATCTCTAAAACCAACTTACTCTGCTGAACCCCACAGAGCATTTACTCTGTTTTATGGAATGAAGTGTGCCCTGGTTGTAAAACTAAAAACAGGGTCCATTAAGATCTACAAGTGAGCCGGGTGGTGGTGGCGCACGCCTTGGGAGGTAGAGGCAGGAGGATTTCTGAGTTCGAGGCCAGCCTGGTCTACAGAGTGAGTTCCAGGACAGCCAGGGCTATACAGAGAAACCCTGTCTCAACAACAACAACAACAACAACAACAACAACAAAAGATCTACAAGTGAAAACTTTGTGATTCTGTTGTTTTATACATGACTATATTTCTAACCATAACAGGATTTTTTTTCTTATAACATGAAAAAGGCTGCATATCTGTAACTCCTGCATTTGGTTTGTTTGTGTTTGTTTTTGTTTTTTTGAGACAGGGTTTCTCTGTATAGTCCTGGCTATCCTGGAACTCACTTTGTAGACCAGGCTGGCCTCGAACTCAGAAATCCGCCTGCCTCTGCCTCCCAAGTGCTGGGAATAAAGGTGTGTGCCACTACCGCCCGGCCCAACTCCTGCATTTGGGTAGAGGCAGCTGGACCATGAATGGGTCAACTTGGGATACATAACAATACCCTAGCTGGGCAGTGGTGGCGCACACATTTAATCCGAGCATTTGGGAGGCAGAGGCAGGTGGATTTCTGAGTTCGAGACCAGCCTGGTCTACAGAGAGAAACCCTGTCTCGAAACCAAAAACAAAAAACAAAAAAAACAAAAAAACAAAAAAACAAAATACCCCGTTGCAGGATATTTGAGCATACTGTGAACCCTGAGATTGTGTTATTTACTAGGGAAAAAAAAGAACTGTTTTTAGCTGTGCTGTAGCTCAGCCTTTAGTACACACCTTTAACCCCAAACAATGAAGGTTAAGTTAGTTTTTAGAAGGAAGCACCCACGTTTGAAAGTGATGTCTAATTAAATAGCAAAGTGATGAATCAGAGAAAGATTTGACCGACTAGCATATGCCCAGCTCTCGCAAGAACAGGGAAGAGAGAGGTTATTTAAGAGAGAACAGCACAAAGGGAAGAAAGAGGAGGCAGTTTTACCAGGAGAGTTTTACAGGAACAGGTTGAAGAGAGAACAAGCTAGACACAGGTGAAGACAGAATGAGCCAGAGAATGAGAAGGAGCCACAAGATTAGAACAGATTGACAAAGCTAGTATGAGGCCAAACAGAGCAATTCAGGAGACGCACGGAGAGAGGAGCCAGATTGAATCAGTCAGCTCAGGGAGGAGTGTGAGCCAGAACAGCTGAGTTGAACCAACCAGCCAGAGTTCAGAAAGAATAAGAAAGGGTGAGTTTATTCAGCAGCAAATGCCAGAGGCTAAAAACTCTCTAGGCCCAGATTGCATGGAACCTAGAAAGTTCTAGGACTAGGCCTAGGTCAGCAGATAGAGGTTCATTGCCTCTGAGACAACAATCGCAAGAGGAGAATAAAAGTTACTTTAACAATACCGTCTCAATAAAATAAACTAAGAATGAAATGAGGTCATGCCTGCAGCGATCTATGCAACACTGGCTGTTCCGGTACAGTGCAGGGCTAGCCTGTCTACTGCAGACTGACCCGGGCTCTCTCCTCTGAAATGGAACTGGTGGTAGAGTATACTGGGTACGACTAAGTGGAGATTAAATGATTTCATTTCATTAAAGCTAAAACCAGAGCCTGGAGGGCACACAGTATGCAAAATAAAAGTCCTTGATATTATTTGTCTTGCCCTGGACCCCACCTGCAAAACACCAAGGTGTCCTCATCATCAACAGCCTGAAACACTCCCCCTGGGGGTCCAAACAACCTTCCATGGCTCGTGTTAAAATGCAGATTCTGTGAGGACTTGGGATGGCACCCTCAGGTCCTTACCTCAAACACCTCACCGTGCAGGTGGCTAGAGCAGCAAGGAGCAGCACCCTGCATACATTCCTTCATTAGAGCGCTGGGGAGTGCTGCTACTAGGCCTAGTGCTCAAGGCCCTGAGAAGGGCAACAGCTAAACCACAGGACAGATGCCAATGCAGACCAGTGTAACAGACTGTGTCTCAGGCCCCACTTCCCACAGAAGGGTTGGATGCCATACACTTTGTGATTTGCTCTTTGCTTGGACTCTTACTTAGTTGCAGTAAGAGAAAGTTGAGAGGTTTCACATTTTTAGAATCTAGCTTTTCTGCCTCTCATTTAAAAAAACAAACAAACAAACAAACAAACAAAAAACGGTAAAGTTTGAATTCTATGTTCAGGAGGAGCCCGTCCTTGTCACCACCCCATCTGACTTTCATCTGGACCCTGAAGCCTGGAGCCAGTGTCACAGGTTTGTCTGATGACAGCTATGGGACCTTGAGAAAAACCCGAAAGCTTCTGGACGGAGTGCTGCTTGGGAAGCAGAGAAAGTGGGCCACTGTGTTCAAAGCCCCGCGCACGCACGCAGGCCCAGGGTCTAATCCCTCCCCACCAGCCTGCGGCAGCATGGGCAACCTGCCACCAAGCAACTATGAGACAGGACAGAGCCTGGACGTTTGCAGATGGCTCCAGCCCTCTCTGCTTCTCTGCATGCTTGCTTGACAGCAGCAAAACACTTTTAAAATCCAAAGAAGTGTGAGACTGAGAGTCTCTGAGCCCTGGCTCACAGTGTCCCTGCATCTGGGCTTGCCTACCCCATGCCTGGGAGGACCTTAGGAGGTGAGCGAGCAACAAGGTCTGATGGTTAATAGATCTTAATGGTCAACTTGGCAGGATCTAGAATCGCCGAGAAGACCAACCTTGGGCACGCCTGTGAGGGAGTTTCTGGATTTGGTTAATTGAGGTGGGCAGTGTCTGTTAGCTGAGCATTCCTGACTGCAGATGTGCTGTGACCAGCTGCTTCACCTTTGAACCGTCCCCGCCCTGATGCGCGGTACCCTCCGAGTGCGGTCAGATGAAACCCTTCCTGCTGTGAACTGCTTTCTGCCGGGTATTTTGGCTCAGCAATGGGAGGAGTAACATCCCCTGCTGGGATGGCCTGCCACAGCCTCACTTAAAGGACTGAAAAGAGAGCCCCACAGTTGTCTAGAGAGTGAGTCCACTCGCTGGCCCCTCAAGCTTTGGTGTACACACGGATCCCCGGGGATCCTGTTAAAATGCAGATTCTGAGAGGACTCGGTATAGCACCTTCAGGTCTGCATCTCAAACACCCCCCCATGCAGGCTGCACTGTGTGGTACTCTAGAGCAGGGTTCTCAGCGACAGCGCTGTTGGCATTTTGGATGTGGTGAGCCACCCCTGTGGGAGTAAATTTAATTCTTCATACAAGTGGGTGTCATGGCGGCCCAACTGTGGGTTGCTTGGTCTCATGCTCATCCTTGGCTATTACTCAGGCTGACCTGGATCCTTCTGGGTGCTGGGATCACTGATCACCCGACTGCTCCGCCAAGCCCTGTGTGGATTTGTTTGCTTGTTTTGTTTTGTTTTGTTTTGTTTTGTTTTGTTTTGTTTTGTTTTGTTTCAATACAAGGTCCCTGTGTAGCCCTGGCTGTCCTGGACCTCATTCTGTGGTTCAGGCTGGTCTCAAACTGAGAGATCTGCTTGTTTCTGCCTCCCAACTGCTGGGATTTTAGAGGCCTGTGCCACTACTACCTATTGAGTGTGAAATTATTAAAATCTAAACTTTGGCTTCCCTGGGATAGAGAGAGATTTCAAAGCCTGAGGTAAAGCTAACTGTGTAATTTGCAAGGCATAATTAAAAATAAAAACAGGGTAGCCGGGCAGTGGTGGCGCACGCCTTTAATCCCAGCACTTGGGAGGCAGAGGCAGGGGGATTTCTGAGTTCGAGGCCAGCCTGGTCTACAGAGTGAGTTCCAGGACAGCCAGGGCTACACAGAGAAACCCTGTCTCGAAAAACCAAAATAATAATAATGATAATAATAATAATAATAATAATAATAAATAAACAAACAAACAGGGTGTACTTGTTCAAAGAAATAGATGCTACTGCCTGTACTGGATCACAAAATTTGGCCTTTCAAGGTATTTCATATACTTATAAAACAGTATAGTTCTGCAGGCCTGGATCACTATGCTGGCTGAATTCAGCCAGAGATGTAGGCTTACACGATGACATTTGAAAGTTTCTTCTCACAGTTTCTGTAGTCTGTAAAAGTCACACAAGAAACTAAAAGTAGCTTCAGCTTTGATGTATAATTTAAAGCATCCATTTATGCACTCTCACTGTGGCTTCAATTACAAGAAAAATTAATTATAAAATTGCCATGTTAATAACTGGTTTAATGAGAGCTTCCATGAAATCCCATCCACTGGATGCAATGACATTTAAATTTAATTTCTCCTCCTTGAACCTGATGTATTATTTATACAGCCAGGGACAGAGAAGCAGACCTCCTGTTGGGGATCCCAGCACCTTCCTCTTGGGTAGCTTCTTCTTTCTCCTGTGGCAGCTGCTGCTGACCTTACATGTGCCACCGATCTCAGGCCAGTAGTTCTATAGACTGTCTTGGACATAGAGGGCCTAGTGGCACATGCCTGTAACCCGAGCACTGAGGAAACCAGGCAAAGAGGATTACTGCAAACCCAAGGCCATTCAGCCCTGTACAGTGAGTTCCAGGACAGCCAGGGGTGCATAGAGAGACTTTGTTTCAAACAAGCAAGCAGAGACTGTCTCAAACATAGAAGTATCTATGGGGCCGCCAGGCTCTGAGTATCCGTCTTATATGTGCAGTGTCTTAGCTCTGCTCACAGTCAGGCTGCTGGGACTTACTGGATTTCTCAGACCAAACACAAGTTCAAAGATAACTGTTAAGAGTTGAAGCCTGGTGGGTGTCGTAGCACATGCCTCTACTCCCAGGATTCCAGAGGGGGAGGCAGGCAGATGTCTGTGACTTCACGGCCAGCCTGGTCTACATGTTTGTTTGAAACAAAATCTCACTATGCACCCCTGGTTGTCCTGGAACTCACTGTACAGGGCTGAATGGCCTTGGGTTTGCAGTAATCCTCTTTGCCTGGTTTCCTCAGTGCTAGGATTACGGGTATGTGCCTCTGTGTGTGTATGTGTGTGTGTGTGTGTGTGTGTGTGTGTGTATAATGAGTTTCAGGCCAGCCAGGGCTACACACAAGAATCTCAAAACAGATAAATAGAAAGAGTCATTGCTGTGCAGAAAGATGGTTCAGGGGTTAAGGGTGCTTTCTGCTTTTCCAGAGAACCTGAGACTAGCTCTTAGCACCCACATAGGCAGCTCATAAACACTTATAACTCTAGTTTTAGGAGACCCAGTGTCTTCTTTTGGCATTGATAAATTACACATCCAAGGGTAATTACACATACACAGCACACACACACACACACACACACACACACACACACACACCACATCTTTTAAAACACAAATAATGGGCCGGGCAGTGGTGGTGCACGTCTTTAATCCCAGCACTCGGGGGACAGAGGCAGGCGGATTTCTGAGTTCGAGGCCAGCTTGGTCTACAGAGTGAGTTCCAGAACAGCCAGGGCTACACAGAGAAACCCTGTCTCAAAACAACAACAACAAAAACCAAAATAAATAAATAAATAAATAAATAAATAATAAATAATGGAATCACACATAGCAGAGTGTAATTCCACCACTCAGAAGACAGGGGTGGAAGAAAGGGAAACTGGAGGCCAGCTTGGGCTATGTAATGAGACCATGTCTCCAAAAAGGAAAATGACGAGAATTTCAAGGTGGAGAGAATTAAGGCTAGACAGAGCTCTTCCAAGCAGTAATCTACTAGGATCTAAGCAGGATGCACACCCAGGTACTAGCCATTCCCAGTAATGACAGCAGCACATGACACAGGGTTCTCTTACGCAAGAGTCTGTAAGAGGTAACAGGAGGCATTGAGAAAGCGGGGCAGGGAGACAGTAAGGGCCGTCAGGGTGGGTTTCCAGATCAATACAGGTATCCCCTATGCAGACCCACGGAGCCTGGAGCCTGCACATCCTGACAAGGACAGAAAGCCCTGCCAACACCAAAGTCTGCCATTAGGAATTGCTGTTTCTTGTGATTACATATGCAGTGACCCACTAATTCTATTCATATGGTCATTTGTTTTGTATTCTTTCTGTACAGTTTGAAAGGACCCCCTGGAACCCCCATCCTTCAGGGAACTGCATGGGCTTCTCCAGAAGCCCCTGACATTCGACCTTTCCTTTCTACCTCTGTATAGTGTCTTCGAGTCTTTGTCCCGTGGTCTCTGCAGCCATTCAAGGCCCACAGTCCATGCTGACCGCCCACCCAGCAACATCTGCTGCAGCAACTTAATCTAGCATTTAAAAAGCTCCCCTTCCAAACTCTCTAGCCTGGCATTCCTCCCAGCCCCAATAGCAAAGGCCACAATGGCTTAATCTGCGATGGCTTTGTATGGTCTACCGAGGAGCTTTGATCTCTGCGGTGCTGGGGAGGTATAAGAATGAAGAAAGAGACGCTGAGTTAAAAAGGAAGGCCTGCACGTACATGCTCTGGACCCAGCCTTCCTACCCTGCACGCACCTGATGGCTCTATGCAGCCCAAGGAGCCAACAGGTGTGATTTACACATCTAACACTCGACTTTGATACTGACCCTCAGGCAGATTCCTCATCAGTTCCAAGCAATATACTAAGGAATTTGGAGTTCAAGAGGGTGTCTCTAGAATGTACTTGATGTCTTTGGGAATTAGGGAGTGTCTAGGAATTTATCTTTCCGTGTAGTTTATGGTGCATTTAAATACTTGGGGATCAGATTAACAAAGACGGAATTTCTGCCTGGGTTTCTTTGTGGGTTATTCTACAGTATGACTCTATAATATACCTACAAGCCCAAGGTTTCTGTGACAAGCTATGTCATGGATACTATACTCAAAACCAAGTGATTTGGCTAGCAATGTGGCTCTGTGGTAGAACACTTGCCTAGTATATGCAAGACTCTGGGTTTAATCCTAAACACCCAAATAAGACCACAAACATCATTTGAGTGCCAGCAAGGTGGGTAAAGACACTGGCCACCAAGACTGGTGACCTGAGTTCAAACCCCCCCAAACCCACATGGCAGAAGACTGGAACTGATTTTTACAAGTTATCCTCTGACCTCCATTTAGGAGGTTATGTGCATATATAGCTATAGTCTGGCTAGAGTGTGAGTGTGTGCACACATGCACACATGCAAACATGTTTCCCTATCCCATCCACAAAGGACAGCCAGTCATCACAAATCTTTTCTGTGATCTTTAGCCGTTCTCTGATCTAATGAAGATAAGAAAATGAAAACAGTCTAGCTCCATTCCAGGTGACTTCTTCCTGCTCTTTTGAGGTTCACAGACTATTTATTGGTCTTGGCCACACCCAGAATTGATCTCAGGGTTATTCTTAGTGCTTGGCTAATGGCCGAGCAACAGAACACCGCTGTGCCCTCACCCTATCAGAGACCTGACCTTTGGTCTACACCTACACCTGAGGAGGAAGGTCAGAGCTTGGGCTGAGATGTTTCACAATGTGCAGAGGAAAGACATCACCCCACATAAGGGCTAGGCATGTAGCTTGGTGGTAAAGCATTTATCTAGCATGTGCATGGCCCTGGGTTCAATTCCTAGCACTTCAAGGAACAAATGAAGGGCTGGAGAGATAGATGGCTAAGCACTTGCTGCCCTTGCAGAGGACCTAGGTTCAATTTCTAGGAGTCAGAGGGTCCAATGTCCTCTCATGACCTCCGTGAGCACCAGGCATGCATGTAGTGCATAGGCATACACAAAGACAGAATAGCAGTACACACAATTAAAACAAATGGAGTTGGCTTAGTCAAGTGTGTGGCACGAATCCATGATCCATGGTCTGATGTAAATGCTTGTCTCAGGGCATGTGTGACACCATCAGAAGGTATGGGCCTTGTAGTGGACGTGGCTTTGTTGGAGCAGGTGTATCACCATGGGCATGGGCTTTAAGACCCTCATCTTAGCTGCCTGGAAGGAAGTCTTCTCCTGTTTGCCTTTGAAACAAGGTGTACAACTCTCAGCTCCCCCTGCACCATGCCTACCTAGAGGCTGCCACACTCCTGCCTTGATGATAATTCACTGAACCTCTGAACCTGTAAGCCAGACCCAATTAAATGTTGACCTTATAAGAATTGCCTTGGTCATGGTGTCTCTTCACTGCAGTAAAACCCTCACTGAGACACATGCATTGGGAGGCAGAGCCTGAAAGATTACAAGTTTAAGGAGGCCTGGGCAACACAACACACTGTCCAACAAGTGTCTGCGATTCTTGGTATTCCCTCTCTGCTCCTTAGAGACAATTTGTCTGTTCATGCCTCTAAATAGCAAGCACTCCTGAAGTGACATTCTCTGATGTCATCTTTAAGGAGACTCTCCCCTGCATCCATTTGAGAAGCTGGCCGGAAGGCATGGGCTAGGAGATTTGGGAGGAAGCAGGGGTGGGTAGAAGTTCATGGCTGTTTTTTAATGGGGAGCACAAGCATTAGCTCCCCACAAATTGATGGGAAAATAGGAAACGGAAAGATGCTTGGTATGGTGATTTGAATGAGAATACTTCTGGTCCCACCCTAGAAATCATAATCCTTTGAATACTTGGCTATCAGGGAGTAGCACTATTTGAAAGGATTAGAAGGTATAGCCAGGGCTGGAGAGTTGGCTCAGGGGTTAAGAACATAGCATTCACTGCTCTTCCAGACGTCCTGAGTTCAATTCCCAGCAACCACATGGTGGCTCACAACCATCTGGAATGGGATCTGATGCCCTCTTCTGGTGTGTCTGACTGCTATAGTGTACTCACACATAAAATAAATAAATACTTAAAAAAAAAAAGAAAGAAAGAAAAGAAGGTGCAGCCTTGTTGGAGTAGGTGTGTGTAGTAGGTTGGCCTAATGCTACTTGTACCTTAATGCTAATATTGGGCCCCCAAGACTGGTTGCCTCAGAGACAAGAGATTCTGCATGTAAGACTCAAGTGACCCTGTGCCCAAGTTATTTGTGATTGGCGAATACAGATGCCAACAGCCAATAGCTAGACATAGGTGAGGGTTTGGTTTTTGAGGTCTGGGGGTCAGAGGAAAACCATGAGGAAAAGAATAGTGCAGGCAGAGGAATGAGAAGCCACCATGGAGTCAAGAGAGGGCTGCCCAAGTAGTGTTAAGAGCAGTCCAGATGAAACATAACAAGCAATACCTTGAGCTATGAAAAGGAACATAGAGAGTAGTATCTGCCCAGCTCTTGAGTTATTTAAGGCTTATTGTAAATATAAAGGTTGTGTGTGTCTTTCATGCAGGAACTTAAATAGCTAAGGCGGGGTAGAAACCTAGCACCAGGATTACTTTCTACAATGGGTGTGGCCTTGTTAGAAAAAGCATGTCACTGGGGTTGGCCTCAAGGTTTCACAACGCCCATTCCAAGCCTGTGGTTCCAGATGTAGAACTCTCAACTCCTTCTCCAGCACCATGTCTGCCTGCACACTGCCACGCTGTCTGCCATGATGATAATGGACTGAACTCTGACGCTGTAGGCCAGCCCCGATTACATTCTTTCCTTTATAAGAGTTGCCCTGGCCAAGGGGCCTTTTCACAGCACTAGGACCTTGGACAAAACAGAAGTGTTCTCTTCTTCCCACACTAACTAGCTGACTCCACAGCCATCTCAGGCTCATAAAGCCTCCAGTGCCCAGACTGGGCTGGGTCCTCCTGTCCTCCCTCTCACAACCCACTCTCTTCCTGTACAGAAATGCAGTCTGGTCTGTTACACGGCACACCTGCCTCTCCCTTCACCCCAGTCACAAATCACCGCCAGCTCTGTGGCTCAGTGTGCTCATCCCAGGGCCGGCCCTCGGCCTGTACACAGGCACGTAAATACGGTTTCCCTCCAAAGATGAAATCGTTTTCTCCTAAATGAAATAAAACCTATGCGAAGGGAAATCAGTACTTACTGCCTACCTACCGTATGTACACCAGGAGACGGGCTATTTGGTATGACTTTTCTAGCCACTTGGCAAAACAGATATAACTCCTGTTTTTAAGACAACACAGCTTCAAGATGGTAAGATAGTAAGTGGCTTGCCACATTCATGAGAGAAAAAGGAAGGAAGGAAGGAAGGAAGGATAGGAAAAGAGAAATGGTAATGTGGTATGCACCAATCATCTCAGTACTTGGAGGTTAAGGCAGAAATTATAAATTCCAGGTCATACTGGGCTACGTGACAAGACTCTCAAAACATATATACACATTACACATATACATCACACAGCACAAATTATTCATGTACTGTCGCGCGCTATTGTCTTGCCAGCAAGAACCACGTGGACAACCAGATCCTTCTGCAGCAAGCTTTATTGCATCAGCTTCAGTATCAAGAGGAAGACCCCGCGCACGGAAAGAGGCACTGCTTATATACACCCTAGTGTGGCGTGTTTCTATCTGATTGGTTGCCTGCTCCTCATCTCATTACCACGCCCCGGGCTGGGCTGTGACTTGGCGCGAACCTGCTCTTGCACATGCGCACACCACTTGTTTACCAATCTGGCTCTCCGGAAACAAGCGCCATCTTGTAATGGCGATTACCCTCAGCTCTCCACAATGTACAACACACAATACACATATAACATATACTATACATACACATCACACATAATACACATACATTATGTACAACATCACACACATAATACACATACAACATACACTACACACACAACAGAACAAACATAACACAACAAACTTAGTATAACACAACACACACAATACACAAAACATACTATACACTCACACCATGTACACAACACACACACACACACACACACACACACACATACAGTGCTATCTGTGGTCCTAAAGCCGTGCTGTGTCTAACTCCTCAGCGTTGGTGAGGAAGGTGTCTTGACAACCTCTCTCTGGTCCTCAGTGCTGCTGAGACATCAGGGGTCACTTCCCTGCTCACCTCAGAAAAGGAGGGAGGCGAGAAATGGGACCAAGTTATTAGCAAATATTTGCTTTACAAACCTTTACTGAATATGTCAAACATAAGACCTGGAAACAAAAGGACATAAAACACAGGGCCTCCCCCTCAAAGGCCATTTTCCAGTTCTCCAAATGCATTTAAAAAAAAAAAAAGTGCTGGGCATGGTGGCGCACGCCTGTAATCCCAGCACCTGGGAGGCAGAGGCAGGCGGATTTCTGAGTTTGAGGCCAGCCTGGTCTATAGAATGAGTTCCAGGACAGCCAGGGCTACACAGAGAAACCCTGTCTTGAAAAAACAAACAAACAAACAAACAAACAAACAAAACAAAACAAAAACCCAAAAAACAAAAAACAAAAACAAAAACATTAAGCCTGTAAGCTCAGTAATTTGGGTGACAACAGCTGGAGGGTTATGAGACCATGCTAGCTGGAGTTAACATAGACAGTTGCAGTCCAACTTGGGTTATGTAGTAAGACTGTGTCTCAAAAAAATTTTAAATAAGAAAATGACATCACATTTTCATATGTCTCGGCCCACTCAACCACTCTGCATAGTGTAGAGGTGCCCAGCCCAAACTGACCCAGCTAATGAGTACCTCACTGCGACACCATCTGAGGTGAGTTGTGAGTACATCAATTCCACAGTTGGAAGGAACAGGCATTGTCATCGGGCCCCCTTATGAAATTGACTTTGGGGTAAGACCGGCACCCCTGGATTGAAGGATCTGGTCTCTTGTTAGGCCTGGAATGCCGCTTTGGAGGATCCGGAGCCTCCCTACGCGCTCATGAGCTGAGGACTGGCGCCATCTGGCGGTAAGAGTTCAGAGCGCACATCGCGGGTCCAGTCTCCTATTACTCCTGGGTCCAGTTAACCCAGCTGCTGTTCCACTCTGTCCAGAGAAATCCTCTCATTTCCAGCAGCAACTGGAAAAATAGAAGACAGCGTTTCCAAACGGGCAGAGGAACTGAGAGTCCACTTAGAGACGTGATTTATAAGTACAAAGACTCACCAGAAGAAAGTTGGAAAGTTTGGTTTTGTTCATCATTTAGTTCAAATTAAGTTAGCAGTAATAATTTGCCTTTTGTTATTTTGCCAGATACGCGGTATTTTGTGTTATGTGAGGGACATATTTCATCTCATTTAATTCTCAGTAACAACCATGTGCGATGCATTATAGCCGTCTTCGCCCTTTTAAAAGATGGGCAATCAAGTGCTGGGGAGATGGCTCACTCAGCGGCTGCTCTTCCAAAGGACCAGGGCTTCAAAGCCCAGCACCAACATAGCACCGCTCAACTGTGTGTAACACTGTCTTCTGGCCTACTCAAGCACCAGGCATGCATGTGGTACACAGACATAGCCCAGGCAAAAACATCCATATACATCATAACAAAACTATTAAAGGGTAAGCAAAGTTTATTGGCAAAACAAAGAGACAGGGTCCCTATTACAGCCATTCCGTGGTGATCAAATGGCTAGTCAGAGAGGCTAAGTAGTTTCCTTGAGGTTAAAGAGCCAAGACACAGACACACTGGAATTTGAACTCGGTTGTAGACTCTGATATGTTTATCCTTAAGCAACCTGATAGATACGGCCACCCAGCGCATGGAAAATGGAACTCACCATCCTTGCCTTTCACCCTTCATTCCCAATCTGAATAAATGGCCTACCTCCTCTCCACTCAGCTCAGTCTCTCTTGTTCAGTCCAGAAACCTAGGGAGTTTGAACCGTCCCCAAGTCACTTACCAACTATGTGCGTTGTCTCTCATATATGCTTCTCTTTCTTTTTCTTTTCTTTCTTTCTTTCTTTCTTTCTTTCTTTCTTTCTTTCTTCCTTCCTTTCTCTCTCTCTCTCTTTCTTTCTTTCTTTCTTTCTTTTTTTTTTTGGATTTGTTTTTTTCGAGACAGGGTTTCTCTGTATAGCCCTGGCTATTCTGGAACTCACTCTGTAGACCAGGCTGGCCTCGAACTCAGAAATCCGCCTGCCTCTGCCTCCCAGAGTGCTGGGATTAAAGGCGTGCGCCACCACCGCTCGGCTTATATATGCTTTTCTTAATTATTGAAGCCTGGACCCAGGGCCCCACACACAGTAGGCAAGTGCTCTACCACTGAGCTACACCCCAACCCCTCACATGCACTTAGATGTCCCCCTCTGCTCTCTGTCCCCACTGCCACAGCCTCAGGTCAGGCCTGCCCAGAGCTCACCTGATTAGATGCCTGCCCAGCAGTGTGGCTGATTTATAACAGAGTCCCCCATCGCAGTCTTCACGGTAAAAGGCTCTGCCACTGCTCACCCAGTGGTTGGCACCCAGGGGACACTCAAATCTGAGCGGCTGAAGGAAGCCACTTTACCAGTGTTCTCTTGAGTTCATATTTAGTTTTATGTAACATTCATATTTAGTAAATCCCTTCGTGTGTGGCTGAAGTCAGAGCTTCTCAAAAGTCTGCAGGTTGCAATGGAATCGTGAGTGTGGCTCTACTTCCACATGCCTGGTCTTCTGACCAGTGAGGGCTGGGGAGAGGATGGGTGAACCAGGGAAGTGCTTGCCGTGGTGAGTCAGCATTAAGGACCTACGTTGGGTCCTCGGAACTCATATTTTACAAGCTTCACGCTCGCGGTGATGAGTTCAGAGCTGGGAGTGGAAACAAGCAAACGTGGGGCTTGCTGTCCAGACCTCTTCTTGACAAGTTCCAGGCCAGCGAGATAAACTGCAGCCAACGAACAACAACCCCGGGCTCATCGCAAAGCTCCCTCCAGGTCTCCTTGCTGACAGCTCTAAGATAAAGGCATTTAAAAAAAAAAACTGCATGTGGCGTGTTTGATGTGTGTGTACATGTATGTAAGTGCAGGTACATGCCTGCCTCGGCACACATGTGGAATTAGGAGACAGCCTCAGGTGTTGGTCTTTGCCCTCTGTGTTTTGAGGGCATGTTTGGGATGCAGTTTCTTGCTGCTGTTTGAGTCATGCTAGCTGACTTAAAAGCTTCCAGGGATTGTCTTTGTTTCTGCTTCCCACCTCGCCATAGCAGTGCTGGGATCACAGACGCTCGCTGCTGTGGCCAGCCTTACGTTGGTTCTGAAGATACGAATTCAGATCCTCATGCTTGCCTGGCAAGCCTTTTACCCACTCAGCCATGTCCCAGCCCAGGCTGCTGGCTTTTGCTCCCCCACAGGACATGAGCACTGCCTGCTTCATACCTTTAAAGCCACAGGTCAGCCAAAGCAGATTAACAGCTCAAAATATTTTGATGCAGCTGGTTGTACAACACATATAACAGGCAGAGAAACACTCCTCAGACTTCTCAATGATAGACAGAGCAGAAAGGACACATTACTAAACAGTCTTGACCCAAAACAGAGAGGGCCCTGTCTACCTCGCAGGGCAGCTTGGAAGTCCTTGTCACTGATGCCGCACGCTGGGACAGTGCTGGCCTTTGAGTGATTCATTTTCTACTGGTGAGCTTTCCTCTTCCCAGTTTCTGTGTGGTTAGCAAATGTTCCCTCTAGGTCTCCCTGCTGGCAGCTCCACAATGTAGACATTTTGCAACTGCACGAGGCGTGTTTGATATGTGTGTGCATGTATGTAGGTGCAGGTGCATGCATGCCATGGCACACGTGTGGAATTCAGAAGACAACCTCAGGGGTTGGCCTTTGCCCTTCATGTTGCTTGAGGCGGAGTTCCTTGCTGTTTGCTGCTGTTTGAGCGCTGCTAGCTAAACAGAACAGCAGACTAGAAATTGATGCTGTTTCGATTAGCATGTTCCTTACTAAAGTACAAAACAAAACATGTTCTTTTGCCAGCTATTCCCTTTACCTGCTGGTTTACATCTGAAATATCTTCTTAATGATTTAATCTCAAAAAAATCAGGAATGGTGATACTTAATCGTATTTGTCTAGATCCACTTGGGAGACCGACAGCCATGGTGATTTAAGCAGGGGAAGCTTCATTTACAGAGCCATTAAGCTAAGAACGCACATGCACATAGGGATCTAAAACCTTCCTCAGCCTTGGGTGCTCAGGGAAGGACACTGGAGGGAAGATCTTGCCTCGAGATCACAGTTCGGGCCTTCCTGGAGGAGGTGAGGTTGCAATCTTTGAGACAGCAAAGATGTCTGCCTGATTCAAGTTGTTCCACAGTCGTTGAACAAGGAGGAAACCTTCTCCAAACCCGCAGGCAAATGATGCCGGAGAGGAGGAGTCGGGACAGCAGAACAAGGCACAAGGCCTAGGGCAGGCAGTGGCTACCTAAGGCCGCAAAGGAAGGTGGCCCTCAAACCCAGGCATCACGAAAGGGCTGTCTGGGACTTCAGCTGAAGGGCAGTGAGTGCCACAGGAAGTCCCCAGGCGTCTGTATCACAAACAAAGTTGGAAAGGGCCAGCATCCAGAAAGAACCAGGAGAGGTCCCCTTGCCCCGCCCCACCCAGCACCTCCCTCTCCTGGTGAGCCTCCACATGAGGCTCATTGTCTAGTGGGAAGGACTTAGTCTGCTTTGCCAGGACAGGAACTGCAAGGTGGATTTGGAGGTCAGTTAATGACTGACACAAGGTGTTATCGGCCATTAGAACAGGGGTTGGGAAACAGTTCTACCAGGAGCCTGATAATAAGCAGTTAAAGCTTTGAGTCATGTGGTCTCTGTCAAAACTATTGATGTTGGCCACCGCTGGACAAAAGTGGAACAGACAATATGTAAGCAAATGAGCGTGGCTGTGCTCCAGCGAAACCTGATTTACAAAAACTGGAGTTGGCAAGACATCAGCCAGTTCCTGCTGTGGAACCTCCAGAGTGCAGAAAAATACAAGACAAAAACCTCTTCTCTGCAAAGAGGGGCGGTTTTCGAGGGGGAGCAAGCAGGGTGTATGGAGCCGAGGAAGAGGGAGGCCCAACCAGGGGTCTTGTTGGTTGTGGCTTCTAAGATAGGATCCTACAGTCTCGGATCCTGAAGCCTCCTGAGTTCTGGGATTAGGAACACTCCTGGCAGCAAAAGAAATTTAAATAATGCACTCCCTGTATGGTGGGTTTTTTTGGTTTTTTTTGTTTGTTTGTTTCTTTGTTTGTTTGTTTTTGCTTTATTCTAAATTGATGAGCTACTGTATTAAAAGCCCTAAGAACCCAATCAATTATCTTTAAGGACTGGTATATGGCAAAGTAAATCTGTATTTCAGAAGATAAACTTCAGAGAGGTTAAAAACAAAAACAATTTGCCAGAGACCTAGAGAGATTGCTCGGGTTCAGGAGCCCTTACTGCTTTTCCAGACAACTCCCCACCCATGTGGAGGGTATGGGGTGGGGCACAACTGTCTGTAACTCCAGTTTCAGAGGGTTTGATGCTCTTTTCTGACCTCTGTAGATACGCGCACGCGCGCGCGCGCGCGCGCGCACACACACACACACACACACACCATAAGTAAAAAGCAAATATTTAAATTGTCTGAAATAATACAGCCTTACAATTGTGGACAGGTGGGTGTTGCTTTCTCTACCACGTGTCACAATGAATTTAGGTGTAACATTCTGATCTTTGGGGAGGGGGGAAATCTCCCTGTGATGGACATCAGCCCTTCACCTCGGTGTAATCCCAGCACTTAGAAGATAGAACCAGGAGGATCAGAGGTTCCAGGGTAATTCTCAGCAAATTCAAGGTTAATTTGGGATGTGTATGTGTGTGTGTGTGTGTGTGTGTGTGTGTGTGTGTGTGCATTCTTCCTTTTATATTTTTATAATATTGCTGTTATACTTTGCATATAGTTTTCCTGGTTCTGCCAGATAATTTAAGGGGATTCTCTGTAAAGAGAAAACCCAGGCATGGGTGTGTTGGATTGCCCACTCCACTCTTCACTACCTGAATTTATATCTCTCCAGATACAGTTTAAAGCGGAAGGAAACACAAAACATGGCATTCAGAATGAGTCAGAGCCTGGTCCAAGTCCCGGCCCTGCCTCTTCCTAGCCACATGACCATCTGCTTCTTTTCTACTTCCTGCTGCACATCCTATAAAGCCCTCTGTGCACTTCATTGCAAGGACGTTTGTTGAGCAAACATCCTTGAACAATAGAGACAGTGGCTCCCTCCAGGTCACAGGGAGGACTCCTTTGCCAGCCAGGACAATTAAACAATGCCTCCCTCAGGACACAACGAGACCACGTTCATTCACTGTTAGCTCTCCTGTGAGTCTCTCTTCACATGCTATGGCTAAGTATCTGACACAGGAAACTTAAGGGGAAATATTTATTATGATTCCTGGCTTAAAAGGGCTCATCATGATGGAAGGCGTGGTGACGGTCACATTGTGTCCCTAGTGAGGCAGCAGAGAACCCAAATAGAAACGTTGGTGCTTACCCCATATTCCCTTTTCCTGTTTCTTTTTGAGACAACAAGGTCTTTGTAATTCAGCACATGCTTGCCTCCAAGTCAATATGTAGCTAAGTCTTGAGTTTTCTTTTTGCCTCTACCTTTTTTTTTTTTTTTCTTGAGACAGGGTTTCTCTGTGTAGTCCTGGCTGTCCTGGAACTCACTCTGTAGACCAGGCTGGCCTTGAACTCAGAAATCCTCCTGCCTCTGCCTCCCAAGTGCTGGGATTAAAGGCGTGCGCCACCACCGCCCGGCTTGCCTCTACCTCTTGAGTGCTGGGATTACAGGTGTGCACTGCCATGCAGGACTTTATATGGTGATGAAAATCAAGCCCATGGCTTTGTACGGGCCAGGTAAGCATTTTAACAATGGAGCCACACCCCCTGCCTCTCACTGCTTTCTTCTATTCAGTCCAGGATCCCAGACCATGGGATGATGCTCTCATATTCAGATCAGGTCTTCCCACCCCAGCTAAACCTAGAAATGACCTCACAGACACATCTCGAGTTAGGTGATTCTAAATCCAATCAAGTTGATAATGCAAATTAAGCATCACAGCCCCCTTTAAACGATTAGAGTGCTTGCCTGTAACACAAACCCATTTTATGTGTAATATCTACCGGGTCCCACTCTGATCGAGAAAGTGAACCCCATGTTCTTTCTGCACTTGAGAGACAAAGCCCTTCATTTCGGGCCCAGGAGCACCAGGTCCTCTGTCAGCATCTATGCACCACGGGGGCTAACTTGCTAGCTTGAGAGCAGGTTAAAGTTCAAGCCTTACAGTTCCTAACATCATTGCCTAAGAGTCGCATCAGTACCTCCCACTTCCTTGACCACCATCAGGCTTTGGAATCTGCTCCCCGTACAACATGCTGAGATTTTTGCCAGTGTCACCCAGGCTGGTGACTGTTTTTTCTTTGGATATTTGATTCCAGAAGAAACCCGTTTGGACTTCTGTAGCCTTTAGTACTTGATGCATGTTCTGAGTGTTCTCCTCATGTAGCAAGCACACTCTCCTTCCGTTCCTTATTGGTCCATCCATGGCTCTGCTTTTTCTTTGAAATCCTATTAGTGATATCCTGTTATCAACCCATCTTTCTGCTCTGTGTGATCTCACACATATTAGTCATTTTAAGAACTGTCTTAGGGTTTCTATTGCTGTGATGGACTACCATGACCAAAAGCAATTTGGGGAAGAAAGACGTTGTTTCTGCTTACAGTTCTACATCACAGTTTTATCATCAGAGGCAGTCAGGGCAGAAACTCAAGGCAGGAAGATGTGGAGGCCATGGACGCCTGATGCCTCCTGGCTGGCTTGCTCTAGAGCACTTACTCAGACTGCTTCCTTATACACCCCAGGATCACCTGGCCAGAGGTGAAACCACCCACAACGGGCAGGCACCCCCACATCAATCACTAATTAAGGAAATGCAACAAGCTTGCACACAGGGCAGTCTGGGGGGACATTTTCACAGTTGAGGTTACCTCTTCTTAAATGACTCTAGCTTGTGTCAAGTGGACAGAAAAACTAGCCAGCACAGGAACCTTCCGTAGATGGTGACGTCCTCAGTCTAGTTCCAGTCCAGACCTCTAATACAACTTAACCAGACACCTGTTGGAAGGTCCTGCTCTACTGATGGAGAGGGATAACTGCCCCAAAATAGCATTCCATACCAGCTAATCTTCCATCCCGGATCCTGTGTGTGTGTGTGTGTGTGTGTGTGTGTGTGTGTGTGTCTGTCTCTCTCTCTCTCTCTCTCTCTCACACACACACTCAGCATCTCACTGTTCCAGGCAGCCATCCTTGATCCCTCACTTCACACACGAAGAGCCAAGCTTTGAGCATTGTTCCTTCCGCTGCACTTACAAACCCCCACTCCTCCCGTTCTGGTTCCAACACTCCTGTGCTGGGTAACTGCAGTGCCTCCCCAACTGCTTCTTTAGTCTCTTGGGCCTTGCCCTGTTGTTGCTAGAGCTACGATCCTAAAAAGTTGGTCCGTGTCATTTCCTTGTTCAAAACCTTCACTTTCAGACACAGAAAAACCTTTCTTTCCCCTTACGGTTTCCTTTGGTTTGGGGATTTTGTTTAGTTTCTCTGTGTAGCCCTGGCTGTCCTGGAACTCTATAGCTCAGGCTGGTCTCCAATTCACAGAGATCCACCTGCCTCCTCTTCTGCCTCCTGAGTGCTGGGATCAAAGGCATGTATCACACCGCCCGGCTTAGTCCTTCGGATTGGCTTAGTCCTTCGGATTCTTTAGCATCGCAGTTCCCCACACTCTCTAATGCTACATCTCCCCCATTCCTTGGAGGATTCTAATCTGGGATGTCTTTGGCCACTACCACTCCTGGGAAGGGTGGGAGGAGGTGTCATCGAAAAGCACTCATTACATGGCACCGATCAGTTTCAGTGTATGAAACTAGCAACTCAGAGTAGCATCTGGTGGCCACTTGTGTTCTGCTACCTCAAACTCGTTTTTGTCAACTGTTTATATTTAGGGTAGCAGACAAGGTAATGGCATTTTCATAATGTGTCATCATTCTTTGTTTACATTCCTTCTCCCTTAGCTTTCCTTAAATAATAAAAATCACTATTTGGACCAGGTGCCCTATTTCTACCCAATTACTTGCTGACTTGTATGCTTAAGATCCCTTTGAGAACTATACTGATTACTTCATTTTACCCACCTAAGGTGCCCAAAGTCTGGGTTTCTGGTGATAATTGCTATATCCACATCTCTCTGCATAGGTGTATTACGTATGTGTGCATGCATATATTTTTATATGCATACATGTGTAGTCACTGTATTTTTAATTGCTTTGTCGTCCTCGAGGCAAACAAATGAATACCCTTAAGTGGCCACCAGGAGGCGCCGGGAGCAGCGAGAGACCTGCGGTACCTTGGCGGTAGAGGTGGAGATGGATGCAGAGGCGAGGGAAGAACCCAGCTTCCTTTTTTAAGAATCAGTGTGAGCAAGGGAGCAGAGCCACATTATTTTAGGAAGACTGTATCGCACTCCCCCTCCCCCGGGTAGGTAGCGTCTGGGATGTGTGCGCCCTGTTCGTAGTCTCCCATGGAGAGACGCTGGCTGCTGCAGCCGGCAGTAACCCGACCCCGCCGGCGCAGAGACTGAGGAGGCGCCGGGGAGAGCGGCGAGAGGTGAACAAAAGCCCTCGGCAAGGGGGCCGGAGCCCGGACCTGGGGTAAGTGAACCCGCTCAGAGACCTGGCAGCTCCCAGTGTGGAGCGGCAGGGTTTAAGGCGCTCTAAGAGCCCACTCCCCTGAGATGCGGTGCGGGAACTGGTGAGCATCGGGGGCTGGTGTCTGAGTCCACCATACTGGGGTTGATGATACCTTTAACTGCACATTCAGCCTTGGCGATCGGGTGCATCTGGGAGGATTCAGGTGCCTTGTGCATCCTGGGCAAACACCGGGTGGGGGCTGGAGGAAGAGGCAGGCAGAGCTCCCAGCAAGCCCCGCTGGAGAGGCTGGAGAAAGAATCCATCACTCCACTCAGAGGAGCCTTTGGAGACTTCTCAGTCCTTCCATCTCCCGGGGGGCCCAGCGCCCCGGGTTCTTTTGGTAGAGAGAAATCAACCATAAACTTCTTCCTAGGCAACTGGGGCCCTAGCAGCAATGCACTTTGGCATGCACAGGCCTCTTCCCCTTTTGTGTTCTTGCAAAGCTGCATCCCAGCAGCCCGCCTAAGCTACAAACAAATAGCTAATCCTCCGGGGAATCCTCCAGCGCCTCCCTCGCTGGCTGCAGCCTTCCTTGCGCTTCAATCTTTGCAGAAAGAGGATGCAGCTAGCGGGCCTCACGCCAATGTGGTCTCCCGAAAGGCCCTGCATTCTAGGACTGAGGGAGACTGAGGCTGCTGTCTGAGGCCCAGCATACCTCCTCCCCACCCCGCAACTGCCCAGCCTGAGTTTTCGGGGCATCAGTTGTAGGATTTACGTTCCATCAGGCCCCAGAGACTAATCTGAAATCGGATTAAGTTGGGAGGGGTAAATATGGCTGAGGAGGGAGAAACAGCTCACAGATCCTCTATGTCTCCCCCCGCATGCTCCCCAAACACCCCCGTCATCTCAGGGACTCCAACAAAGGACGAGGTTCAGCTATGGTGGACCCGGTGCCAGAAGAGGAGAAAGAGGGAGCGGAGCCCGGTGGCTCAGAAGGGGATGAAGCCACAGCGTCCGTGCCCCCCGATGCCCAGGGGGCCCAGCAGCCTGCTGCCTCCTCGGCCTCGGCCTCGGCCTCGGCCTCCGCAGCGGCACCCGGAAAGGCTGAAGTCCCCTGCGGGGCAGAAGGTGGACGTCGGGAGCAGTCTCCGTTGCTGCACCTCGATCTCTTCAATTTCGCCTGCCCCGAGGCAGAGGGCAGCCGCTATGTCCTGACCAGCCCCCGCTCTCTGGAGGCCTGCGCCCGCTGTGCCGTCAAGCCGGTGGAGTTGCTGCCTCGGGCCCTGGCCGACCTGGTGCGCGAGGCCCCGGGCCGCTCCATGCGCGTGGCCACCGGCCTGTACGAGGCCTACGAGGCGGAGCGCCTGGCCAAACTGCAGCAGTGCCGCGCCGAGCGCGAGCGCATCATGCGCGAGGAGAAGCGGCGCCTGTTCACACCCAAGGGTCCCGCGGCGGCCCCGGCCTCAGCCTCGGCCTCGGCGCTGAGCGCGGGCAGCAGCAGCAGCTGCAGCAGCAGCAGCAGCCTCCCGGCCTCGCCCGCCTCGCGAGTTGCTCGAAGGACTTCTCCCAGTCCTCCGGCCAGGAGCCGGCCTCCGCCCGCGGGTTCTCGGACAGGTAGGAAGAGCCACTCGCTGGACTCGCTCTCCCGCCGGCGGGACGGTGCTCTGAGCTCCGAGTCCGGGGCCTCGTCGTCGTCCTACAGCGGGGAAAGCCTTCGGGAGCTTCGCTGGCCACCTCGAACTTCCGCCAGGAACAGCTGCCCCGCGGGCTCGGCGTCGTCTGCACCGAACCCACTAGGCCGCCCTTCGGCCCTTGCTCTGGTTCCGCTCACGGCCCGCAGCTTCAGCCTCGGAGACCTGAGCCACTCGCCACAGACCGCTCAGCATGTGGAGCGCATCGTCCGCCAAGTGCGCGCCGAGCGAGGCCTGCGCGGGGTCCCCGAGCGGGACCGTAAGATCGCCGCCCTCATGCTGGCCCGGCACCAGGAAGAGCGCCTGTTGCTGGAGCAGCGCGCCGCGGCCCACGGCCAGTGGGAGCAACAGCGCGTGCGCGCCGAGCAGCGGCGGGAGCGCGAGGAGCGCGAGAAGCAGCGCGCGCTGGAGCAGGGCAGGCGGGCTTGGGCGGCGCAGGTGGAGGAGCGGCGCGGTCGCCGGGGCCGGGAAGAGCGCGAGGCCGCGCGGAGGCGGCAGCAGCAGTGCGAGCGCAGCGAGGAGCGGCGGCGGGAGCTGGCGGAGCGTCAGGGCCTGCTGCGGCGGGAGCGGGTAGAACGCGCCGCGCGTGACGACCGGCTGCGCAAGCTGCAGCAGGAGCAGAACCTGAAGCAGAGGGAGGAGGGCCTGCAAGAGGGGCGGGAGCGCGCGGAGCTGGTCCGCAGGGAGCGCGCCCAGCGAGCGGCGCGCGCCAGACAGCGACAAGAGGGCCAGCTGCAGCGCGAGAAGCGGGAGCTGAGCCGGGCCGAGCGGGCGCGCCACGAGGCGCTGCTTCGAGGCCGAGTCCGGCAGCAGGAGGAGGAGAGGGAGGGCCTGCGAAGCTCCCTGGAGGCCAGCTTGGGCCGCGCGCAAGAGAACTATGAGCAGCTGCAGGAGCAGCGCGCCAGGGAGCTGCGGGAGCGCGCGCGGAGAGAGGAGCTCCAGGGTCGGCGGGCCAAGGAAGCGGCCGAGCGCAAAGAGCGGGAGCATCAGGCGCACCTGGAGGCGCTGGCGCGGGCGGGAGAACGACGGCTGCAGCACGCGGCACAGGTAGCCGAAGAGGCGGTGCAGCAGAAGGCCCGGCGAGTGGTTCAGACTCGCCTGGAAAAGGAGAGGACCCAGCGCGCCAACAAGGAGAAGGTGGAGAGAGACGAAGACTGCCGCCGCCGCGAGCTGCTGCAGGCCATTGGGCGCAAGCTGGAGCGCAGCGAGCAGCTCTCCCGAGAACGGCGGAGTGCGCTGGAGAGCGCTCGCTCCACGGCCCGGGCCTCCTTCCATGTGCGGGAGAAGGTGCGGGAGGAAACCAACACACGCTCTTTTGACCGCATGGTGCGAGAGGCACAGCTACATGCCAGCCTGGACCGCAAATGACAGCCGCCCTGTACAGGTCGTGCTGCTGGATATAGCCAGGTTTGACCAAACTCCAGGCATCTCCAGTCCGGCTGCCACACCCTGAACTCTCCAGACTAATGAACTATGAGACACTGAGAAGCCAGACATGGTATTTTTTCCATCTCTCACCATTGTTTTACAGACTTACGCCATTTGAAAATGACATGGCACAATCTACCCACATCCACTTGGGTCTTTGGGTTGGAATAGAAAGTAGCTGGGGAGGAGTAGGAGAAGAGCACAGAGACCAACGTGGGGCTCTCTGCCACAACTGCCTTGGGCATCTTTCTAACATTTGTGTCCAAGACGATTTAAGTTGCAGCGCCGAGGGGATATCTCCCAGACTCACCTCTATCTTTGAAAATACAAGTTGCACAGAACTTGAAAGTTTCCCAAGAAAGCACAGCTCTTCTAAGATGTTAGTTCATGCACAAGCGACTACAAAGCTGTTGCTGGGCTATTAATTGGACACCTGAACAAATTATCCTGTCCCCATAAATTTTTCAGTTGAGTCCCTAACTTTCTAGTTAGACAATCATCTACAGATAATAATCCCTTATTCTCCCAAGTGGTGTAGGGAATGGGTTGGATCGGCGATGCTGTTTAGCTTTAACGGAAGCCCTCCGTCCTCCACCTCCCTGGAGGTGATGGTTTCCTTCCGCAGCAGTGTCCCACCCCATGAGGCTTCCGTGGAAGGTGATGTATTTCAGTGGAGGCGGTGTCTGCTGCCTACTTCCCTGTGTGGGGCGAGCTCCTGCAGACAGAAGCCATTGCCTTACGAAGCAGAGCTACCTTCTGTGCCTGCCCAGGGCACTCTTGCCTAAAGCTCCAGCCTTGAATGCAGCCTGGAGGGTGAGCCCTGGAGTGTGTAGGATTCCCTCTGTGACTTAGGTCAGTGCTCGGAGGACAATTTAGGATGCTTGGTTGCTTTTGTACGGTGGCTGAAGGACTAGAATTGCCTCTGTGTCAAGCTGTGCTATTGTTGGTAGGGTGTCACTCTTCCCTGGGAGGGGTTGGGGAAAAGGAGTCTTCCCTCTTTGAATTCCTGGTACCCTCTCACATATACCTGAAGTATTTAATCAGTCTCTTGGTGCCTCACCTTTCCCATCTGCTAGATGGGGCCGTCAGAACTCTTCTGGTACCTCAAGGTCTCCTGGATCCAAAGCATCACTTCAGTGTTATTTGTCGGTCTCCTTTGTGCCTTTCTTGACCTGGAGTTGGGAGGCAGGAGGATTGCTGTTGGCCTCGTTTGTTTCTGGTAATATGGATTCCTGGCATTAGACGGAGCGATGCATCACAGGCAGATGGTCATATCGCTCTAAGACGTGTGTGAGGTGGGGAGGGGTGCTTGCAATACCAAGCCACTCCCTGGTCAGAAGGTTCAGTTATCACTCCGTAACTTTAACCCGTAGAGTGCTCCTTCCCCCGCTCAGCTCCACCTGTCAGCGATGTCTTCACCAGGGAAGGCAGAAAGTCAGCCATCTCCTTTTACATTATATCAAGGTCAGGAAGTAAAAAACTTACCAAAAAGAAAGGAATCAGGGTAGAAATGATGCATTAGATATGTTCTTGTGTCTGTTCTGCTGGCAGAATCATCCCTAAAGTGACTGGCTGTTGACCACACCCCTCATCGACCCTACCCCATCACATGCTAAGAGGAGTCTCGTGTAGAAGAAAGCTGTGTTTAGTGTCACGTGTGAGATAATGTGGAACCAGGAAAGGAGCTTTGTACCGAGGCTTGTTTCTTGAGTGGGTGGGTTCTCCCTTAATTTCCTTGTCAGTGAGCTGTAATAACTGGTGTTGTCTCTGAGATAGGATCATTTAACTAAAAAATTAATGTGATTACGGTCCTTTGATCTTATGGTCCCTGGGTTGCTTCTGAACCCTTCATGGAAAGCTCTACTCTTTAAAGACCTTACTTCAAGGTGTGAGCATTTGCTTGAGGAGGCAATCCGGTGTTCTGATCCAAGCACCGGAAAGCACACGGGCGATCTCACATGGCGATCTCACCTGGTCTCTTTGCCCAGGTTGCTTCCCACTCTACTGGGTGACTTCAGGTTGATGACCTTCCGTAGTTCCCACAGGTGTAGAACTGAGCTCATGGTTCCTGAGCTCTGGTTTGTGCAAACTGAGAATGACGGTGACATTTCCTGTTTCTGTCACTCTGGAACTGCAGGTGCAGTTGCTGTGCACAGGGTTGCATGGCTCCTGGGCCATACTGTACAGTGTAATGCACCATCATGATTGGGTGCAGAAGGGACAGTCTTGAGAAGCTCATTCAGATCCAGAGTCACATGTGATATAAAGTCCCAGACCTGGATATTGCCAAATTAGACACTAAAAGAACCACTATGTAAAGATACAAACAATTTAGATTTTTACCAAAAAGTCCATATGGCCAAGTATAATTAAAACAAAAACAGAATTCAGACCTAGTGACAGTAAGAAATGGTACCTTCCAGTTCCAGACCATCTACTAGGATACTCTACTAAAGTTGGACATGGTGGTTCACATCTCTAGTCCTAACCCTGTGGATGCTGAAGTAGATGGATAATTGAGTCAGCCTGGGCTAGATAGCGAGGCACTGTCAAAACAAAACAGAAAATGCGAGGAGAATCACCTGTATAGTCTAAAGAAATGTTCGTGTTTCTCTCCAAAGTCTCTTTTGGGCCCCTAATTTAAATTTCCACTGAGGAGAAGTTTTATTTTACTCTGACATGTAGCAGGAGGACATTAGGGCAGAGCAGAGATGATGGATGGAGAATTGCCTCCAAACAGCACTCTAGCAGGTGTCCAGAACTGAGCATGCTGGAAATTTCTTGCCATCTAGGAGATCCCGACCTCGAAGTGGCCACACCCTCACATTTACTCTATTGGAACATTTGCTACTCCAAGAAAGAGAGAGTATGAAGTAGTATGAGAGGGTATGGGAAGGGTTGGGAAAGCTTCCATTCAGTTGAATACCAAGAAAACAAGCCAAAACCATCCCAGAAGAAATTATTGATGAAGCTAGTCCAACGTTCTGCTCTGGCAGGGACAAGAGTCTACACCCATCTGGACAGGAAGATGGAAATTTCCTTTTGGAGGCAGACAGACTGGGTTTCAATGGAACAGTAAAAAGGATTGCCAAAGGCAAAAGGTCTGCAGGGTAGTGAAGACAGAGGAATGTCTTGGTCTATTTTATGTTGTTCTAACATAATACCCAAGGCTAAATTAAAAATAAAAGAGATTTGTTGCTGACAGTTCTGGAGATCTAAAAACGTGTTGCCAGCATCTGCTTGCCTTCTGATGAGGACTTCAGGGGGACATCACATTTCAGAGGCTCCTGGGGAAGGTTTTACACATAAGACAGGAAGCAAGAGACAGGAGAAGCCAGAGGCACTTGTATATCAACCCACCCTTAAAGGAACTCAGCCACTCCCACAAGACCCAACCCATTCTGCAAGACCAGCATTACATCCATGATGTAATTACCTTTCATTAGGCCCCACCTCTTAAAGGTTCCACCACCTCAATTCTATCATTATGGCAACCAAGACCCCAGCACATGAGCTGTCTGAGAGGCAAACTATATCCAAGGCACAACAATGAAAATATAGTGTGAATTCTGGATGTTATGTAGTCTTTAACAGTCTCCCTCCATTACACAGTCTGTTGAGACAGATGCAACTCTATAGAGGGGCTACATCTTGCTTACCACAAAATCCCCTGTAGCCAATGGTAAAGAATCTTACCTAGATAAATACATAAATGTTGGATGGGGAGGAGGCTGGGGGTATGGATGAATGGTGACCAGAGAAAATCTGTGTAGAACAGTTTGTTTATGCAGGCCTCCAGTCAGTCAACAAATCCTCACTAAGCACATACTACATGACAAATACTATTGTTTGACTGTTTAAGACAAGGTCTCTCTGTGTAGCCCTGGCTGTCCTGGAACTCAAACTATAGACCAGGCTAGCCTCAGACTCTGGGATCCACCGTCTCAACCTCCTAAGTGCTAGGATTAAAGGAGTACACCCCACTCCTGACCCCAAATACTACTCATGATGTTGGTGAAATTGAATCCCTCGGTTGGTGAATTGAATTAGGGGTGATTAGTGCTACAACATCATAAACCTGTCATTTCCCGCCCCCCCCCCCACTGGGCTTGCCTACCTTCCCACCCAGACATACACACTCTCAGGTAGCCCTAATTGTCCCACAAGCCACTAACCTCAAGTCTCTTTAGTCTCCTAGAGACAAATCATCTGCCAGTCAGCCATCATGGAGTCGGTGATGCTATTTCTCCTTCATGAAAGGCCTGATTAATTGGGTCAAATTTATAATGCTGTATCCTTAAAATTATGAGAACATCACCTTCCAGGGTGTTATAGATCATTTTAGAGAGGAGGCATAAATAATCATTGTGGATCCAGAAGACCAAGCCTCAGGCCATAAAGAGTCTGGGTTCACCAAATGGGGTGTCTGGATATCATTCAGCTGTTCTTGCTAAGACAGTCAACATTTCAGAAATATTTCCATTGTAAAAGTCCCCCCCAAGAGATTTCTCATTAGGTCTCAATTCATAAGAAAGTTAAAAATATCCCACTCCTAGAAACCTGACTAAGAGCATCTAGGCAGCAGAGCATGGTGGTACATATGCCTTTAATCCCAGCACTCAGGAGGCAGAAGAAGGTGGGTCTCTTGAGTTCAAGGCTAGCCTGGTCTACAGAGGAAGTTCCAGGACATCCAGGACTGTTACACAGAGAAACCCTGTCTCAAACAAACCAACAAAACCTCACATTACCCATTGCTAGGTAGACTTGCCTTTTCCCACTGTGTAACTACAGCTCTGTATATCTTAGAGAAGCTTGGCAATAGCATAAAGAAACAGGTGTTGGTAAATGTGTTTTTGCTTTTTGGGGGGAAGGGGGTTCCAGACAGGGTTTTTCTGTGTAGCCCTGGCTGTCCTGAAACTCACTCTGTAGACCAGGCTGGCCTCGAACTCAGAAATCCGCCTGCCTCTGCCTCCCAAGTGCTGGGATTACAGGCGTGCGCCACCACGCCCGGCTCTTGTTTTTGCTTTTTAGATAGAGTCTCTGTGGAGCCCAGGATAGTCCTCATTTTGCTGCCCTCCTGACCAAGCACCCAAGACCCAGGATTACAGACATGCATCATCATTGCCCAGTTAGCACAGCTTGGAAAGGGGGCTCTCAGGGCCCAGCAGCAGACGTCTCCAGATTCTAGAATGGTTAGGTGTTCTATGTGGTGCCTGACTTTGTGTGTCTGGAGTAGCACCTAAGTATTACGACTGGTCCTGGCTTGCTTGAATGTCTCTACAGAAGGGCACCTCATTGGCTCAAAACACGGAGCTCTCCAGCATTCTCTCTACACGCACACCCTCCTGCTTTATGGCCCCCTCACACCAGTTTGCCCCCACTCCTGCACAAGTACCCCTGATGCTGCTTGGCTTCTAATAGGTCACAGCTAGTATAGGCTAGAGGCACTAGGATGTTAGGGCATGGGGGACGTGGCTGACAACACAGTCATTTGCGGTTATTGCTCCCCGATTCATTGTGTGCAGTCATGGCCCTCAAGGTGACAAAAGCCCTTCCCATTCATCATGTGTACTCATACCCCTCGGGAGCAGGAATACCAGTCCCATGTGATTTTCCAATCATCTGGAACTTTGAGCTGCTTGTATCTTTCTCCACTGGCACAGTACTGATAGCGAGGTTTTTGTTTGTTTTTTGTTTGGTTGGTTTTTTTTTTTTTTTTTTTTTTGTCTCTGACTTTCACAATTCACAGGACTGTCACAAAGATGATTCACATCACATCTACTGCATTCAGCACACGCAAGTTGGTATACCAACCCTAGCAATCCTAGTTGGGGTTCTGAAGCAGGAGGTTAACTCGTGGCTCTCATGTTCTCCCAGAGTTTTATGTATAGGTGTCTTCAGACACACCAGAAGAGGGCATCAGATCCCATTACAGATGGTTGTGAACCACCATGTAGTTGCTGGGAATTGAACTCATGACCTCCAGAAGAGCAGTGAGTGTCAGCCCTCTTCTACCTTTGTTTTTAAGATTTATTTATTTTATGTATATGAGTACACTGTAGTTGTCTTCAGGCATACCAGAAGAGGGTGTCAGATCACATTGCAGATGGTTATGAGCCACCATGTATTTGCTGGGATTTGAACTCAGGACCTTTGGAAGAGCAGTCGGTGCTCTTAACCACTGAGCCATCTCTCCAGCCTGCTTCTACCTTCTTCTTGTGGGCTGAAGGATTCCATCTGAAGACTATTCCTCTGGTCTATTAAGTGGAATCTGCATTTTCCAGGTACCACTATTTCTAATGAGCTTCCTGGATGACTAAGACATTTCAGGCTGTACTAAGCCCTGCCTTCCCAATGTGTTTCTTCACTTATGGGAGAGACTGAGTAGGAGATGGAATTTAGGTGTCCTACTGTTGACATTTGGGACCATCTGAGAGTGACAGAATGAATGACTTTCACAAGGCTGTGAAAATCCACTCCACATGATTACCACACTTTCAGAGCAAGGGATCTGCCACAGGAGCACATGTCTCGGCTCGTTCAGACCAACCCAGCACTCTCCCACCTGCTCCTCTGTCAAATGGAGACACTGATCCTACTTGGTAGGAAGTTGTTAAAAATGGTTCTTGCTTTAAAAGCTCCCAGGAAACAGGACTCAATTAGCGGACAGTTTGGGCTTGGGGTGTAGTAAAGGAAGGGATTTGCATGGTTGAGTTTAAGCCAGGTACAGGGTTAGGGGTACCAGATTTGGATGGCATCTCTTCTGGGATTGTCTGTAACAATCTATGAAACAGACCCAAGGCCGGGCGTGGTGGCACATGCCTGTAATCCCAGCACTTGGGAGGCAGAGGCAGGCGGATTTCTGAGTTCAAGGCCAGCCTGGTCTACAGAGTAAGTTCCAGGACAGCCCGGACTACACAGAGAAACCCTGTCTCGAAAAACCGGAAAAAACAAACAAACAAACAAACAAACAAACAAGACCCGAAATCTCAAAAGAAGAGGAATAATGATTGCCCTGGGGTATGCGTTAGTCCCAGGTTGGCTGAGGGTAGGAGGAGTATGGCTTTTTTTTTTTTTTTTTAATGCCAAACTACCTTGTTAGACAGTAAAGTTGACATGGCAGTAATTTTGAAATTTGTGTTTTATGGATGTACATTGATCCACAGAGATGCTAGGCAGATGGGCTGGCCCTGGCTGTGCACTGGACCTGAGGATGAGAATGTAGCAAGCTGCTTTGTCACTTCTCATCTGTCCTTGGATCCCCTAAGAAGGAAGCCCCAGGGGATCTCAGAGGCCTCCTGAGCCCTCAGCAAAATATGAGCGTAGGCAGAATGTTCCTCCCAGGAATAGCTGCTTGTTTGAAAAGTACTCACAGGATAAACAAAATGCACAGCAGAAGATTTGCTCAGCTTGAGGTGGGATTACAAGGATGACGATAGCCAATGCCTTCGAAGCCCTTACGCCGTGCAGGTGGACAGTTACATTTATTATTATCCTTTTAATTTTACATGTGTGAACATTTTGTTTGCATGCATGTGTGATTGCACTCCAGGTGTGTGCCTGGTACCCTGTCCGGAAGAGGCCAGAAGAAGGTATAGGATTCCCTGGTACGGGAGTTGCAGATGGTTGTGAGCTGCCATATTGATGTTGGGAATCAAACATGTGTTCTCTGAAAGACCTACTAGTGCTCTTAATGATGAAGCCATCTTTCTGTCTCTAAAGGTCACATTTTAAAGCACTTAATTTTCACAATGAGATAAACACTATAGTCTCATTCTATAGGTGATAAAATCAAGCCACTAAGCAGTTTTTCCAAAGTCACCCAGCAAATGCTGTGCAGTTAACCTGGCTGGACAATACACATATTTATCCAGTGTGTTTTGTTGTTCCCCACAATCAGTGGGAATGGTATTTTATAAATGTAAAAAGGCTTCTTTAGGGTGTCCTGATTATAGCCCTTTGTAGCCCATCAGCAAACCTGTTGACAATGAGGTGGAATGAAACTCTCTGTCCAGAGACAAGGGGCCAGTTTACTGATGCTAAACCTTACCACATCTAGGATGGTGCACCTTCTATAGCAGAAGTACTCAGAGGGCGGTCCCTGGACCAGCTGCCCAGCATCAGACATGGCTAGGACCCTCCATCTAGGTTTTAGCTACCTCTCTGGATGATTCTGACATACACTCAAGCTTGGAACCATGGCTGTAGAACCATCTTTCCCAACTGAGTGATCATGAGGATATGAGCCTGTTTAAATTTAAGCTAACTACACTTAAATAAAGCTGAAAATTCAGCTGCACACATGACCAGTGGTCAGCAGCCATGTGGTAGAGAGGCCGTGTCTTGGATGGCGCAAATCTAGACCATCACAGGAAGCTCTACTGTGTGGTGGTGAACCCAGAGTCTTGACCCCTTTAGGGAGTTGAATGGTCCTTTCACAGGGGTCACCCAAAACCATTGGAAGACAAAGATATTTACAGTACAATTTGTAACAGTAGAAAAGTTACAGTTAATGGAGTAACAATGAAATAATTTTATGGTTGGGGTCACCACATGAGGAGCTGTACTAAAGGGTCACAGCGTTAGGAAGCTTGAGAACCACTGTTACTGGGGAACACTACTACTGGAGAGCACTGCTCCAGCATCTTCTACCCTAAGACATCCACAGACCACAACATGGTATCACTTGCGAGTTGTTTAGACATAAATAACTTGGGCTCCATTCCAGACCTTCAGCATCAGAGTCTGGCTTTTTTTTTTTTTTTTTTGTAAGATCCCCAGGGGGTTAGTGTTACATCTTCGAGTTGAACTATCCTTGTTGCAGAAGACAGGCCCAGATCATGTTCCGTTTGCCTCTTTGGTGAATTCCACTGGTCCATTCTGCCTACCTCCTTGTATTAGCTATTTTTTGTGTTTCTGTGATAGGCACAACTTAATGGGGAAAAGAGCCATCTCAGTGAAGTTTCATAGATTTCTACCTATTATCCTTGCTCTACTGATTCTGGGACTATGCTGGGTCAAAATATTATGGCTACAGGAGCCTGTGGATGCAACTGTTCACTTCATGGTAATCAGGAAACAGAAAGCCAAACAGAGATCAGGGATGGATATACCCTCCAAGGCCCAGGTTCCTATAACCCAGCCACTTCCTCAAGCTATGCCCCACCTCAAAGATTCTACATTTGTCTACCCTAACTCCACTAGCCGGGACCCAGCCTTCACCACATAAGAGACACTTCAGATTTAAACCATCCGTCTACCTCAGTGTTCCTTTGTAACTCTTCCCTGGATATGGACTTGTGTCCTCAGGAGCTTGGCTTCCATCTTCTGGACTTCCAGATGATATTTTCAAGTTCGAAGGGAAGCTGGCGCCATCTGTTCATCCATCTACGCACTGGAGCACCAGGAGCAAGCCCCTCCGCAGCCAGATGTGCCGCGTGGGGAGTTCCCACTCCAGACACTCCATGCATTGTGATGTATGGGCTGGCTGCAAGGATCCAGAACTCAGATTCCAAGTATCTCTGGGTTTTCTGGAAGACTGTCCTACAGATAAAACAAGTCAATCAAATTTAAATAGTTAAAGTGGCTAGAGTACTTTAATAAAAAGAAACCCCACCTCTTTGCTCTCAATATTTTGAGGCTGGCCAGCATTCCATTCTATTTATTTTCTGGGTGACATCAGTATTGCCAGCTGTAATCGACTACTTACCTTCAGACACAGGTAAGCACTTGTTTCCACTGTTATGTGAAGCCGGGGATCTGGGCAGCAAAGCCTGCTCCCTTCCTGAAGTGGGGGCCCCACTGAACTAGTCTGCACCTCACTTGAAACGCATGTGGTGCTACTCAGAGAAGCCCTTCCTGCTTCTTGCCTAAGATTCACAACAGAAAGGGATGGGAGTGAGACAGTTTTCATCTCCTTAATGTGGGTGCAGCCAAAGCCCCGGATTTCTTTCTTTCTTTCTTTCTTTCTTTCTTTCTTTCTTTCTTTCTTTCTTTCTTTTTTTTTTAATGATTTTTTTAAAGATTTATTTATTATATGCAAGTACACTGTAGCTGTCTTCAGACAGCAGAAGAGGTTGTCAGATCTCCTTACGGATGGTTGTGAGCCACCATGTGGGTGCTGGGATTTGAACTCAGGACCTTTGGGAGAGCAGTCGGTGCTCTTACCCACTGAGCCATCTCTCCAGCCTGAGCCTCCGATTTCAGAGTCAGGCTCTGTTGCCTCAGGTAAAGGGAGGGAAAGGAGGACGTAAATAACACTTCTCTAGCAAGATAAGGGCTAGGTATGAACGGATATTCAAACAAGTAAAAGAAAGGTTAGGGAGAAAGAAGGAGAGGAAGGGAAAGAAAGGAAGGAGGAAAGGGAAAAAGAAAAGGGGGGCTGGAGTAATGGCCCAGAGGCAAAAAGCACTGGCTGTTCTTCCAGAGGACCTGGGCTCCATCCTCAGCACCCAGAGGGCAGCTCCTAACCCTCTGCAACCCCAGTCACAGGAGTTCTGGTGATGCTTTCTTTGGGTCTCTAGTGGCACTACATGCAGGTGGTACACGGGCGTGCAGGCAGAGCACACACACACATAAAATAAAATGAGAGAGAGAGAGAGAGAGAGAGAGAGAGAGAGAGAGAGAGAGGTGAACTTTTTGTGGTAGTGCATAATTTCCAGGCATCTTGGCTTACATAGCAAGAGCCTCAAAAAAAGTGGGTGGAGGGATGTAGCTCAATCTGTAGATAGCTTAATATGCACGCATGAGGACCCGAACTCCGTGCCCAGAGTCTTTGTGGGAAAGCCAGGCACGGCGGTATGTACTTGCAATCCCAGCACTGGGGAATGGTCACAGGAAGTTCCCCGATGCGTGCTGGCCAGCCAGCCTTGCCAAACGTCAAGCCCCAAGCTAATGAGAGATCAAAAGATAAACTACCTCCCAAGAAATGACACCTGAGGTCATTTGATTTCCACATGCACACTCACAGGTGTACCTGCTTGCACGTGTGCAAACACACACACATCACACAAATATGAGTAGTGAGAATGTATAATTTATTGTGCTTATAATCAAACCTGTTAAATCTTTGAAATCTCTTGAGATGTCTCTTCTCTATTTGGGTGCCAGGATGGAGCTCATGATTAGCTCAAGTAGCAGAAAAATCCTCCAGATAAAGGCAGCCGGCTCTGCAACTCTGGAGTCATGATCTCCAGTGTGTCCATCAGCCTGGTGTATGGGCAAAGTATCAGAATTTAGAATGACTTAGAAGGCAATATATTGGAGCAAGAGAAAATCTACTGCTGATTTTATTTAGTGTTACTATCTAATCTTGATGTAATAAAGGCATCGAGCGTCCGCAGAAATGAGGTTCAGCTGTTCCTGGCCTACAACGCTACAGGCAGAGGGTCATCAGGTGCTTCAAATGGGCTATCCCTGCAGCAACACAGTGTTGAGTACACGGGGTGTCATGCTGTCAAACACGCAGGCCCCGTGTGAACCTGGCACAGCCTCATGGAGTGCTTGGGCAAAGGATTCTGCTTGCATGCTGCGGGATATTTTTGTTGGTGTGTCTAGAGTCCAGTTAGCCTGATCCATTTCCCTAGAATCTGCACACATTTTATGCAGTCTGTGCCCTTTTGTCTGACACAAGCTTCCAGGAATTCTGCAGGAGCCGAGGTGATTAGCAGGGGAGTGCCTGCCCAGAATATCAAGTAGCGCACAGCAGTGCAGGCTCACATCCCTGCACACACCCGGCCTCCTTGGCACCTGCTCTGCCCTCCACAAGCTCTTTCTTTCCCTCCATGGTGGTTTTTCTACAAAACCCACTTGTTTCCAGGTGGCAGAAATATGCCTACCATGTTTCTAAACCTTCTCCATGACAACTCAGTATGAGCTAGCCAAGAGAGGCCCTGGAGGCTGACAATATGCAGAGGCCTAGGAGATGCTGGAATTCTGCATTGATAGCAAGTCCATCTGGAGGGTAACACAGTGAAGTGGAGATTGAACAGAGCAATGTGAAAGCGAGTGTGAGGATGTCCAATACGATAAACCAGAAGCCAGAGGGCAATGGAGACTCTTTCCTCTAGAAAGCTATTGTGTGGTTGAAAGCAGAATGGGCTAAAGAGATGGATCAGTTAAGAGTGCTTGCTACTCTTCCAGAAGACAGGGATTCAGCACATAGCACCCACATCAGCTTACAACCCCCTGTAACCCCGGTACCTGGGGGTCCAATACCCTTCTCTCGTTTCTCTGAGCACCAGGCACCAGGCATGCACATGGTACACATACATACTTGTAGACATGCACATAAATATGTAAAACAAAAGAAATCTTTTAGGAAGAAAGGAAGGAAGGAAAGGAAGGAAGGAAAGAAGGAAGGAAAGGAAGGAAGGAAAGAAAAGAGAAGAGAAGAGAAAAGAAAAGAAAAGGAAAGAAAAGAAAAGAAAAGAAAAGAAAAGAAAAGAAAAGAAAAGAAAAGAAAAGAAAAGAAAAGAAAAGAAACGGCAAGGTGGTGGTGGCCCACACCTTTAATGCCAGCACTCAGGAGGCAGGGGCAGACTGATTTCTGAGTTCAAGGCCAGCCTGGTCTACAGAGAGAGTCCCAGGACAGCCAGGGCTACACAGAGAAACTCTGTCTCAGAGAGAGAGAGAGAGAGAGAGAGAGAGAGAGAGAGAGAGAGAGAGAGAGAGAGAGGAAATGATAAGAGACCAGTAAGAAGAGGTTTCTAAATAGCTTGCTGGTGCCTTGAGATTATAGCTGTATGCCTGTCCATACACACTCACATGTGTCTGTATGTCTGTGTGTGAGAGTGTGTATGTATGTGTACGTGTGCAAATATGTGACTGTGTCTGTATGTGCATGTATGTATGTGTGTGAATATGCAAGTTGTATATATGAGTGTGTGTGTGTGTGAGTGTGTGTGTGTGTGTGAGTGTGTGTGTGTGTGTGTGTGTGTGTGTGTGTGTGTGTTTCTGGGGATTAACCAGAGCCCCTCATGTTAGGCAAGCCCTACCCACAGCCCTGGATAAATTTTTTATGAATCTAAAGTGCTGTCCAGATGGTGTATCTCAGATGTTGCCCCCTATCCTCTGCACACCCAGATGCAGCGCTGATCTCACAGAGGCCAGAGTCCCTCGTCTCCCTCCCCCTACTATTTAATAACAGCATGATTCCTCAGGACGGGATGTCAGCACAGCAGAGGTTACTGTCCTGCACACAGCATCTGCAGAGAAGTATCCTGACGACCACTAGTTGTTACGGGAGTAAGGGTTTGAGGGTCACCAAGAAAAATGATTAACAAGTTAGAACACCAAAGGAATCAGATTGGGGTGTGTCTGCAGACTGGAAAGAGAGGTAGACATGCAAGAAAGACCCATTCTTCAAAGCATCACCCTTTAGTGTGGCTTTCATGCCTAATCCACACTGCAAAGGCAGCGGCCCAGATCTCTGCGCAGCCCTCACGGGGTGCCAGCTCTCTGTCTGTCTGCTCTCTCTGCTTGCTAATGCTGCACCTCATCTTCACTCACAGGTAAAGAGCCTCTTCGAAGCCTTGGCTTCAGTGGGGGACACTGAGGGCTCTGGGCTCCAGCTTGATGTCAAAGGTATCATGTTATTATTAGACAGGGTTCCCTAAAGGAACAGAACTGATAGAAAAAAAGTATCTATTTATAAATATAAACCAGTGGTTCTCAACCTGTGGGTTGTGACCCCCATGGGCAGTCACATATCAGATATCCTACACATCAGATATTCACATTATAATTTATAACAGTAGCAAATTACAGTTATGAAGCAGCAACAAAATAATTTTATGGGTGGGGTTCCACAACATGAGGAACTGTATTAAAGGGTTGAGGTGTTAGGAAGGTTGAGAGCCACTGATACAGACCCCATATATTTGAATAATCTGTCCCCAGTTGGTAGGGTAGAACTATTTGGGAAAGATTAAGAAGTGTGACTTATTGGAGGAGGTGTGCCACTGAAGACTTCTGAAACTCCCAGTAATATCTCTCCCTCTCCCAGTCTCCCTTCCCCTTGTGCCCCTCCCCTCTTTCCCTCCCTGTTCCCCTCCCCTCCTCCCTCCCCCTTCTCCCCTTCCCCCTCCCTCCCTCTCCTGCTTGTGGATGGTGATGTAAGCTCTCAGCTATTGCCCCAGCACCATGCCTACCTTCTGCCATGCTCCCTAGCATGATGCTCATGGATTCTAACCCTGTAAAACTACGTGTCTCAAATAAATTCTTCCCTCTATGAATTGCCTTGGTTATGGTGTTTAATCACAGCAATAAAAACCCTAACACACACACACACACACACACACACACACACACACAGACACACACACACAATTTATTAGAGTGACTTACATGCCGTGGTCCACTAATCCAACAATGGCTGTCTCCTGACTGTAGAAGACAGTACTTGTTCAGCCCTTGAGGCTGGATGTCTCAGCAGTCCCAATCTGGTGCTGGAGTCCCAGAGGATTCCTAAAGAGCCACTGGTCTTCAGTCTGGGTTGGATCCTGAAGAAGTAGGTTCTAAGACCAGTGAAGGAATGCCTCAAGGACAAGCCCTCACTTTCCAGAGAGTGAGGACAAGCAGGCAAAAGGCAAATGCTCTTTTAGAAGGGCTGCTACCAGAAGGTGTGACCTAGATTTGGGTGGGTCTTCTGATTCAAATGACCCAGCCAAGAAAATCCCTCACAGGTGTGTACAGCTGCTCGGGATTTAGGTGATTCCAGGCTCCAAGATTAGCCACAGCAATATCTATCTGTGTTGGAATCTGAAACCACCACCGTTCGCCACCAGTCAGGACATCAAGAAGCTTTGGCCCACCTGTCCCCATTTTCCTTGGATTTCTAGACAGGACTAGGACTCTCCATCTCTGTGGTCCTCATCTGTTCTGGTAGATTGAACACTTAGCTCCTGCTCTGACACCAATGTCAGCTCTCCTCAAAGTATCAGTGAGTGGACAAACCAAGAAAATGGAGAGGTGGAGGCCCGTGGCAGGCCAGCTGCTTCCTGTCTCAGTTCGTTATTTTGCCTCTCCTAAACTGCAGCGTTGGCTGCACAATCTGCAAAGCCTCTTCCTTAGAGATCATTGAGCACTTCAAGATGCCATTAGCAGAGCAAGAAACCAAGGGTGAACTCTTCTGGGCATAGGGCTGTGTGCTACATGTCTTAGTTACTTTTATATTATGTGATAAGACACCATGAACACAGGACTTTATAGAAGAGTTTAATTTGTGCCTCATGGTTCCAAAGAGTTAGAGTCCACGGCCATTGTGGGAGGGAACATGGCAGCGAGCAGCAGGCACAGTCCTGGAGCACTAGATGAGGTCTTACATCTCGATCCAAAATCAAGAAGCAGAGAGATAACTAGGAATGGTGTGGGCTTTTGAAAATTCAGAGCCTTTCCAGTGACACGCCCCTTCAGCAAGGTCACATCTCCTTGTCCTTCCCAACAGCTCCCATGGAGGAGTGCTGCTCACTGGTTTGCTCCCTCTGGCTAACCCAGCCACCTTCCTTATACAGACTAGGCATGCCAGCCCAAGGGTAGCACCACCCACAGTGAGCTGGGCCCTCCCACATCAATTGATAACAAAATGCACGCAGGCACATACACACACACACACACACACACACACACACATACACACAAGCCAATCATATGGAGGTGGTCCCTCAGTCGAGACTCTTCCCCCAGGTGTACCTAGGTCTGTGTCAATCCAGAGCAATTAGGATTTTTCTTATTGATTTGGAATCAATGCTTTTAAAAAAACAACAAAAAGCCGGGCGTGGTGGCGCACGCCTGTAATCCCAGCACTTGGGAGGCAGAGGCAGGTGGATTTCTGAGTTCAAGGCCAGCCTGGTCTACACAGTGAGTTCCAGGACAGCCAGGACTATACAGAGAAACCCTGTCTCGAAAAACAAAACAACAACAACAACAACAAAACAAAAAACAAAAAACAAAACAAACAAAAAAAACCAAAAAACAAAAACAAACCAAAAAAAGTTGTGTGTCCGGTCAACCACAAAGTATCAGTGGATAAAGGGACAACCTCAGCTCTCCATGGAGCAGCTTACCAACGCAAAACTCATGATCTCAATTAAAACATGTTGTCCACAAGACCCCAAAGACCCTGTGGTGCACTCAGATGAAATGTTAGCCTTAATTATATTCTCCATGATTTACATTTAATTGCAGGATTTTCTTCAATTTATTGAAGGAAATAAAACAGCTGATATCAGGAATAGAAGTCTCACTTTACAAATGAGGCAGTATACACGAGGCTCTTTTTTAACTTCTTAGGTACCACATCAGCATGCCAGTGTCACTGCGCTGCTCAACATTTGTCCTGCATTAGCGCCTCCAGCCGCACACCTGCCGCATCCGTACATTCTGCCACTTTGTTCAGCCTTCCTCTCAGCAGTTAGGATTTTATAGTTGTGAAACAGACACAAAGGAAAAGATCCATACTCCATATCTTATGTGTTTGCCTCATTCCTGTCTAGACCCGTCTTAGTGAGGGTTTGCCTTGCTGTGAAGAAAGCAACTATGACCAAGGCAAGTCTTATAAAGGAACAACATTTAATTGGGGCTGGCTTACAGGTTCAGAGGTTAGAGCCCATTGTCATCAAGGTGGGAGCATGGCAGTGTCCAGGCAGGCATGGTGCAGGAGGAGCTGAGAGTTCTACATCTTCATCCAAAGGAAACCAGGAACAGACTGACTCTTCTGCTCTGGGAACAGTTTTGAAGCCCACTTCCTCAGTGGCACACTTCCTCCAAGAGGGCCACACCTCCTACCAATACCAAATCATATTCAAGCATATTCAAACCATCACAAGACCCTTTCTTACATATAGGTATATGATATATATATATATATATATATATATATATATATATATATATACACACACACACACACATACACACACACACACATATATACGCATATATACGTATATATATATATACACATATATATATATGACTGATTTTATGGAGCCGTTAAACATAGGTGTAGGACACAGACTTTCTCAAGTTTCTTCCCACTGCTGTGACATTCTATCCTCTTACAAAACTGTGCAGTGCTTAAAATTGAAGAGTAAGTCTTGAGGTGGCCTTGAGGTCACCTCAAGAAAAATTATATGATTTATCTGAACCTTATTTTCCTCATATGTAAAATGGGGACAATAATGCTACACATACTACACAGATCACAAGCATACAAAGACAGCAGCATAGCACTTGGTGTGTAATATATGCTCAATAATAGCCTTTGGCAATCCCATGATGAGGTTTTTTTTAAAAACAAACAAACAAACAAACAAACAAACAAACAGATTCTCCCTATATATCCTTGGCTGTCCCGGAACTCACTCTGTAGACCAGGCTGGCCTTGAATTGACAAAGATCTGCCTGCCCTTGCCTCCCAAGTGCTGGGATTAAAGGCGTGTGTCATAACAGCTCTCTCTTTTTTAGACAGAGTTTTTGCTATTTAGTCCATACTGGCCCCAGACTCTGAATCCTTCTCAAACTCCTACTTCAACCTCCCGAGTGCTGGGACTGTTAGCATGAACCACCACACTTAGCTCGCCATTAATTAAAATTTTTTAAAGATTTATTTATTAGCCGGGCCGTGGTAGCACACGCCTGTAATTCCAGCACTTGGGAGGCAGAGGCAGGTGGATTTCTGAGTTTGAGGCCAGCCTGGTCTACAGAGTGAGTTCCAGGACAGCCCGAGCTACACAGAGAAACCCTGTCTCGGAAAAAAAAAAAAAAACAAAAAAAACAAAACAAAAAAAACAACAACAACAAAGAAACAAAAACAAAAAAAAAAGATTTATTTATTTATATTTACAAACATGTTTTGCTTGTTTGTTTATATGGGCACCATGTGTGTGCCTGCTGCCTGCAGAGATCAGAAGAGGGCATCAGATGCCCTGGAACTGGATGAGCTACCCTGTGGGTCCTGGGAACCTGGGTCTTCTGTGAGAGCAAAAAGTGCTCTTAACTGCTGAGCCATCTCTCCAGCCCCCTGTCAGCACTTTTTAAAATTAGGCAGTTTGTGGGGCTAGAGAAATAGCTTAGTGGATAAGAACACTTACTGTTGTTCTCACAGAGGACTCAGGGTTGGTTTCCAGCATCTATACAATGACTCCAACCATCAATCTGTACCTCCAGTTACAGGATTTCTTCTGCCCTCTTCTGGCCTCTGTGGGTACTGCACACAAAAGATGCATAGACCATACACAGAAAGAACACTCACATTTTTTAAAGAAGATAGATGAACTTGGTTTTGTTTTGTTTTTGTCTGTTTTGTTGTGCTGTGGTTTTCTTTTTAAAAGTCAAGTCTTAGCTGGGCGGTGGTGGCACACGCCTGTAATCCCAGCACTCTGGGAAGCAGAGGCAGGCAGATTTCAGAGTTCGAGGCCAGCCTGGTCTACAGAGTTCTACAGAGTGAGTTCCAGGACAGCCAGGGCTATACAGAGAAACGCTGTCTCGAAAAAAAAAAATCCAAAAAAAAAAAAAAACCAAAAAGAAAAAAAAAAGTAGAGTCTTGCTATCTTTTTCAGACTGACCTTGAACTTCTGGGATCAAGTGATCTTCCTGCTTTTGCCTCTAGGGTAGCTGGGTTCAGAAGCATGACACCATATCTGGCTTAACATAGATAAGACTAAAATTGAGTTCTGAAACAGAAGTGTCTTAGTCACTGTTCTAATGCTGTGAAGAGACACCATGATAATGGCAACTTTTTTTAAAAAAAAGATTTATTTATTTATTTATTTATTATATGTAAGTACACTGTAACTGTCTTCAGACACACCAGAAGGCATCAGATCTCATTATGGATGGTTGTGAGCCACCATGTGGTTGCTGGGATTTGAACTCAGGACCTTCAGAAGAGCAGTCAGTGCTTTGAACTGCTGAGCCATCTCTCCAGCTCATTGGCAACTTTTATAAAAGGAGACATTTCATTGGCTTACAGTTTCAGAAGGTCAGTTTATTACCATCACGGCAGGGAACTTGGTGGCAAGCAGGCAGATGCTGGAGCAGTAGCTGAGAGCTACATCTTGATCCAAAGGCAGAAAGGGAGGGAGAGACTGGGTCTGATGTGAGCTTTCCAAATCTCAAAGCCCACCTCCCCAGTGACACACTTCCTCCAGCAAGGCTATACCTCCTAAGCCTTCTCAAGTAATACCTCTCCCTGATGTCTAAGCAGTCAAGTACACAAGCTTGTAGGGACCATTCTCATTTAAATCACCACAAGAAATGATCACAGCTGAATGATTTCTCTTAGCATGATGTTTGAAAAAGGGCTGGATGCAGAGAGGCCTGGAGGGTGCACGTCAAAGGCAGATCACGGATCCTAACAGCCCG